>OY482674.1:34019942-34552442 GCA_960531455.1 Urophora cardui | reverse complement strand
TTTTTATTTAAAGAATTTTGCAAAATAATAATAATATAAGAACTGAAACGTACAATTCACATTTTCCCCATTTAAAAAAATTTGTTTTTAAATACTATAAAATACTTTAAATTAATTTTAGATTTGTATACATGAGATCTTTTTACAAAGCAAACGAAACTATTCTATTAATATTGCGCAGGGTTGCATTGAACTATTGTATGTTTTACTATATTTTCCAGTGTGAGTTTTTGGCGGTTTTCCGAGAAAAAGCTCTTGTATGGGAAAACGATTAATATTGACCGTGTAGCATCGAGTATTGATGGATCGCGATTCTGGATCGCAAAATATTTAGAAATTTTGAAATCCGCGATCTGGAACGAAATATTGGCAATAAACGAATTGAAAGTGAAAGTGTGAAAAGGACGGAAGTAAAATATTTTAAACCTCAGATCGAGAAAAATATCGCAATATTCATATTGAACGTGTAGCACTAGTCTGCGATTGATCAGACCATCGCGATTCATATTGACAGTGTAGCGTATGCCAATATACATATGTCGATACATATTGCATATTATTGTTCCCTTCAAATTTTCGCACTACAGCTGTTTTCTATCAATAACAGGGCATCGGAGAGAAGTTTTTTTTTTACTCTGGGTTTGCTTCGAGGCTCTGATCAGCATACAAGAACTTAGGGCCGTTTTCACCATCTCCGGTTAATTTAACCGGTGGTTATTTTGACGTAAATTGTATGGCGAGCTGTCAAATAAATTGCTTAACCGGGAGAAATCCTCCGGTTAAGCACTTAACCGGAGATGGTGAAACCGGCCCTTAGTGTTTATCGTGGTGAATTTTTATAAGGAAAAATGCTCCGTTCCGGGCCCAGATCAATAGCTAAATAGCCTTGTTTGTATGCATACGCAACTATCTAAATTAACCACAGATAAGATGTTGCCAACTTAATATTTTTCGATATTGCTCGATTAAGTGCCAAAATATGCCAAAATAAGCACGAAATGCATTTTGAACGTAAATATGCATTTTAGGTCTAAATATGCATTTGCATATTTTTAGCTTCCCTAGTCATCACATAAGGTGCAGGAGATTTCAATTGAAGTTCTAAATAACATGTATAACGTACATGTATTTAATAAATTCATAAATTAAAAAAGCCGGCATAGGGTTGGGCGATATATATCGATATATCAATATATCGATATTTTTAAAATAGTACAGCCGATAATATCGACGATATTTTGAAATACAGTGCATCGATAATCGATAATTTTTAGCCATTTCGAGCTAAATTCGATATTTTTCATACATTTCTGATTCACTTTGAATTTAACAGCAGAACATTTTTTAAGAAGTGGTATAATTATAATGTCCGGGTGCTTGAATTTACATTACTTTCTTCTTCAAGCAATTTTTAATGATTTGTATGTTTGTACTTCAGGATTCGTAAAATATCTGTAAACCCATCCAACTTTAACAACAAATATCTATTAGACTATAAGTCTCCTGCAAGTTTGGATTTCAGTTTTGAGATCTGTGAGAGCACCTCTAACCCCGTGAAGAAGTGGTTTTTCGCGGGGCGTGCTTCCTTAATGTAAAGTCGACCCTTTCGATATATTGATATATCGATGTTTTTACACGGCATAAATCGATGTTTTTTTAAATATCGATATAATATATATCGATATATTTTTCTAATTTGCCCATCCCTAAGCCGGCATATGCGGGTGTTACGCCTTCAGATGGCTCTGAAGCTACTTTATTATAAACTTGACCACTGCGCGACACCTAGTGAAGGGTAGCAGTTATTATATGATATTATTATATGCAACTGTCTCGCTTTCATGTTCACAAACAACAAATTTTTACAGTTTGACTTTTATCAAAGAACGTAAATGTATAAGAAGGGAAAATTCGCTACTTGAAAAGTATACCGAATGGGCCTCCTCGTTGTCGTGACGTGCAAACCAGGAGTTGTTTTGAACCCATATTCGCGACAAATTCACAATTCTATTCCTTTATGTGCCTCGATTCTATTCTTATTCCGAACGCGAATGGTTGGAAATGGAGTTTTTATTAAAAAAAAAAGTATGATTTTATTGTTAAAATGAATAAATAAATAATATTAGTGGTAATGGTGATTAAAATCAAAGTGCAAAAATGCAAATAACAAAGCCATCGGCCATTTGCGTCTCAATGGTATTGCTTCCTTGAACATTCACAGAAGTATATATTTAAATGAAGATGAAGTCTTTCAAGAATTTTTCAAAAAGCCTCGAAAATTGAAACATGATTGAAAGTTTGACAGAATCGACAATATACACCTTTTCCAGCTTAAGTTCAGAAAGTTACAATTGAAGTTCAGAAAATTACAGTTGAAGTTCAGAATTTCCAATTGAAGTTCAGAAAATTACAATTGAAGTTCAGAATTTACAATTGAAGTTCAGAAAGTTACAATTGAATTTCAGAAAATTACAATTGAAGTTCAGAAAGTTACAACTGAAGTTCAGAAAAATACAATTGAAGTTCATTTGGAAATTCTGAACTTCAATTTTAATTTTCTAAAATTCAGTTGTAACTTTCTGAACTTCAGTTGGAAATTCTGAACTTCAATTGTAATTTTCTGAACTTCAATTGTAACTTTCTGAACTTCAATTGTAACTTTCTGAACTTAAACTGGAAAAGGTGTAGTACGCGCTTATTGTATTAGATTTAATTCCTCTAAATTTCGGGCATTTTCTATTTAACTATAAGTTGTAATTGTATGTTATTATTGCCTTTGGACAGCTAAACCCATCCAACCATTGCTTTTGGAATGATAGAGTTTTCCTTGATCAGTTTGGGAAATCTATAAGGCATTAATTTTAGATCTATGATAAACCACAAGGGGGGCGGGGGGTTTGAACCCCCATCATGGAAATATGTAGTAATCCCTCAAAATATTGAAACCTATTGCTCTAATTAATAATTCAAATGTTCACTGAAGTAAGAAAAATAAAGAATAGAACACAAAAATATTACAACATTACTTTAAGTCATTAAATGGTTATATTTCGGTGTTAAATTACCTCAACAAAAAAAGCCGCACATTAGCTGCAAATTTGAGGGGAGGGCCAGCACAAAAGCTTCATGCAAACGTCTTGTTACACAATAGTATGAAGGGAGGAACATACATGCATACATATTTATGTACATATGCATGTTTGTGCTCATATTGCATTAAGTCAAATGTATTCATGTGTATTGATAATAAATTTGCCAAATAAAGCCAATATATCGCAAACCTGTCAAAATACCAGGATTTGTGGAAATATTCATACAAACATTGAATATATATATGAACATTTGAGCATATTGATGTGCATGCTCACAGCAGCATCTAATGCTACATCTAAGTATTATGCTTTCGCCTGATTGGGTCTTATAGTCATATTTTCCACTGGATTTCCACTGATTTCAAAAGCAATTCGCCATAAGTCATTCGCACAAATCCCACTTTGATCCGTACAATGAAGGCCACAAGCATGTGTAGATTTTTGTTATTCATACATATACCCAATGTAGGTACTACATATATACATATATAGGTCTATTATATGTGCGGGTGAAGGAAGATCCTTCGCATGCGAAGTGAATATTTTGTGTCATAAAAGTTTAAGCAAAGCCATAAAAGGAATTTCATATCGCATACATACATACAAATGTTTGTGAGAATGTATGAAAATGTTTGCGGAGCATATGAATTTTTGTATGGATGTAAGGAATGAATGAAAATTTGTCGAAGCAAAAGATATTAAACTGATAAGAATACACATTTCTAATAATGGAAAAACTAAAAAAATGTTCAAGTTACTATGAATCATACCTGTTAAGTTACGACTACTAATCGTAATCATTAGTAATCTGATTACTTTGTATTTGATAGTAAAATAATTGATTACATTACGAGTATCTTGGTCCCAACTAGATTATGTAATGATTACGATTACAAATAATCAAAAAATAATCATGATTACTCTAGATTACTGAAAAGAATCAAAAAGAATCAAAAATAATCAAAATAAAGAATTGATTCTTTTAGCGATTCTTTTTGATTATTTTTGATTCTTTTTGATTCTTTTTGATTCTTTTCAATCCAAAACCCCAAACAACCTTTCTCTTTTTGCTTTTTTTAATTTTTTATAAATTTTTTATTCAATTTTGTACAACAAATAAAGATATTCAAGACATAACACATAAGATGAATTTCATATCAAAGGCTGAAAAAAACGAACATTTTGAACCCGACCCCCTCAGAATTTGATGAAATTTTGCATAGAGGTACATCTTACCTACTCAAACACAACCTCATTTTTAGAAATTGCATTTTCGAAAAATTGTGGGCGTGGCAAGGTATCGAAATATTCGAAAATATCCGAAAATAATCGAAAAATGACGATAATAGGTAATTTTAAAGTGTGATTACTAGGGAATGGCTTTACCGATTTCAAAGATCTTTATACCATTAGAAAGGTATTGAAATTAGCTTTCAAAAAAATACACTGTAAAATGTTTTAGTACACTGAAAAAAAAATGTTTTCTAAAATAAAATTTGAAACTGAAAAAACACTTCAAAGATCAAGCGATTTTGAAAAATACAAATTTTGTTTAGAAAGGTCCATTTAATATACATATATAACATATCTGAAAACTAAAATGGCCTTTTTCTTTATTTTTTTTTAATTTATTTAAGTAAATGCATCTCTTGGCTTTCTTATATTTTGATATCACGCGCAAACTAATCAACCGATTTCAAAAATTTTTATACCATTAAAAAGGTATTAAAATCACCTTTTGAAAACACACACTGTAAAAATTCTATATTACATATTACACTGAAAAAAAATTTTCAAATTTTTTTTTTTTTCAAACTGGGAGAACACTTCAAAGACCAAGCGATTTTGAAAAATAAGAATTTTTTTTTAAAAGGTCTATTTAATATATATAACATATCTGAAAACTAAAATGGCCTTTTTTTAACTTTTTTTTTTTAATTTATTTAAGTAAATGCATCTCTTGGCTTTCTTGTATTTTGATATCACGCGTAAACTAATCAACCGATTTCAAAAATTTTTATACTGTTAGAAAGGTATTAAAATCACCTTTTGAAAACATACACTGTATGAAGTATAGATTATATGATTTGCTCTTGTTTGAGTTGTTAACGAAAGATTGGCAACAAGTTAACAACCGTTCTGGAATTCTAACACTACTCGCTTTAGCATTGTTGTTTTTCATACATTAGTAAAAGTTGTTTGGGGTTTTGGATTGAAAAGAATCAAAAAGAATCAAAAAGAATCGTCGAAAAGAATCAATTCTTTATTTTGATTATTTTTGATTCTTTTTGATTGTTTTCAGTAATCTAAAGTAATCCTGATTATTTTTTGATTATTTGTAATCGTAATCATTACGTAATCCCAATATTTCATGCGTACAATTAAATAATCATTACGATTCTTTTTAGAAAATAATCTAACCGATTACTAATCGTAATCATAATTTAACAGCTATGATTAAGATGTATGTACATACATATATATGTATGTGTGTATATTAAGATTGCTGCACATCCTTAATAGAGCAATTTGTAAATATTTAAAATCCACTCATGTCCGCTTCAACGCATAATAAAAAGTCCTCAAAGTGATATAAACTTTTTGTGCTTATAAATTGAAGTGGTCCGCATTTAATTCCATTTCATGTTCTTTTCTCTTTGCATTGTTTGTTGGTTGTCCTTAATGCTTCCTGCCTGATTTTCATCATGCTGATACTTTTTATAATTTGCTCAACCTCATGCGAGTACTTTATACAATTTGCTCGACCTCAAAAATCCTTTAAACCTGCTCTAGCCATCCATGGCTATGCCTTTAGCAGAAAGGGGTGCAGCTGTGTGTATGCCACTCTCACCCATTAAAAAGACGCCTTTGATGCTTTTGTTGTTGGTCCGGCTTTTTTTTGTGTTTTGTTGGTAGCAAACAGTTATGCAACAATTTGTTGTTGTGAATCACTTCACTTTCAACAGCGCCCACCACCCACTTGAGCAAAGAGATAGCAACGCGAGTGCATTAAAAAATGTGTATTGTGAAGGGTGTTTTGTTAGCAGGTGGCAAAACTCACTTGGCGGCATGTATCCTTGTGCTTTATTGTTGTTGTTGTTCTTGATCTCAATGCATGTTTGTAAATCTCATTGACAAGATAATAAATAAATATAAAAATGTGTCATAAAGAGATTTTCCACAAACAATAGACAATCAATCGTATGGTTAGTTAATGGCTTGATATATGTAGTTGGTACTTGGTTGGCTAGTTTCAGAGTTAGGGTGGTTGGAGAGTTAGGGTGGTTGGAGAGTTAGGGTGGTTGGAGAGTTAGGGTGGTTGGAGAGTTAGGGTGGTTGGAGAGTTAAGGTTCTTCAAAATTTTGGACTCGGTGAAATTGAAGTGGAGTGAATTTGAGTATGCGAAATAGGGTTGTCTGAATGGTACTTTTCAACACAAAGCTCGAACTCTCTTTTAATCATTTACCTCTCACATGAAGTGATCTTTTCGAGCTCCTTTGCATGTAGTCGGAACAAAATAGCATTCGAGAAGTCGCCAGAGGGTAAAAAAAAGTTAAAATTGTTTGTTCGAATGTTTTACTAGGGTTATATCCCGACTACGTGCAACCATACTAGGCTCTTTTGGTCTAACTGGAACGCCAGATGGACCAATAGTCTACTAGCAATCGCCAAGTCCGAGCTAGCACCAATGACTGGACTCTTAAGAGACCACATAATCCTAGGAAAGCATTCAGAAAGTATTAGCATATTAGGATTACTGTAGGTTCTCTAGGGAGATAAAGTGGAGCCCGAAACAGTAAAACACTTGCTGTGCGATTGCTCAGCACTAGGAAGTAGGCGACTGAAGCTTTTAAGAGCCTATCAATCTGGGAATTTAGGAGATCTGGTGACATTGGAATTTAAGAAAATTCTACTATTTGTGGAGTAAGCGCGCTGGTTCTAGTAGATGAGTCCTTGGATCGGCATTAATGATGCCGGAAAAACGATTATAATCGGTTAATTTCTTTCGGTTAACGGTTAAAATGTATCGGGTTTTTCCTTTTGATTATTTTTTCGATTAACCTTTTTCCTCTCAAGTCGAAGATAATCGAAAGGAAATAATCGAAGTTGAAAATTTCCGCCTTTTCATCCGAGTCCGAATTCGGTTACCTACGGTTTTGTGAGTATATCCAAAAAACCGCAATACATTTTCCCTCCAGCCAGCGTTGCCGAATAGACGATTTTATCGTCAATTTGACGATTTTTCAAATCAATGACGATTTGACGATTTTTGCTAATAAATTACGATTTTTTTCGTTTATTATATATATTTTTAAAGGAATAATTATAATCGCGATTAATAATCGAACGCTTTCGATTAACCTAAAAAGCGGTTAATCGGTTATTTCATTTTTTTGCCATTCCTAATCGGCATTCGGTATCACAATGGGACCTTCAAGGCTTAGGTGTTCTATGTGGAAACCACCAGCCACTGCAACCTAAACTAACACACCCTGACTAAATGTTCGACAAAAGAATGCTAAAGGCCACAGGAAATAAGAGACTAAAATTGCATAGCAGTACCTACTAGGGATGGGACTATTCGAATAAAAATTATTCGAATAAAAAATCCTTTTATTCGAAAGGTATTCGTAATTCGAATAATATTTATTCGAATAATTTATTCGTATATTCAAATAAATACTATTCGAATAGTACTATTCGAATATCACTATTCGAATACCACTATTCTCGAAAAGCTATTGTAATTATATATGTATGCTTTTGCTTTTGTAAGTGCATACATATGTATGTACATATACATATACGTACTCTGGCTGCGCGGAGGCAAGTGAAATTCCCAAATTATGCATATACATAGTATTATTCGAATAGGGTTATTCGAATAGTATTATTCGAATAGTACTATTCGAATAGTACTATTCGAATTTTTTCCCTCGAATATTATTATTCGTTTATTCGAATAATATTTATTCGAATATTATTCGAAAAAAGTCCCACTACTAGTACCTACAGTCTTCAACAGCTTTACAGTCTTTCACTCATCTACCACCAGTAATCATGATAAGAGTTTTAGCACTTCCATAGTCGGCTGCTCTAAGTACCGGAATGTTCAGGATTTATAATCGACCAGTGTTCACTCAAGTCAAGGCTGCTTTCTTGTTCTTGTACTACCATGTATCTACTTCGGGGTGTCACTTTCATTTTTATACTCAGCTGTACTAGTACACAGAGTATTATAGTTTTGATTTCCTAACGGTGGATTGTAACAGAATGAAATAATCGAGATAGATATAGACTTATATATATCAAAATGATCAGGGTGAAAAGAGAAATCGATTGAGCCATGTCCGTCCGTCTGTCCGTCTGTGAGCACGATAACTCGCGCAAAAATTGAGATATTTTGATGAAATTTGAAATGTAAGTTGGTATCAAGACAGGAACGGATGGTATTGAAAATGGGCGAAATCGGACCATGACCACGCCCACCTCCCCTATATGGTAAAAATCGGAAATTTTGTATCTCAGTCACTAATAGAGCTAGAGTGATAAAATTTTACACACGTATTGAGCTCAGGCCCTTATGAAGAAATATTTGGTGAAATTTTGGAAAATGGGCGGTGCCACGCCCACTTATTAAGGGGCAAACATTGAAAGTTTTATGTCATAACTCAGAAACCGTTGAAGATATATCGATGAAATTTGGTAGGCGTGATATACTTACTTAGGCAAATGTTTGGACGAAAAATTGCCAAAATCGGTTAACGACCACGCCCACTTTTATATATGGGTATTATAAAGTGACCTAATAAAAGCATTTTAAGCGATATCTCTGTCAAATATAAAGATATATCATTGAAATTTTATGGAAGGTGTCCAACTACGGACGTAAAACAAAAAATACAAAAATTTTGGAAAATGGGCGTGGCACCGCCTCCTTTTAGAAGCAGGAATATACGAGATTTCTGAGCCCATAACTCGACAAATAATCGGTATATTATGACGAAACTTGGTCTATACACTTTCACTACTTGTAGTAATACATGTTCAAAATTTTAGCGAAATCGGTTGACGACCACGCCCACTTTTATATATGGGTATCATAAAGTGGCCTAATAAAAACATTTTAAGCGATATCTTTGTCAAATATAAAGATAATTCATTGAAATTTTGTGGCATGAGTTCTACAATATATCGGAACCAAAAAATAGAAAAATTTCGGAAAATGGGCGTGGCACCGCCTCTTTTCAGACAAAGGAATCAACGAGATTTCGGAGCCCATAAATCGACAAATAATTGAGATATTATGACGAAACTTGGTTTATACACTTTTATAACTTGTGTTAATAAACGCGCAAAAATTTATTGAAATCGGTTTATGACCACGCCTACTTTTTAACAAAGATATTTCTGGAACACTCTTTGGGAATTTGTAACAAGACTTCTTTGTAACTAGAAGTCATAAAGGAATGAAATTTTGCACAAAGAATAATATTCATATGCTTAGTTGGATGACTGATAAAAATGTTGAAAATGGGCGTGGCTACGCCCACTTTATGCGGCACTCGCTTTATATAAAATACACCCTATATTGAACAAACGCAAACAAACAATGAAAGCATACAGCTGAGTATCTAATGTTCGATTCCGCTCGAACTTAGGCTTCCTTACTTGTTTTTAATGCAATGGAAACACGATAACTGCTATTCGTCGCCTTCAATCTATGACATCCTAATTCCTCAAAATCCATGGGGGAAATACGTCGAATAAGCCCAACTTCCACCTTGTCTTATTTCACCACTCTTCGCGCGCAGAAACTTTTCTCATTTAAAAATACCTGCAAGTGTGGATTATTGAAATTTTACACTTAACGTCAAAATTTACTTATCCTAGCTGTCATCATCCAAATATCCTTTGTCATTTCTTGTACTCCTGCCTTAAGCATATTATAAATCGCGTTAACTAACAGAAGCGAATCGCTAACGCATTTTTCATTAAATAAGCCAGCAGAGTGACATTTTAACAGCAAAGTGTGGAAAGTGTAAAAAAAAGGGTTCTTGCCACTGCCACTCATACCCCAACACGGAAAGAAGACGATCACAAATATGACAAGCCGAGTAAATAAATGAAAGGATAATAAGCGTAGATGGAAAAAATGTGTACATATTCCAAAAGCGTCAACGCGATGGTGGTGCGAATTTATAGAGAGAATAGTAGAGTATGTTTGCACATACTTGACAACATATTCGCAACTGTGTTTTCGAACTATATACACTCAAAAAAAAAATTACTCAGATTATGGAAAAATGGGAATGATTCGGCGCTAAAGACATATTTCCATATTTTGATGTACAATTTTCTTTAAAACGTGGTTTTTATTCCTTGATTTGAAGAAAATCTTACATCAAAATATGGAAATATGTCTTTAGCGCCGAATCACTCCCACTTTTCCATAATCTGAGTAAGTTGTTTTTTCAGTGTACTACATACATGTATTTGCGCAAATCCTCAGCCCTCTGCACCATAAGGGAAGTGAGTAAGTAAGTAAGAAGCAGCTAAGTATGTAGAAAAAAAGCGATGTGTCACCTTCAAATTGGAAATGCTTGTCATATCCTTCATTTATTTTTCTGTTGGTACAAGGATTTTTCATTTGATTGCTGGTACAACAACAAAACATACATACGCGTTACTTTGTTGCTGCATTTTGTTGTTGCTACAGCCTCTCGCACAAGGGCTCAAAGCAAGGCATCTACACACATAAAGCATTTTATCCTTTACCGCGTTTATGAAATAAATTTGATGATATTTGGCGGGGGAATATAAACTCGTACGCACATACGTGATAAATACATAGCTGTGGTACACGGTTACAAAGATACGTTCATAAATTATTTGTCACAATTAATTGAATTGTAGACAAATATGAGCAAGCGTGTTGAGACATAGTAGATATGAGTATACGCACATGCAGTGTTGTGCAAAATAAAAGCAACAAAAAAAAGAGAAGAAGTAATAGTATTCAAATTCATTAGCTTTTCCATGAAGTCGTTCTTTCGAACATGGTATTGTATAGCATTTTGGGAGCTGGTTAGAGGATCAGCAAGTTCTAGAAAATGTTTGGAAAAAATTTCACTAAAGGTACCCTCAGTGTTTACAGGACACTGCCCTATCGGAAAACACGCAGAGAGGCTAGGTGCACCCTACCGTAGATGCTGCAGAAGCTGCAAAGATGATGAGGAAGTGGAGACAATCGAACACCTCATTTGCCACTGCCCGGCTCTTAACAACGCCAGACAACGCTTTCTTGGGGCACCTTTCCTGGATAGCCTATCTAAAGTCGCGGATGTCGAAATAAAGGACCTGATGAATTTCATCAGGTTATCAAACTGGTTCAAAAGGGAGGAGTAACCTGGTTTTCTACTTGTGGTATCACAATGGGCCTCTGCACTGGCCTAAGTGTGCCCCTAGGGCAGCTACTTCAACCTAACCTAACCTAACCCTCAGAAAAAAATTTCACAATGAACATATCAACGCGTCGTGTAAAAGTCTAAAGGAAATAAGGGGCAAACATGTCTCTTTAGAATGGAATTAGAGATTATGGCTGTGACCATTAGGCCTATTGTACGCTCTCCTAGATCCCATTTTCTCATCGAAGCCGAGCTACTCAAAAAATCGAAGGATAGCGCTTGGCTTAAGAGACTGAACGCTCTGGCCAAGGAATGTCAAGGAAACTTTCACGTGTCCTTGCAATGACATCGCATTCGACTAGAATGTGTACAGACTTATGTTCCCTATCATAGAAGTGGCACAGACTACTTGGCGGGATACCAAATCTATGCATATGTTTTTTAAGCCAGAAATATTCTATAAAAAGGCTTGTCAGTATTCTTAGAGAGGTTCCCAATCGACTTACCGGGGACCGCGGAGAGGTAGCAAAGGCTGTTGTCCGGTCGAGTAAGGGAGGGAGGGAGGGGGGGGAGTTACGTGACGGCCTCAGTCGTGGTTCGAGGTGCCTGGTGGAAGGCATAAAATGCAGTTATCTTGTCATAATGGAGGATAAACAGGATAAAGAATCACAACAACAATAACAACATATCAGGACATTCACTAGAGGGAGTGCGATAGAGGTGTGTTTCTTGATATTTCGGATGCCTTTAGCAATGTTCTCAACTGCGGGGCTCGAATGGATCGGAATACGCCCAATAATTCGGCGCTTTATCGAGAAACTTTGGAGTTGTCGTACAGTGACGGGTGAGTGGGGCCTTTTGACTATGTCAAGCAGGGCACAAAGGGGCACCCCACAAGGGGGAGTAATCTAATGCCTCTTGTGGAATCTAGTGGTCAACAAAATACTCTTCGTAAATACACAAAATACCCTTCGGAAAATACAATGAATACTAAAACTTACGAAGTTTTGCATACCGAGTTTAGTATAACACCTCCAATACGATGTTGGTAACACTAAGGACCATATGTGGTCTATGTGAAGAATCACTGTATACGGCCAACCTAATCTAACCTAACCTAAGCATAACTTTAGTTAAGTTCGAGGGTGATGGTTCGGGGAATGGATTACAGGTATCATCATAATCAGCATTATCATCAGAATCTGTGTCGTACATAATGCCGAAATGTGACTCTACTTTCAATCCTACTGCTCCCTCTTACATATCTTCAATATCAAGATTTTCATACAAATACCTTTTTCGCTAGAAATTTTATTTTCTGTTCTTGCTATTATTTTGAACAATACTGTAGTTTGTGGCTATCTGTAAGTAAGTCCACGCAGACACTAAATTACTACGCAAAGGGGTGATGGAGAGAGATGGGGATGGTGATGGCGATGACGATGTTGGTGGTGCATTTTGGTTAGTTGAGTGCATATTGTAACCGTATTTGATTTAATATTTGTATAGATGTCATACACGGAGCTTAAGTGTAATATACTACACATTTATCCTATGCCAGTCGACCCTGCTCTTTCTGTGCTAGCAAAAAAAAAAGCTTCCGCTTCCTTCATCTCTTGGACTTTCAGGCTGGGCTGTTGGTGCTGCTGCCGCTACGGCATCACCATTTAAGTACTCAGTTGACAAATAATTGTTAGATGAGATACGACATATGTGCAAACAACACTGCGGTATAATTGAATATAATAAAAATATCACTATGAATATACATATGTATATACATTAAGGTGGAGTGAAAACATATGGAGATTTTTTTGTTGTTTTTTTTTGAACGTACCAGCAATGAAAAGTTGCCTTTATACGAGTTAATGAACCCCACAAAGTTTTATGACGATAGGATGACGTTTTGAACTGCCCCCAGCCCCGCAAAGTTGAAAGCAATAAGCACGATCTGGTACAAATATGAAATTTTGAAAATTATAAAATCAAAAAACAAAGTATGAGGATTGATAAAGATGGCTAAGCCGAGTATTAAAGTGATTTTTTTTTTTTGGAAACAAGAACAACAAAAGTTATTAAAGGTCAAAGTTTATATTATGCATTTTTTAAATTGCAATTACTAAAAAACTACTGAACCGATTGCGAATATTTTTATACGATTCGATAGGTATTTTGATTCGCTTTAATTTGATATACATCTGATATATGAAAAATAAGGCGGGTAAAAGGGGGGTTGTTATGGAACCCACATAAAATGTATATCAAATTAAAGCAGGGCTGCTCACCTCATAGGCACTCAAAGCACAATTGTTTTTGTTTTGTTCCGAATCATAGGCACAGATACATATTTGCACTTGAAATATGAAAATAAAATTTTCTGTGCACTCCCATAAGCACTCAGATATCAAAAAAAATTTATATGTATGTGCCTATGATTCATATTGAATGTGCAGAGCAAAAGCACTTTGTATAGGAGCTCGAGCACTGCCGTAAGAAATCGAAATTTACAATAACAAATGTGTAATGAAAAAAAAATTCGAAAAATGAAAGCACTGTAAAAAATTTGTATTCAAAAAATTTTCATATAAAAAATTAAAAAAATTTGTATGTATGTGATACTACCATTTGAAACTAAATTCTAAAATAATATTTTATTGGAATTGATAAAAAAATTTAAATGAGAAAAAAAATTTTTCAGTGCATATACAAAATTTGTAGATGTATTGAGATTTGTACTTTCAATACGAGAGCGTTGAGCAGCCCTGAATTAAAGGGAATCAAAATACCCATTGTCTAAAAATATTCGAAATCGGTTAAGTAGTTTTGAAGTAATTACAATTTAAAAAAAGCATAATATAAACTTTGACCTTTAATAACTTTTGTGGTTGTTGTTTCCAAAAAAAAAAAACACTTTCATAATCAGCTTAGCCATCTTTATCAATCCTCTTATTTCGTTTTTTGATTTTATAATTTTAGAAATTTCACATTTGTACCAGATCGTGCTATTTTTTCAACTTTGTGGGGCTGGGGGCACCTCTAAACATGCGAGTAGGTCAATAAAATTTTACAGGTTTATTACTGGGCTGGAAAGGTGCCGTTCTGGCTTTGGAACATATTGAATTTCCAAAAAAAAATTTTCACTCCACCTTAATATATATATCTATATGTATGTATATATGTATGTAACTACCACCATAAAAGCTAACACACAGCCCGATGCATTGTTTCATATTTTTCATCAAATTTATAAACTTGCGCTTGCATTTGCTTTAGGAAGAAATCACTGCCCAGAACATTAGCGTTAGCAGAGCTCCTTAACAGCAGGTTTCGAATTGTCGTTGACAGGTTATGGTGGAACTGATGGCGCATAACAACAAAAATGATAATAATAATAGAAACAGCGAAATGATGAAATTATGTATGTATATGAAAAATACTAGTTGGTAAAATGCCCGCCCAGTCAACAATTGATTGCGCCTAACAGTTCAAAATTGTTCATGATTTTTTATTTGTTTCGGTGTTGTTCATATTGTGGTGCAATTTAAGGCTAATATCCTGCTGTGAAATATACATACGGTTGCAAGTACGCGGTTAGAAAATCATTCAGAAAAGGCATGAAGGCAATGTCGACGGCGAAATGATAGAGCAAATGATGGTGAATGCTATAGTGTGTATGTGTGTATGTGTGTTTGTATGTTTCTTACATATAAATGCTTACATACTTTTTCAAGGGAGTTTACTTCCTTTTGTCGACAAATGATTTATGACAGACACCAGGCGAAGGCGAAAGAGTCGATGGCGAAGGCGATGGCGGCACGGAAGCACCACAAACTAGAAAAATTTGTCAATATTTATTGTGTAAAATGTATTTATGTATATTCTTTCAAATTGAATTGAATTTTATTGCATTTTGCCCTTATCGAAGTAAAAAAGGTGAAAGAATTTAATTGTGCACAAGTGCAACATTAGTACTTGAATACATATTTTTTTTTGTGGTTATTTAATTTTTTTTCCATACCTCAAGATAACCTCACTTTTTTATGACTTGCATTCGATTTGGGTGGTCACTATTTTATCGCAATATTTATTTATGTTTCCTTTGTTTTAACGACAAATTGCTCGTAAAAATTAACCAAATGTCATTATTCAATTGCTTTTCAGGATGATACTAAAAGTGGAGGAAAAGTGATTAGATAAAAAAATAACAAAATATGTAATAATTTATTAAAATGTTTTAAACAATATATCGTCGTACCATACGAAAACTAGCACATTTAAAATTTCTGACGAAAGCTAGCAATAAAAAAAAATCTGTACGAAAAGTAGCACATTTGACTTTTGGCTGACGAAAAGTAACAGTAATTATATACTGTTTTTACATTAAAATTGTTGTTGTTTAAAGGAAATTGATAGTTCTCATAAGCCAAAAGTCGAACTTGTTACTTTTCGTCAACCAAAAGTCGACCTTGTTACTTTTAGTCGTATGCTATTTTTCGTATGGTACGACGATATACATATATATAGAGTCCATCTAGTGGTCGGGTAGTGGTAAGATCACCGCCTAAGTATGCAGACGATCTGACCTTGTGCTCTTTACGAAAAATCACAAGGTAGCGCAGTAGACTCCTCATAAACTGGGAAATCACCCGCTAACCATGAAACTATTCACGAAATAGCTGGGAGTCATATTGGACAGCAAGCAGACGTGAAGGTTTAACGTGGAGGAAAGATCAAAGAAAGCCACCAATACGCTGTATGCCTGCAACGGGGCACTTGGTAAAATTTGGGGCTTATCAACTCAACTAAAACACTGGCTCTTCACGCCTGTTGTGCGTCCAATAATGCACTACGGAATTCTGGTCTGGTGGATGGTACTTTATAAAAACTGGCATGCAAAGAAGCTAGAGGGTGTACTACTTAGGGCTCTCTAGTTTATGTATGTAAAACAGAAGCGCTACGCACAACTCAGCAGCGCTTAATAATATACTCAATCTGTACTCTTCGGACCTTGCCGCTAAAAGCGTAGCAATCACGACAGCGACGACCATCTCTATGTGTGTGAGTCAGTTCATGGTCAAGCCAAGGCATATTTACCAAGAAATAATAATAAATAAATAATAATAAATAAATAATAATAAATAATAATAATAATATGTATGTATATGTACATTAGATAGGGTCGAAAAAAAAGTTGTAAAAGTCCGCCCCTCAATTTGAAGCTTATGTTGAGAGGGTTAAGGGAAAACCTGTTAAATAATGATTATTAATCGTAATGATTACCGGCTTGATTGATTATTTTTTCAACTGTCCATTTAATGATTGATTACCCATTGTTTTCAAATTTTAATGATTATTTTGCAATTACCATTAAAAAAAATCAAAAAAAATCATAAAAAATCAAAAAAAAAGAAAAATAATCATAAAAAATCAAAAATAATCAAAAATAATCAAAAAAAATTATTTTGATTGTTTTTGATTATTTTTGATTATTTATGATTTTTTTGATTTTTTTTGATTTTTTATGATTTTTTTTTGATTTTTTTTTGATTTTTTTTAATTTTTATCAATATGGTTTAAAGAAATATGCACATTTATACGTATGCAGGTATGTATATAGCCTTTTAAGGCAGACTCCCGACGGTAGCTTGATGGTAGTACGATGAGCGTAGGTGGTGTAGTGCGGTTAAAGTCCCACACTAACAGGATAAGGGCTCTATATGCTTCCTCCTCGTATATTTGTGCAGAGAGGCATACACATTTATACATACATATCTTACAAGCTTGGAATTATTGTTAATTTGTCATTGACCGTACATGGTACGATGCACGTTTATATCTAAGTATTTATCTTTATGAAAAATTGTTTAAAGTGGCCAAATCAAACATTTTAGTGTAACATTCGCTGTTGAACTAACTCATAAATTGGGCTTATAGTCCAAAATGTCTATATCTGAACAATCCGTTGTATGGGACCTATATGTTATAGTGGTCCAATTTCTCTTAAGAAGTCACCCAAGTACCAAATTTCAAGTAGATATCTAAAAAAAATAGGGATTAGTTTGCGTTTATACAGACGGACTGATGGGCATGGCTTAAACGACTCAGCTCATGATCCTCATCATAGCGGTTATATTTTGGTGGATCTGTCATGCCTCCTTCTGCATTTCCGCTCAAAGTTATAACACCATTTCATATGAGTATAAAAAAAGGGTATAAAAACTTTGTTATAATTGTACTCTATGTTAGTCAATAAAATCTGCTTGGAGTTTTACTTTAAAATATACGTATGTATGTATGTACATTAGAGCGAATCGCAAAAAAAAGTTCGCCGTGCGCCCACCCATATGATTTCTTTTTCGAAAACATTTGTGGGAAAATTTTTTGTTTCGTTTTGGACGCCGCTAGATGTCGCTAACCTACCTTATAATGGATTGACTGGCTGTCCTCTTAACCATCCAATCTTAGCTCGCAAAAGGTGGGTTGGGCGCAGATGAGAGAATCTGAGATAATAAAAATATTTTCAGTGTGGCTTACACCACTTATATATATGTACATGGTATACTTTACAGTTTATTACATTTATCACTTCACGTGTCAATGCATTTTACTTAAATTATATTCTTGCACTTCTACATTTATGTGCCAAAAACATATATATGTACATATGTTTTCATGTTAAACAAACCTTAAACAGCTATACATAAAATCATACTATATATATATATATATATGTCCGTGAGTTTGTCTGTATATTTTATTGCCAAATTTGAAATAATTCTGGTCCAGGGTTATTTTCAGCGTATTTACGATCTCTGTTGCAATGTCTTTGTTCGTTTTCTCTGTCAGTATTTTAGTTAGAGCTTTTAGTATTTCTGTCTTTGGTATCGAGGGGTATAGATCCTTCACGTAAAGTGATACCTGTTTTGAGTCCTTGGGTACGTTCAGAATTCTTAGTTTGTTGACTAGTTCCGTTGTGTTTTTGATTGCTAGTAGCATATTTAGATGTTTTGAAAGTCTATATCCGGGTGCCGATTTATGGTTTACTATTGGTCGCATAGGTGTTCCTGTTTTGTGGATTTTAGGTAGTGCGATCAGTGATGGGGCAGATGGATTCATTGCTGTGAGAGTGTAGGCTACTTTGCTGTCTCTTATATTTTTCGCTTGTTTTATTGCACGCTTTATTGCCATTTGGTATTCTTCCGTTGGGTCTTTTCTCATCACTCCGCAGCCCATTTCTTTGATTAGTTGACCTGTTTTTGCGGTGTATTCCTCTTCCTCCATTAGCACAGTTGTATTTCCTTTGTCTGTTTCACACTTCATCAATTTTTTCAAAAAAGGAAAAATTCTTAATTTCATATAAGTTGTATTTATTGTTCATCATACGCCATACCGTTTCAGCCCTAGTTATTGCCCTATTGTATTCTTTTAAAAGGCAGAAATATTACGTACTTACGTTCCGACATTGTTCCTCAAATAGGATTATTTGGGAATTTGTATTCGTCTTCCCATGCCTACTACATAATAAAGCAGTAGACGATTTGCTATGTTGCAAATAGATTTACGTAAAGATAATCTCTGTCATAATCAGAATTCTTTATTCGCTCTTCCCTGTCCTTATACTGAACCTAGAAATGAATCTTCCCCAGGTGTAGGAAGGGTTTGTATCCATATCTAGTACGAAAAACTTCGAACGAGCCAAGGTCTATACAAATTTTGTACTTCTAAATTTGTCGACATTTTAATTAGTGCAGTTGTCGCTGTAGAATACACAATGACTTGGATACACCTGTCCCCATATTTACTGCAGGGTTACGTACTTTAATATGCGTTCACATACATTTGTACAAACAAACTTTATGCCTCTCTGAACATACATGCCTACCTGAATACTTATGTGCATGCGTATCCAAATTTCTTTACAACAATATTGAAAAAAATCAAACAAAATAAAAAAAAATCAAAAAAAAATCATAAAAAATCAAAAAAAATCAAAAATAATCATAAAAAATCAAAAATAATCAAAAACAGTCAAAAAAAATTATTTTGATTATTTTTGATTATTTTTGATTTTTTATGATTATTTTTGATTTTTTTGATTTTTTTTTGATTTTTTTTTAATGGTAATCATTAAAATTACTTTTTTTCAGCAAAAGAATTAAAATAATGATTACCAATTAAAAACCAAACAATTTAATGGATTACTAATCCTAATCGGAATTTAACAGGTCTGGTTAAGGGACACAAAAAAAAATTTGTTTGACCGTGCGAAATACCGCCGAAATAGTTTTTTTATTGTAACTTTGTTATTTTTCATCCGATTTTTAAAATTGATACGTCATGTCGTTTTGAGCTCTGAAAAAAAATTTTTTTTTTCCGTTAATCCTCTCAATATCTATAAGCTTCAAATTTAGGGGCGGACTTTTACAACTTTTTTATTTCGTATGGGGACAAGCCCAGTCTAATGTACATACATATGTATGTATTTTTGGTCCGTGAAATAATTTTTTTATACTTCATACTATATTACATCTTATGTATGTGGCTAATCTTCGAATCTTAGCGACGTTTTTATACATACATACGCACATATAGAAGTACATATGTATATACACTTATTTATTTATCAATCTTTTCCGTCAAGTAATTTATGTATTTCTTTACGAAAATTTTGAACCAAATGACATTATAGGAAAATGCAATGCGGAAAAAGGTATGTGGTGAACAACGTCATTAACAAAATACGTGCATGCATAAAAGTACAGTGGTTTGAGTTGGGCTTTTGAACAAAACAATACAAATAGTTTATAACAGGAGAGAAAAAAACAAAAAAAAATGTCTAAGTGTTTATATGAAGAAAAACTCTGTTCATGTAAATATTTTGGACCCAGCCAATTTTCTTCGCCTTTTGCACTTAGCCAATTTGCGTATCACTGAATAACAACGAGTAGAATTATGATAAGTATGACAGATCTGCTTAACATTGTGCGTATTTAATTTTTCCAGCGTTTTACATAAAAATACACTTTTTCATAAAAGTGGACTTAGCCAATTTGCACTCTAAGCGAGCGATAGGTAACTACAGCACATGCCTAAAAATTAAAAAAAAAAAAATTCCAAATTCGTTACACTGTGCAGCGAAATCGGCTGCTGTGCGCATTACTAGGTATGACTGTAGTTGTTGGTCGTCGACGCTGATGATGGCACCGGTGTTGATGTGTGCGCATCGATATGTCACTTGGCTTAAAACATGTACGTGTCCACGTTTGAATTACAAATATTTTATCTACTAAAATTCTCTATTTTTTTAATATTTATTTTTTTTTCTCTGTGCATGTCTGCATCGAGTTTAAATATTTGGTTCGTATGTCCTGTCACATTTTTATGGCACACATTTACCTTAACCATAAATTCAGCCGCACCGTTCCTCATAGAACACCTGATGACATAGAGGCTCTTTAACTTTTTTACTACATATATTTTATTTATGTATGTGTTTCTTTTTTTTTGTGTTTTTATCTTTTTTAATGTTAACTACATAAATACGCACACACGCATGTAGATATACAAAATCTAATGTAGTAAGAATGCAAGTGATGAAAAGAGAATGAGTTTAAATTAATTTCCTTTTAATATACTGGGCATGCTTATAGCCCAGTTAGTCAAGAACGTGTCGTCCGCTCGCTGACGCAAACGCCCGTATGCAATTTTTAGGATTTTTTGAGCCCGTAGCAGCTGTTTTACTCACACATATTTACATATATGTATATATAGTTTGTTTACATTTTGGCAGGGTTGCCATTTAGTCATTTTTGAACAAACAAGATTTTTACTAATCTTCAAAGTGTTATGCGGATTACTCTTCAATACACAACTGTGCATTATTTGCCAAATGACAAGAAAATACTAATTTAATCGTTTTTATACTCAGCTGTACTAGTACACAGAGTATTATAGTTTTAATCACATAACGGTGGATTGTAACAGAATGAAATAATCGAGATAGATATAGACTTATATATATCAAAATGATCAGGGTGAAAAGAGAAATCGATTGAGCCATGTCCGTCCGTCCGTCCGTCCGTCCGTCCGTCCGTCCGTCCGTCCGTCTGTCCGTCCGTCCGTCCGTCCGTCCGTCTGTAAACACTCTAACTCGCGCAAAAATTGAGATATTTTGATGAAATTTGGAACGCAAGTTGGTATCGAGACTGGGACGGTTGGTATTGAAAATGGGCGAAATCGGACCATGACCACGCCCACTTTTCCTATATAGAAAAAATCGGAAATTTGGTATCTCAGCCACTAATATAGCTAGAGTTTTAAAATTTTACCCACGTATTGAGCTCGGGCCCTTATGAAGAAATTTGATGAAGTTTTGGAAAATGGGCGGTGCCACGCCCACTTATTAAGGGTCAAACATTGAAAGTTTTATATGTCATAACTCAGAAACCGTTGAAGATATATCGATGAAATTTGGTACGCGTAATTTGCTTACATAGACAAATGTTTTGACGAAAAATTATCAAAATCGGTTTACGGCCACGCCCACTTTTATATATGTGTATTATAAAGTGACCTAATAAAACCATTTTAAGCGATATCTCTGTCAAATATAAAGATCTATCATTGAAATTTTGTCGCATGAGTCCAACTATGGACATAAAACAAAAAACACAAAAATTTTGGAATATGGGCGGTGCCACGCCCACTTATTAAGGGGCAGACATTGAAAGTTTTATGAGTCATAACTCAGAAACCGTTGAAGATATATCGATGAAATTCGGTACGCGTAATATAATTACTTAGTCAAATGTTTTGGCGAAAAATTATCAAAATCGGTTGACGGCCACGCCCACTTTTATATATAGGAAATATAAGGGGGCCTAATAAAAACATTTTAAGCGATATCTCTGTCAAATATAAAGATCAATCACTGAGATTTTGTGGCAGGAGTCCAACTATGGACATAAAACAAAAACTACAAAAATTTTGGAAAATGGGCGGTGCCACGCCCACTTATTAAGGAGCGAATATTGAAAGTTTAATAAGCCATAACTCAGAAACCGTTAAAGATATATCGATGAAATCTGGTACGCGTGATATATTTACTTAGCCAAATGTGTGGACGAAAAATTACCAAAATCGGTTGACGACCGCGCCCACTTTTATATATGTGTATTATAAAGTGACCTAATAAAACCATTTTAAGCGATATCTATGTGAAATATAAAGATAATTCATTGAAATTTTGTGACATGAGTTTTACAATAGACCGGAAACAAAAAATAAAAAAGTTTGGAAAATGGGCGTGGCACCGCCTCTTTTTAGACAAAGGGATATATGAGATTTCTTAGCCTTTAACTCGACAAATAATTGAGATATTATGACGAAACTTGGTTTATACACTTTTATAACATGTGTTAATAGACACGCAAAAATGTATTGAAATCGGTTTATGACCACGCCTACTTTTTAACAAAGATATTTCTGGAACACCCTTTTGGAATTTGTAACGTGAAGTCTTTGTAACTAAAAGTCATAGAGGGATGAAATTTTGCACTAACAATAATATTTGTATGCTTATTTGGATGATTGATATAAATTTTGAAAATGGGCGTGGCTGCGCCCTGTTTATGCAGCACTCGTTTCATATAAAATACACCCTATATCGAACAAACGCAAACAAACAATGAAAGCATACAGCTGAGTATCTAATGTTCGATTGCACTCGAACTTAGGCTTCCTTACTTGTTAAAGTTGTCGTTGACGACTTTTTTTTTTTATTAATTTAGTTACTTTTTTACGGCTTAGTTGGTAATTAAAACACATTTTTCTTGTAATTTTGTTGCTACCCAATATATTTCCATCACACCTTGGTGATAGTTATCAAGGGCTAAAACATAAAATAACAAAAAACACAGTCAGAACATTAAATTTACAATTGAAAATCCATAAAAAAATTATATTGGGAAGCAACAAGATTCTCACAAAAATCTGTGTTTAATTAAGAAATCTGTACTGAGTTTCTGTAACTCATATCTTTTCTAGTATAAATAGGTGGTGACAAAGTGTTGATCGTATTAGTGTGACATCACTTTAATTGATTTTGTTACAGAAACTCAGATTTATTGTGGCAATTTATAACTTTTTGATGTAGAAAAATTGCAGAAGAAGACCACAAAGAGTTATCAATTAAGAAAATACCGCCACCATTGTGGATAAATACAATTTTTGCTTTAATTTTCAATAATATTTTCATTTATTAGGAGTGTTCAATATCTCAAAATTTTTACATATTTTTACGAATAGTTACGAATTTATGTTCAATAACCCAAAAAATTCGCAAGAGAGCCAAATTGAGAGAGTAAGACCTCGAGAGAGTTGATAAACGCTGCAAGTAAAATTTTCACTTGCAACTACTAGCAGCTTTAAAAAAATAGAAGTGTCAAAAATATATGATCACAAAAATTTCAATTGGAAATATACAAACATTTTAAACGCAAATCTCTAATTGTGTGCTAAATAAGTTAGCGCAAAAACGAATCTTGATGATGTTGTGGAATAGCCAAAGTAGAATTTTGTTTTCCTAATTCAGTTATTTCCATTCATTTCCAATTTCAAAAATTTCAATTACAACCTAACCTAAAAATGAAAATATCAAAACAGCGTATTAGCTGTTTTCTTGCGAATGTTTACGATTTTGTGTTCAATTACTTTGGTTGATAATTTTCTCTTTTTCTCGTTTTTACTCTTCATTTGACATTGACGCTCTTTTTGCAAGTACTTGCAAGTAAAGTTGTTGAACAAAGCTATTATCTTGTTATTAATTTATTTATTTTATTATCTTGTTATTAATTATATATATATATATATATATTTCCATTTTGCTTGGGATTTGAAAAAAATTTATAAACATTTTCTTTCCTTTCTTTTCAAAAATTAAAGTAATAATAAATGGTTCGTTTAAGTAGACATACTATTTTTTCCATGTGTACACATATATGTATATTGGATAACATTTTACAATCTTGTTAAGTTAGTTGTATAATGCTGTGAAAATTACTGTTTAAATATTTAATAACTAAAAATGTTCAACTGGCAACCCTTCTACCTTGCATCCATGCGAGCGATCAGCTGACACGTTTTTACGTAAAAAATCAAAATGATTTTGATTTCTGCGGTACGGGCTTCTGCGTCCTACGTCGTTGAATAATCGGTTACATACAAATCCCATTAAATAGGTTGGATCAGCTGACACGGTACACGGGTTTACGTTCTTGACTAACTGGGCTATTAGTGGCGCTTACGTTGCGTTCATTCATGACGAGGACAAATGTGTATGTATGTGTTTATGACAAGGAGTAGGATTTCGGGATTGGCGCTGGCGTTGCTTGAAGGCTTGGGTTATTTGCTGCTTGGTGGACAAAAACCCGTTTTTGTTTTTCTCTTATTTGACCATTTATTAGATTTTTCGATGGCTTTGCATTCTTATCCATTTACATATTCGTATATTCTCATGTACATATGTATGTATATACATACATACATACATATGACTTATCACATCACTTTTTAATGAGTTTTTAAAACACAAAACTAACAAACAGCTATTGCTTCAATAGAATTATATGTATGTATGTATGTATGATAGTAATTATTTGAACTTATATAAATTTTATAGACTCAGCACAATCAATTAATGACTCTTTCACTTTATAACGGCTGCACAAAGATGCCTACAAGCATATCTACATATTTATGTACATTAGGGTGGTCCTTAAAAATCAAATGAACATTTTTTCATTCTTACACTCTAAATCGGTTAAAGTACAGTCAGAGGTACCACATACAAATTTTGGTACCAATCGGGGGTGGATAGAGGGTGCCGCTGAGTGGCCAAATTTCAGGCAGCCATGTGAGATCTTGTGTGGCCGCTGTGGTGCAGTGGGTAGAGTGCTCGCCTGCTATGCCAGAGATCTTGGGTTCAAACCCCAGTCTGGACAAGCACCAAAAAAAGTTTTCTAATTAATTAAAACCAAATTATTGGGTTTTTTTAAGAGCAGCGGCCACCTCTCGACAGTGGGCGGCATACCCTCCGAGTGTATTGCTGCCATGAAAAAGCTTCTGATAAAAATGCATTCGCCGTTAGGAGCCGGCATAAAGCTGTAGGTCCACCCAATTAGTAGGAAAAACAAAAAGGAGCACACCTCGAATTGGGAGAGAAGCTCGGCCATAAAACTCGTCAGAGTTATAATAGCGCCATTGTATTACTATTATTATGTGAGATATTGTGCGAGATTAGCCATCACCGATCGGGACCAAAATTTATATTTCGTATCTCTGAGTTCAGGTCTATCAAAAAAATTAAACTTAATTTCTTGAGTCTCCATTAGAGCAAGGCTGCTCAACGAAATGAACAAAATAATTTTGTTTCAAAAAATATCAATAAAAAATATCCAAAAATTGTTTTGTTTTGCTAATTATCTGAAACAAAATTTTTTCGTTTCAAAAATTATCAATAAACCTTTAATCAGAATAATTTTGTTTCGTTGATATCAAAAAAATTAACAAAAATTGTATTTGTTTTTATTCATGTACTTATGTACATACATACAAACATATGTAAAATTTCTTTTCTTCATAGAAAACGAAATTATTGAAAAGTCAATTTTTTTGTTTAAATTTGAAACTATATTTTTTTGAAATAATTGTTTTGATAGTTATCAAAACAAAAAAAAATTTTTTAGTTTTTTGTGATAACAGTTGATACGAAATGGATTTTGTTATGCTATTTACGTTTATAAAATCTAATATTTCAACAGAAACAAAATTTTTTTTTGTTTATTGTTAAAAATAACGTTATTTTGCAGCCTTGCATTAGAGTTTTCCGTAATTTTTTACCCCTGTGCGACACCCCTTAACCGTCTCCGATCGGGGCAAAAATTTATATACATATGTTATCTTCGACTATACTAGCATCGAGCTACAGGGTGAGGTTGAGGAAATATGCTATAAAATTTGTGCCGATACATTTGGGGACCGTACTAATGTACTACATATATTTTAACTCGTCAATTTTTACAATATTTTCAGTATATATGTATGTATGTGTTTGTGCATGTGTATTGATCATTATTTCTATCCTAATGTTGGTAGGCATGTTGTATTTTTCCGCTATAAAAAATTTAAATGGTTTTCCTTAAGAAAATTTCATCAAATTTGCCATAAACTCATCATCCTTTCCTCTTTCTTAGTTTTTCGTCACCTCTGCATGTACATACAGGTGTATACCCTGGTACCTATGTATGTATGTTTGTATGTGCTCTTATTTATGTATTCCTTCATTAGTTTACTCATACTTTATTATCTATTTGACGTTATTTTAATTGTTGGAAAGTAATTATTTGATTATTATCAAATTAATTGCTAAGTTGTAATGAGAAAATGTGATTTCGTCTATGATGACTTGACTCTTACACAAACTCAGTCTTCATAAACGGTTATATACATAGGTATATATATATATATATATATATATATATGTAGGTTTAACATACTTACCCAACAGCTAATATAAGGCATAGTGCCGAAAAACGACAGTCTATAACTAGGGAGTTCACAACTAGCTCGGAACTGGTTCTAAAGCGATGCAGACCGCAGGACAGTTTATCATTGTGACTCAATGAAACAAATTTTTTTTACAGCTATTACTTTAAAGTAGAGCAAAAACAAATTTTGCACTTTACAATAATGTTCCCCTTTGTTGTCTTTTGCTGAGCAGTACCAAATGGAACTTGATTTAAAGGACGTAGATATAACCAAAGTAATATTACTCGCCATTTATAGGTATGTGGGAATAACTCCACTATTTGTATTGTTAAACTTGGTATTTTATAATATAATGTCGCATTTATTTTGAGTATGTTAAGAGTTCCGCCGATCGAGGCTTATTTTTATAAATCGCGGCCAAAGACCGACAAGTCCTGAAGTACTTACATTTGAGTTATCTCCGAACTATTGATTTTTTAACTAACTCCGAACCGGGTCCATATAGGAAGTTGTTTAGAACGCGTTTCAAAGTTCTGCAGAGGGGGCTAAATGGCACTTCGCCGTGTTATAGAAGAGAGTTAAAAGCTTTGCGTTAGGATAGAATGAGAATCAGACCTGTGTCTTTTTGAACTAGTTCTGCACTAGCCTGGTACTAGCACGATTTGCTGCAGGGTATACACATACATTTTTATGTATTTTACTGTGGAAAATTTTCTAATGTTTTAAATTGATTTTGTGTATAGATATGTGTCGATCGAAATTATAACCACCTTAGTTTTCCGTTTATTTACTATACTACCCAATAGACACTAAGGTTGGATATCGATTTGAGAATGACTCGAAAACTAGCGCTTTTCTCAAGTTTCTAACGTTATAAGATGACTCGAAAAACTGTCGAGAAACATAGCGTTCTCAAAGAATCCTGTTTGTAGTACTCAAATCGGAAAATTATAATTTCGAATTAAAATCTAAAGTACTTCTCTAATGAGAATTTGTATTTATTTCGTAGACATTGAGATTGGGCTCTTACTCTAATCAGTTGCCAATCGGATTCTGGTGTAGTTAGGGATGGCAACAATAACCGGAAAAACCATTATAATCGGTTAATTTCTTTCGGTTAACGATTAAAATGTATCGGTTTTTTCCTTTTGATTATTTTTTCGATTAACCTTTTTCCTCTCAAGTCGAAAATAATCGAAAGGAAATAATCGAAGTTGAGAATTTCCGCCTTTTCATACGAGTCCGAATTCGGTTACCCACGGTTTTGTGAGTATATCCAAAAAACCGCAATAAATGTTCCCACCAGTTCCCGAATAGACGATTTTATCGTCATTTTGACGATTTTTCCTAATAAATGATTTTTTTCGTTTATTATATATTTTTTTTAATGAATAATTGTAATCGAAAAACGGTTATAATCGGTTAGTTCCTCACAATTATTCACGATTAATAATCGAACGCTTTCGATTAACCTAAAAAACGGTTAATCGGTTATTTAATTTTTTTGCCATCCCTAGGTGTAGTACAAGTGAATTGATATTTTAGCTGAATGCGTTTTTCCAGTACAAAAAATTTCATTGATCAGAGTTTGACAAGCTTAAGTTTAAAGCTTGCTTAGGATTTAAATAATTTTCTAGAATATAGATATAATTGTCTAGATCCATATCTAGATAAAAAATCATTTAGAGTTCTCTCGCTAATTTGGCAAAAAATGCTTTTGTGTTAATAAATCGATTGTTAACATAATGCAAAATCACAAAACCAAATAAGACATATATTATTTAGGTGATTAGAATGCAAGAAGCATAAAATTTCGCCAACAATAAAAAAAATATAATGTCCACAATAAGTTGTCACAAGCATTAACAAATTATTTATGAATATTTACCTTCTTGTACAATTTATTATGTTGGATTGGATGATTAATGAAGTGAGTGTCACGAAATGAGACAACAAGCAAAACTACAACAACAGCAATAAAAATACGTTAACATTAGAAACGCATATTCGATACTGTCGATCGACCACCAATTCCTATTCGAATATCTAATTCCAACACTTCAAAGCATTTTTTATACTCAGCTGTACTAGTACACAGAGTATTATAATTTTGATTTCATAACGGTGGATTGTAACATAATGAAATAATCGAGATAGATATGGACTTATGTATATCAAAATGATCAGGGTGAAAAGAGAAATCGATTGAGCCATGTCCGTCCGTCCGTCCGTCCGTCCGTCCGTCCGTACGCACGATAACTCGCGTAAAAATTGAGATATTTTGATGAAATTTGAAATGCGAGTTGGTATCGAGACTGGGACGGTTGGTATTGAAAATGGGCGAAATCGGACCATGACCACGCCCACTTCCCCTATATAGTAAAAATCGGAAATTTTGTATCTCAGCCACTAATATAGCTAGAGTGCTAAAATTTTACCCACGTATTGAGCTCAGGCCCTTATGAAGAAATTTGATGAAGTTTTGGAAAATGGGCGGTGCCACGCCCACTTATTAAGGGTCAAACATTGAAAGTTTTATATGTCATAACTCAGAAACCGTTGAAGATATATCGATGAAATTTGGTACGCGTAATTTGCTTACTTAGACAAATGTTTTGGCGAAAAATTATAAAAATCGGTTGACGGCCACGCCCACTTTTATATATGGGAACTATAAAGGGGCCTAATAAAAACATTTTAAGCGATATCTCTGTCAAATATAAAGATCTATCACTGAAATTTTGTGGCACGAGTCCACCTACGGACGTAAAACAAAAAACACAAAAATTTTGGAAAATGGGCGGTGCCACGCCCACTTATTAAGGGGTAAACATTGAAAGTTTTATGAGTCATAACTCAGAAACCGTTGAAGATATATCGATGAAATTTGGTACGCGTGATTTGCTTACTTAGACAAACGTTTGGACGGAAAATATTTAAAATCGGTTGACGGCCACGCCCACTTTTATATATGGGTATTATAAAGTGACCTAATAAAATCATTTTTAGCGATATCTCTGTGAAATATAAAGATAATTCATTGAAATTTTGTGACATGAGTTCTACAATAGACTGGAAACACAAAAAAAAAAAATTTTATAAAATGGGCGTGGCACCGCCTCTTTTTATACAAAGAAATCTATGAGCCTATTACTCGACAAATAACTGAGATATTATGACGAAACTTAGTTTATACACTTTTATAACTTGTGTTAATAGACACGCAAAAATTTATTGAAATCGGTTTATGACCACGCCTACTTTTTAACAAAGATATTTCTGGAACACCCTTTTGGAATTTGTAACGTGAAGTCTTTGTAACTAAAAGTCATAGAGGGATGCAATTTTGCACTAACAATAATATTTATATGCTTATTTGGATGATTGATACAAATTTTGAAAATGGGCGTGGCTGCGCCCTGTTTATGCAGCACTCGTTTCATATAAAATACACCCTATATCGAACAAACGCAAACAAACAATGAAAGCATACAGCTGAGTATCTAATGTTCGATTCCACTCGAACTTAGGCTTCCTTACTTGTTATTTATTTGTTTAATCGTGTGGCGTCAATATTTGCGTTACCATCACGCGTTCACAGCAACAACAATAACAACGTTGCTACCATAACCATCACCATCAGCTACACCATCGTCGTCGTTGGCGTTGCCATCATAATCGCTACTGCCAACACCAATTCATTTATTGCGAGCTTTCTGCCTTCAACCGATCTCACCTTTCGTCAATCCAAAATAACTTTCCCAGCACGTTCGCCGCTCGGCGTAAACTCATTAATAAAGTCAATTACACGCGCTTGTCGCTTAAATTGTTGCCATAAGAAAATAATTTTATTTACGTTGACCAAAAACAGCAGAAATCGAAATGCATGTTGCATAATTACACAGACACAGAAATAGATAGATATGTATACACACAAGTGCAGTCTGTATGTACGATGTTATAAGAAAGCTTTAAGTTTGATAAACGGTTTTGATTTAAATCTTAAAAGTATTACTTTTTGGTTGCTTGCTTTTCCGACAGGGTAGGAATATGATGTATTGTGGAACGATTTTCCGTCATCCGTTGTCAAGTTTGGTTTGGAGATAGACCGGTATCGGCAGTGTCTGAAGATGGGGCATATTAGCCGAACTGGTTTGTCTTCTTGACAAGGGATGACGGAAAATCGTGCCACAATACATTAAAGGTTTTCTAAAAAAAAAAAAGAAAAGAAATCATATACATATTTAGCAAATGATGGAAGGCTTGTACGGACCACCATCCGTTCATGACGAAGTGCGAAAAGCAATATCTCGGCTTAAGACTAATAAGGCTCCGGCCACTGACGAGCTTAGCTAGTGCGAAAGATTGAAGTCCACGACCAACAAGCTGATTGGAACTTATTAGTATGGCTTCAGACCTGCTAAGTCTACCAGCGATAAGATCTTCATAGAGCGCCAAATCCTGAAACTCAAAACCCATGGAACAGGAGCCGACACACATACCATCTCTTTGTCTAATTTAAAGCTGCTTTCGATAGCACGAATAGGAATTGCCTATATGCCGCAATGACTGAATTTATTTTTCCTGAAAAACTTATGTATACGGATATTCCAAATGACTTTGGCTAACACCACCAGCTCCGTCAGAATTGAGAAGCTCCTCTTCGAGCCGTTTGAGGCCAAACTAGATTTCAGACAAGGAGAATCCCTTTCGAGTGACTTCTTCAACTTAACTTTAACTAATAAGAGCTGCAGAACTCATCGGTGCGGGAAGCATTTATTATCACAAGCGTGTGCAACTGTTGACATGACATTGACATGATTGGCACTACCACTCGCTCTGTAGGTTCTGCCTTCTCCAATCTGGATAAAGAGGCTAAAAAATGGGTTTGGCGGTCAGCGAGGACAAGACGAAGTACCTCCTATCATCACACAAAGAAACAGCACGCCTTGGCAGGCACGTCAATGTTGATAGCTACAAATTCGAAATTGTTCAGGCTTCGTCTATTTGGGAACCAGCATTAACACCAAAAATAATGTCAGCACGGAAATCCAAGGAAGAATCACTCTTGCCAATAAATGCTACTTTGGACTAAGTAGGCAATTGAAAAGTAAAGTTCGCACTCTCGACAAACAAAAGTTACGCACTACAGTACGCTTATCGCCCCAGTTCCCATGTACGGCGCAGAAGCATGGACAATGTCAAAATCAGATGAGATGGCACTTAGATTTTTAGAAAGAAAAGTTCTTCGGAAGATTAATGGACCTTTGAGCGTTGGTGAGGGTGAGCATCGACGGAGATTTAACGATAAGCTGTACGAACTTTACGCAGACATCGACATTTTTCAGCGAATAAAAATCTAGTGTCTGTGTTGAGCAGGTCATGTCGTGAGAATGGATGAAGTAAGTATTTCTATCGAAACTCGTTAAAGACAGCGGAAAAGGGAGCCCTCCACTGCGTTGGGAAAATCAGTTGAAGACTAACTAATCCTCCTTTGGTATTTCCCATTAGCGCCAGGCAGCACGAAACAGAAACGACTAGCGCGATTTATTGGACTCGACCAACATCATCTACACGGTTACGCGCCCAATAAGAAAAGAAGAAGAATTAGTAGCAGAAAAGTTAAATATTTCGGGGTGTAATGAATGTTTCTAATAGGACTATAACTAAATATAAATCTTCACCTTGATTTTCTCACATAAATCAAACGACTAACTGCAACTAATTGCTTCAACAAACACACAATTTATGCGTACGTTGTAAAATACATAAATCCTCCAAAATTACAAACGTATTACAATTTAATTGCTAAAAAGGCTTTATTTGTTAGCAGCGTGAAATTTTCAATTTTTTTTTCTAAACAATTTTGTGCGCAGCGTTTTTAATTTTCCCTACATATGTACATACATATGTATGTCCTGTTTTCATGCAAAAATTAAATATTCAAAATTCAAAGGCTATAAAGGGAAAATAATAAATATTGTGGAACGAATCTATAACTGGCTGCTGCGCCGACAATAAAGGGAGTGAGCGAACGAACGAGCACGGAAGCTGCGCAGATCATTTTAACATTCGTATATAGTAGTAAATATTTGCATAAATTAGTTACGCTACTAAAGCATCACGTGCAAGGAATGAATGTATCCGAATACATATGTAAGCCTTCGAAACGGTGAACATCCCATTTTAATTTTTCCTTTGATAAAAGGGCGAGAAAACAAATATTATTTTTATTGGTATGTTGTTTTGTAGCATCGGCGAAATGCAAAAACAAACAAATAAGTCCATGCATATACATACATACATACATATGTATATAAACATAATTTCAAAGCGTCACTTTTCCGCCGCATTTGCGTGTAAACCCTGACGGAAAGGTACGTAAAATTAATAAACCTTTGCACCCTTAAAAATTTGTGCACACACTTGCAAGGATAACATTTTGATTAGCACACAGTGATACAGGGCAGCGCAGCAGCATCGTCAGCCATCATTTACCTATTCATGTCTTGTCTATTGCTTTGTTCTTGGTGATGTGATAGAACAGCCAACAGCCTTTCGCACAGTGGGCTCGGCACGGTTTTCCGGATTGACTTTGGTTATCAAGTACAAATCGGTTGAACTTGACAAAATTTGATTGGTAGCTATACTTATCGTAACAAATACCATGTCCAATGCAATGTGGATAATGCAAAAGCCCGGAAAAGACAAAGGCGTCAAAATTCTACGATATGGCACATCTAACTAATTTTTTCCAGCTTGTAAAGACTTAGGCATGTCCTTTGCAACCAGCATGCTTATTTTGTGGAACCCGTACATCCAATAAGCAAGTTACAATTGGAGAAAACTTAGCACTTGCACTCATAAGTTACCAAACCCCTGAAATGAGCTCTTTCATTGAAATTTCCTTTCGACAATGGACTGAATTTCGAAATCATAACCAAAGAAAAATACAGCGGATAACGACGGTTTCGTTTTGTTGGAGAATGCTTCTCAAACCATTTTCAAATAGTTTACTAAGCCTAATGGTAATTAGAAGTTAAGCAATTTTCTTTATGTTGACACTTGGAGTAAACATTTATCAACTTCTAAAATCACTTTTTAAGCTGTCCTCCCCTTATTCCAACACTATCAAATACCCATGCTGCTTCGCTGCGACAAATTACCACTGCCTTTCAATCCGCCTAACATCTCCCGCTACCTCTATATCTTCCACACCCCTTACTCTTCTATTTCTGTCTCTCTCCTCTCTAGTTCCCTAACTACAACATTCGTGGCCAACTGTGTCCATATATCAATATACTGAATAGTGTCAGATATCTCGGGAACCGATTGAGATATACACAAGGCATGAGCTATACATGGAAACCCTGATCGTCTCCTCTAATTTGATACCAATATTGCTCAAAAATATTTCGGAGCCATCTGAGTCATATATTGGCCTATATCTCGGGAAGAAATTGAGCTACCGCAATTAAGTATGGTATAAATTTTCTACCGGGTTCATATTAAGTAACCGAGTTCTTCATTACGTAACAAACATATGTGTCAAAAACGAACAGAATCGGATGATAAATACGGGTTTTGTGAATATTTCGATTCCAGCGCCATCTATAGAGAAAAATATTGCCTGTGTTGAGGGGACTTATCAAAAGAGTAAAAAAAAATATTCAAAAACATAAAAAAATCGTTGTCGTGGTGAGAAATCAACTTAACAAGATTAAGGACATAAAATCTTGAAAAATGGACAATTTGGGAATGAAATTGCGCTTAAGAAATTTTTTCCTTATTGTGATGTATGAATTTCTTCACAACAGGTAAGTATATGAAACTATGGTAACGGTTGTAAACATCTTTATGTATATAAAGATATAATCCTTTTACCATGTTTTAGAGAAAATTTACTCAAAAGAGAGCAAAAGGTTTGACCTACCACCATTTCTATGACCCCTACTGTAGGAGAGCTGGGCGCTAAGGATTACGATTACATTTTGATTACTTACGATTACAATTACTGTAATTGTAATCCTTAAATTTTTGGGATTACGACTACTGTAATCGTAATTGAAATTTTTACGATTACGATTACTGTAATTGTAATCCTTAAATTTTTAGGATTACGATTACTGTAATCGTAATGGTATATTCAATGATTACGGTTACAGTAGGTACTGCCTCAAAATTCTCAAAGAAAGCAACAATCTTTACCAAAATCACATTCAGGTATTAAGCAACTAACTAAAATTAATAATACATAAAAATAAAATAGAGATTCTCTTGAACTGTACATCGAATCTTTTCGCCTCATAAGCAGAAAATTAAATTTTTTTTTAAAAGGAATTTTAAAAAATATAAATTTTCGGACCAAACTAGTAAGCGCCCAAAAGGAAGAGAGGTGATATAGTAAACCGCTGTGCGACACCCCTTAACCATCTCCGATCGGGACCAAAATATATATTTGGTATCCGTTAGTGCAGGACTATCGATTTTGGGCATTAGATGTACAAGAAATTAAATTTAATTTATTCAGTCTCCATAGAGTTTTCTGAAATTTGACCCCTGTGCGATACCACTTAGCCGTCTCCGATCGCGACAAAAATTTTTACATGATATCTTCGACTATATTAGCATCGACCTTGGTGGTGAGGTTCACGAAATATGATACGCAATTTGTTTCCATACATTTGGGGACCACCCTAGTATACATATATGTACATTTACCCATTTGGCCCAACGTTACTACAATCATCAATACTTTTCTCCTTACATTTCCGTTATGGAAGATAACAACTTCCATGAATATGCCCCATGACTATGGCCGCCTTTGCATGAATGACTTTGTATAGTAAAAAAAGCAATGAAGCGAAAGCGTCAGGTTTTCATTCCAAGCCGCATGCTTCTTTCATATGGTCGTTATTATAATCTTGTTTGGTATTTACCATGAATGGTAGCATTATTGTGGTACTGAATATACAGCTGCCACCATCTAACTTTGTTATGTACTTCATTCGTATACATTTTTCTGTTTCGGTTTACTCTTCTTAACTCCTACTTTAACAAAAACACATTCCTGGGGTTTGTCGATACGAGGTATTGCAATTTAAACGACGATATGTAAACGTTATTTAACTATGTATAGCTTACTACTAATTTAATTTTTATTATAAATCTTTGTCATACATATCTAAATACATACACACATATCGTCGTACCATACGAAAACTAGCTCAAATTTTTTCTGGCTGACGAATACAAGCACATTAAATTTTTGGCTGATGAAAAGTAGAAATTTCGTTTAAAAAACAACAATTTTAATGTAAAAACAATATATACATACATATGTTTGCTACTTTTCGTCAGCCAGAAGTCAAATGTGCTATTTTTCGTACATACGTGTATACAAACTGTCTATGTAACCACATATGTATGGATATATGTACATATGTATAAGCAGTTAAGGGGATGTTCTGGTAATGTATAAGAAGTTTTACTGTACAAAATATAATTAAATCGTAATCAAAATTTTTACAATTACAATTACTGCAATCGTAATCCTAAAAATTTAAAGATTACAATTACTGTAATCGTAATCATAAAACGTACGATTACAATTACTGTAATCGTAATCGTTAAATTTTTAGGATTACGATTACTGTAATCGTAATTGAAATTTTCGCGATTACGATTACTGTAATTGTAATCTTTAAATTTTTAGGATTACGATTACAGTAATCGTAATCATAGAATTTACGATTACATTTACTGTAATCGTAATCGTTAAATTTTTAGGATTACGATTACAGTAATCGTAATCATAGAACGTACGATTACAATTACTGTAATCGTAATCCTTAAATTTTTAGGATTACGATTACAGTAATCGTAATCGTAAAAATTTCAATTACGATTACAGTAATCGTAATCTTTAAATTTCTAGGATTACGATTACAGTAATCGTAATCAAAATGTAATTGTAATCCTTAGGGGCCCTACATATACATATGTATATTTTTCTCTTAGTGTATAGATAGCCCATCTTCTCTGAAAAAAAAACGTTGTAAATCTAAAGACTTTCGCTGTTAAATCAACTAATTTCCGCAGTTGAAATGTGCCCAACAACGCTCCGTTGTTGTTTCAAAAGTGCGAGCGTTGTTGATTTAAGTCAATAATGGAGATTCTTGGAAAAAATTTTCACCTAAAAATAAATTTTTGTTTGCATTTTACTCTTCATCTTTTCTCCGCCCGGGTCCCAACTGCAAATATGTAGCCTCCGCTTGTTCTCCTATTCTTCTCTCCTTCTTATCATTCACTGGTTGCTATCTTTATTTCTTATTCAGATTTTTCTTCTTTATTTTATATTCTCCTCCGGACCATGACATCAACCTGAAATTCTATCCAATCATCACATAGTGCAACATTCAACATTATGTTGAATTGTAGTAACCTATTTATACTTCCATTTCCTAAAAAGGAATCCATGAATTATTTGAATCATTGTAAAAACAAAATTAAAAAAATTTGTTCTCATTAGTTTTGTTTACAACGGAAACTGTTGGGTCAAATACTTTTGCCTTTAAATCAACAACGGGGAGAAAATTGTTGCTAAAAATAAACTTTTTTTGGCTTTTTCTCTTCATCTTCTCTCCATCATTATTTTTTTTGTTGGTTTTCTCACAAAAAAATATTTTCTCACAAAAAATTTTTTAAAGGCAAGCAAGTTTTTGAATCAACAACGCCCGTTTTTGAATAAATTGTTGGATCAAAAACTTTGCTGTAAAAACAAATACTTTTGCTGTTGAATCAAAGACGGAGATTCAACAGTCGAAAGTTGTTGGTTTAACTACGGGTATTTTTTTCAGAGTGCAAATTTCAAATTATAGACACATTATGTTGCTACCAGCCCACAGTGTCGCTCGCACCCCTGCAAAAAATGCGATTAATCCGGGACGTGTCCGGGATCAATCGCAAGGGAGCATGCGACTAATACAATTTTACATCCCTTTATATGGAGTGAATTGATCGTATTTGTTCGAGCATGTCCTATGAAGAGACTAATTGTTCAACTTGTATACCCGAACGGGTACCAATGTAGATTAATCACTAACATACCGAACGGGTACGAATGTAGATTAATCGCTTTCATCCCCAACGGGTACAAATGTAGATCAATCGCTTTCAGCACGAACGGGTACAAATGTAGATTTTTCCTTAAAAAATTGTAAATGTTCATGCATATTTAAATAAAGATTATATAGTTTTACTTTTTTAAAAAAATCTCAATAAATAAATTTAAAAAATTGTAAGTTTTGAGTATGCATTATATGAGCGTAATGTAAAGGATTTTTTCATAGGATATTTTAGGCAACATTTTGTTAAAATTGTTATTTAAAAAAGGGTGTTCAATTCGTTTTACCTGTTGTTCTACAATTTTTTAAATACATTGCATATTTTTGTAAAATGTCTACATTTAAGGAATCTAGTTTTTTCCCCCTTCGGAATGAAAGCGATTAATCTACATTTATACCCGTACGGGAACAATTGGGGACAAATTGTGGACCGATTGTTCTCGAAAGAGATCAATCGAGGACAAATCTCTTTCGGGATTGATCGCACATTTTTTTACAGGGACGTTAGCTGATTCTGCATATAAATATATGTACGTGTATATGTGTGTGTTGCTTCGCAGCACCGTGGGGTTAGCAGCGTGACCAATTAATTTCGTTGTAAAATTGGTATTAAAAGTATTAATACATAGTGAGAATTTAACATAAGCCAACCCAGTCGGTGTGCGAAGTTAGCGCGGCAAGGGTATGGGTATGAGCCATGCAGAAAAATTACAATAAATGATGTTCGCTATGACAGGAATATTAAAAAGCAGCGCCATTATTTGACATGCAACAACAACAACAACAACAGCAGCAGCAGTAATAGCAATACGAAAGGTCGCTGGTATATTGGGAGCCAACGCCGCCAAAGCGAGGAATTCAGCCACCCGGCCGTGGTGGCTTTGGGTTCGCCATTTGAGCGCATGCGACTTAATGTCGCACTGATTCGATTATAAAATCATTTTTTTTTTCTTTTCTCTTTTGTAATTTTACATTATTCATCAGTTTTTGTTTTTTTTTCTTGTGCGCTTCGTGCGACACTCCATTCATTCATGCAGCACGCCATTTTGTTCGCGCGTTCGTTCGGTGGCAAGGACACCCAAGGCGAAAGGATAATAATTCTGCATTTTATGCAATGCGCAACGAATGGCGATTATTAAGAAGAAGGAAAAAAAGGATGTTCGTGATGCGCAATTTGTATGGTAGCCCTTTGAACACGTAGTGATTCTATAAGAACATACATACATACAAACATACATAAGGTACATACCTTATTATTTAATGTCATTAGACATTTTGCTGCATGATTTTGCTATGCAAATTAAGTTTAATTTTGTAATTTTCTTTTAGTTCACGAGGTTATTGTGCATTTTATAATCGATTAAAATCGAAATGAAACTACGGAAATTATCTCTTTGTAAATATTTCATGAATCCTCCGATGAGCATTTGTCGTTTCTGATAAATTATTGATTGAATGTAAAAATGCACCCGTAGACCTGAGGACTGGAGGGCTGGTTGGTTGGTTGGTTAGAGTGGCGAGTCCCACTGACTCCAATTATCGCCGAAGTGCCGTTTTGATAAAAGATGTTCCACCGTCCCAGGAATATTACAGCTGCGACACAAAGTGTGCAACCCTTTCAATCTGGTTTTAGCCTCCTCGAACCAGCTCTGAGTGATACGGTCCTTGCTGAAACCCAGAGACGCAAGAACCTCTCCCGCCTCTGCGACATCAAAAGCCGAGTCTGTCTGGCTAGCTCATCAGTCATTTCGTGTCTCTGATTATCACGGTGCCCCGGCACCCAAATCAGAGATAGGTACGCTAAGTCGACTTGCTCAACCCATGCCCCACTCTTTACACTGCCTGACATGGCTTGATGATACCGTTGCAAATTCTAGAGCCTTCACAGCCGCCTGACTATCCGAGAAAAAAATTCCTATCCTGCTTGCGAAACCAGCACTTTACGTTGCCGGTAGAGCCTCGCAGGCCGCCTGTATGGTGAAACGTTCAGATTGAAAATCACTCGCCGTGTTCGAGGGTCTAATTGATTTGGAAGTGTTCGGCTGAGTTGCGTAGATACCCGCTGCCACTCTGCGTGCCTTCTTTGACTAGTCCGTTAGAACTGAAACATCGAATCTATGAGGAAGTTCACCAACTCCCCAGTTCTTCTTAGATGGAAAGATAACGAGTTTTAAACTGAGCTTCTGTCTCGTTTTTGTGAGAAGTTTTTTCAAGGCAGAAATACCATAGGAGGCTATCATCGCATACCACTGTTGATAAAAATCAAATGAAAGATTTTTGTTTTTTAATTTTTTGTCTACTTATACATTTTAACAAGTTTAGACATGTCATTCTAGTACCTACTTTAAATTAGAAACTTGAGGTCATGTATTACTTTGCCTCTATAGCAAATAAATACACGCATTTATACACGGAAAGAAATTTGTATACTTGTACCAAGAAAAATGATTTCTTGAACTCAATTTAGAAAATTTTTAGGGAAATAAGTAAAATTGACTTAATTATTACTGGAATTAAGAAATTGAGTTTTCCAGAAATGAGACAATTATTTTCTTATTCAAGAACACTAACAATATAGAAAAGAAGTGTTTAAAAAAAATGTTGAAATAAATAAGAACATCTTTTCTTAAATTTACTTAAATGAAGAAAATCTTTTTGCTAATATCAAGAAGAATTTAAGAAAATTGTGTTTCGATGAATTGGAACAAGAAACTACAGCAAAAAAAATTGAAAATAAATAAGAAAACGTTTTATTGAGTGAAGTAAAATATTTCTTGCTCAAGTTGAACGCCAAAGTTCTTTGAGCATATCAGCAAACTACAGCAAAAAAAATTGAAAATAAATAAGAAAACGTTTTATTGAGTGAAGTAAAATATTTCTTGCTGAATTTGCATTTCCAAAGTAACATGCATTTTTTTTCATTTGCCATCTACTTTGCATATTTCTGAATATTTCTGCAATTCTCAGATTGTTAGTGAAGTATTTGGTATAAGGATTTCACTATTTGCATCTTCATTTATATTAATTGAAATGTTGTCATTTCAGTGAACAAGTCCTAGGAAAATAAGTACTAGTTGACTAATTATGGTTCTCTAATCCCTCATGATTAGTTTTCATTTTCCTTATTTTTTACGTTTTTAATATTTTTAGAAAATTTTTACCTAATTTAATATTTAATATTTTCATATTTTCTGAAGAAAAGTTTTACTTGCAACAAAAAAATTATTTCTTAATTATTTATTTCTAAAAACAAGAAAAAAAACACTTATCGTAAGTAAATTATTTCTTATTTATTTAAAATCCAATTTTACTTGAAGCAAGAAAATGTTTTCTTATTTATTTAAAATCCATTTTTGCTTGAAGTGAGAAAAATTTTTCTTATTTATTTAAAATCCAATTTCACTTGAAGCAAGAAAATGTTTACTAATTTATTTAAAATCCAATTTTCTTGGATTTTCTTGATATTAAGAAATTATTTTCTAAGTTCAAAACAAAGTCTAATTTTTCTTGTCTCGGCATTGATTCTAGTAAAAAATTCTTTCCGTGTATACTCAACAATTCTTTTCCATCCTTTAGCGGCACGTACGCAAGTATATATGTACATAGGTATTCGTTATCACGGCGCTAATATTCGCACCCCAAAAGTTCATGTTATTTCCAATAAATGATTATTTTTATTTAAATTAACTAATTAAGTAGCATGAACGACGTGACAAAACATTAGCCTTTGTCATTAGCCGAACATTGACTGTCAAATCAATAAAAAAAAAACTTAACACACGTTAGTTATGTATATATGTATTTACTTCTTACAAGTATTGCATGCCATTATTTTTATTTTTTAATTGAAAAAAGTTCATTTAATTTGAACACTAACCACAAAATTTATTCCTGACTCCACAAGCTAAATTTCGAAATATCACTAAATTTATGCGCTTGCTTTTACTTGCGTACATGCATAGGTGTCTTTATACTTATGTTTTGTTTGTATGTTTTTATGGACAAATATTTTATTAGTTTGTCATGTAGGTTACATATTTAATAGCAATTAAAAATTTTGACGCCTTTTGGCGCCCACAATTTACACTCTTCCCCGCCTGCTCTTACCTTCCACGCAGCACTTTAAGGTAGTAACTACTTTGCGTTGTGTCATTACATTTGTTTGCTTTTTTGCTTGGCGCCATTACGATAGCTCTCTCTAATAAAAATATAAATGCTCATAAAATTAATTTTTTATCGCTTTATATGTATGAACCTATGCATTCACGCATGTTTAGAGTTTTAATGTGCATGACTAGCGCCGCATAGTCGTAATTTTAATACATATTTACATTAGGCTGGGGCGATAACTAAACTATATCGTGGCAGCAAAATTTGTATTCCTCTCATTTTTCTAGTAGAAAACTTTTCCAAGAAAGGCCAATATATGCATCAAATTCAACCAGAATTTTATGTTGAATCCAAACATACCATCAGAATTAAGATCGGATGGATCGATTTCGAGATATATGTACCTACATGCCTGAAGCTAAATGTCAAAAATCGCAATTTTCGCGATCATTTCTAGCTGTGCATAATAAATCTTAAATTTCATTGAAAATTAATTAAACATAAGCTAATTAAATACACTAACAATATTTAAAAATTATAATTTATATTCCGTTATAGAGGAACTAGAATGCTCTCTTTTATCTTTAGCCCAAAAAAAAAAAATAGGTAAAAAAACTTTTTAAGTTAAACGGTTTTATGTTATACATACATTGCAATGTTTAAGATAAATGTACTAAAAACCAAAAAATAATAAAATAGATACAGTCGTGGGAATTATAAACATTTGCATAGACTAGACTAAAATAAAACCGGGGGGCACGTCAATTGTCTACAAATTATCGACTTAATGTGCGATAGAAGAATCGTTTAATTCGTCGTTAGGCAGTTGGCCCGCAGACGGTGAGGAAATTACTTACTATTTTCTTGCTCATGGAAATTCCAATAGTTATACACTCCATGTTAATAAAAGAGATGTTTCAACTAGTTTATCGTTGGACATTCACACGAGGAATCGTTTCACTGCTCGTAGTTTGTCTTTAACCGACAAAACATATGATAAAAGTACTACTCGCTCACCACTATGAAACCCTAAAACTCGCTTATAATCGAGCTTGCTAGCTTTTTTCCACATTCTAGCCCTACTTATCACACGTCCATCGTTGTCGGTTGAACAACTGCCTAATTATAGTGTAACATTACAAAACAAACATTTTAATCAACGATTGTAGACAATTGACGTGCCCCACGGTTTTATTTCATTCTAGTCTATGCAAATGTTTATAATTCCCACGTCTGTATCTATTTTATTATTTTTTGGTTTTTAGTACATTTATCTTAAACATTCCAATGTATGTATAACATAAAACCGTTTAACTTAAAAAGTTTTTTTTACCTATTTTTATTTTCTAGTTTTTAGTTTTTATTTCTCATTCTGTTTAATTCATTTAGTGCTTCATTATTGCAAGGTTTCTTGCCCGTTAGTTTATTGCAGTCCAACGCCTCTATACGTAGTCCCTGCAAAGTTCTTACTCTACTAAGAGCCACGTAGGCTTGACCTTCTTCAAACAGTTAATTAGGATTTTCAGTTTTAATTACCCCGATCTCAGCTCCACCTAGCGGAATTTTTTTTTAAGAAAATATTTCTTTTCAAGGAATTTCAGCCAAATCGGACCATAAATTCGATTTTTGTAAATATAGCGACCCACGCGCCACCTATCGGAAGTTTTTTTTTAGGAAAATATTTCCTTTCAAGGTAGTAATACATGTTCCGAATTTCAGCCAAATCGGAGCATAAATGCGATTTTTGTAAATATAGCGACCCACGCGCCACCTAGCGGAATTTTTTTTTAAGAAAATATTTCTTTTCAAGGTAGTAATACATGTTCCGAATTTCAGCCAAATCGGAGCATAAATGCGATTTTTGTAAATATAGCGACCCACGCGCCACCTAGCGGAATTTTATTTTAAAGAAAATATTTCTTTTCAAGGTAGTAATACATGTTCCGAATTTCAGCCAAATCGGACCATAAATGCGATTTTTGTAAATATAGCGACCCACGCGCCACCTATCGGAATTTTTTTTTCATAATATTGCATTGTCATCGGGGTTATACATGCGTGCAAAATTTCAGATTAATCGGTTGACAGGAAGAGGGTGAAATTTGAATTACTAAATTTGACCCAAGAATAAATAATAAATAATAAATAAAACAAACGGGGTGAGCTAAATAAAACCGTTTAATCATGGTATGGGATCTCTATGTTATTATCATCCAATATCGATGATTTTCGCTGACAGCACTTTCTGTACAATAAATGCTCCAAATACAAAATTTTAGCTGCATAAATGGAAGAGCTATTCCCCAAAACGTAGACTTATGCTGCTTGAGGCATTCAGCCTCAAAAACCGGAAATCAGGCTCAGACTCATCCGATTTGAATTCTGATTTCACATTTGAATTCGCAGAAAATATTGATTGAATTTGATGTGCATATTGTCTTAGTGTTTTTTGTCGATTTTTGATTTTTAAAAATCTGTCTTGGCACATAAAAAGCAAATTCTTGAACATCAAAATTAGTTTTAGACAAATGTCGTGGAAGAGATTTCTACTTAGAGAGGAATCCAAATTTTGATGGTACGTAATTGAATTTCCTGGATACAAATCGCCCCGGCCTAATGTACCTACATACATATGCAGGAGATTCTTAGGGCTATGTCGGGGGGTTTTTTTTTTTGTACAGACCTGCCTATTAAATTGTTATCGATTAATTATATTTCTATGGCTGTTAAAAGCCTAACTACCATTTATTTTAGGTTCTATTTGGCAAAAAGCTCTTCTTTACCCTGTCTCGCAAAATGTTTACCCAATTAACATTGGGATTGGCAAAGGAAACTTTTTGCGAAATTTCGTCTGAATGATTTTTAAAATAAGGAAAAAATGGGTTAAGATACATATCGTATAGAAATATGTTGTTGGGAAATATATAGTAAAATTACACGAGCTTCAATTTCGTAGAATACTTTAACCCGCTACACCTCCTAGAAGAGATCTTTTTGGCCCCTTTTTTAGAAAGTCCGAAAAAATAGTAATTTAAAGGTCGATAGAGGGTTAAAATGTTCTACAGGAAAATGGTATTTTAAAGGTCGATAGAGAATTACAATGTTCTAGATAATTATTTGCCATAAAATTTCACTAGGAGTCTGCTCAGACAAAATCTTTGTACAAAGACCCTAAGAGGATTATTTGAGTTTGTGAATGAAAAAGTTGGTATTCCTCAAATAATGAGAAACCCAAAATACGCAACAGTCACTTGACGAAAAATCAAATACATACATTATATAATATATTTTTTTGTATCATAAATACACTCACACAAATTAGTTGCGTTTTTGTTTATATGGACCTTCCTAGAAGGCATAACCGATTTGCCATGAACAAGAAAAAAATCGTCTTGTAAGTCAAATAATTTTTGAGATTATAATTTGCATCTGCAAAAAATAAAAATAAATTACAAATCTGACAAAACTTTTGTGACAGATATCACTGCAGCACCTGCTCCCCCCTTTCCCAACAAACCAGCCTTTTGGAAAATGTGTGTAGGTATGTGGATTTGTCAAGCAATGGCAGCGCGCTGCGTCAAAATGCACTGAAGCAGACAGCGGCAAACTTGAGTTGATTGTAAGTGGAATGAATTGGAAGTCGAAAAACTCATTTAGACATTTGGTGAGCGATATTATTGCGGTTAAAAGAGGCGACAAGCCATGAAACCGGTAAATTAATGCAGGATAAAGGATAAAGTTTAATTGGAAAACTATTTTTTGACTACATTATTGCATATGTACAGGTGCATGTACATAAGTTTTTACATAAATGGGTACATATATACTTACATATTATACTTATGTTCATTACAAACCAAAAATTCTAAGAACTTTTTGCCGCAGGTAAGAATTGCTAAAGTATGTAAAAACTTACTTATGTAAAGGCTTGTACATAAATCTATGTGCGTGTAAGTGTGATATCATTTAGCATGTGCTAAAATAAACTTTCTTGAATTTTATTTCTGTTGAATTGCAAAGCGATTATAAAGACAATGGTTTTCGTATGAAAATTGGCTTTTCAGTCAACTGCCTTTATCAAAAGTGCACCTCTTTAATTAAAAACACAGTTTTTTTTTCTTTTACAAGAAATTTTCATACAAAATTAATTTATCTACCTACATAGCAAATAAATTTTTAAGTTTCTCAACAAAATGCAGTTTGATAAGTTTTACTCGATTGCAAATTAAACAAATAATATATGTACATACATATTTAAATGCAATTAAATTATTTATTGCCTATCCACTCAGTCCGTTGACGGCAGCCGACCCAATAAAAACTTTGCTTGATTTTCTCTACAGTCTTTCTTACTCCGAGATGAGCTCCACTTGAACCATTGTATAAGTCATTTAGCACGATCGGTATTATTTTCTTTGGGGATTTCTCCATCTTCACTCTTCCAAACAGATGTAGACAGCCATTTACTAATTGCAAACTATTCCACTGCGCCCAATATGACTTGGAAACAGGACTCTCGGCTGACATATCTTCTTCTTATGGTAGTTAATTTTGTTCGAAACCGATCATTCACTTGCCAGATTTGTATCTTCTAGCTGACACTTCCTTAGTTATTCCGTATTCCATTCGTCTGTAGATTTTATTGTCATGTCTTCGTTCTCCTCAGCTCTATAGCAATGCTTGCATTCGAGATTGTCGCCGCGATATTGCATCAGCATTTCATGAGTGCTGCCTTTAGGATGGTTTATGGAATAGTCATAACTTTGTTCAATTCATCTTGCTAGCTGACCCTCCGCGATTTCGGAATTTCTAAATCGATTTCAACGCTGCATCATCAGTCCTGACGTGGCGCTGACCATAGACATTATTACTTATGCAAATATTTTATGCACTCTACCAATGCAAATAGTTCTCTCCTCGTGACACTGTAGTTTCTTTCCGGTTTCCCAATTAATCGGCTGTAGTATGCCACTACCTTCTCCTGCTCATCAACTTCTTGTGACAAAACTACTCAGATAGCTTAACCACTCGCATGAGTATCCAAAATGAACGTTGCTTCTGGAACTGGGTAAGCTAGCATTGGGACAGTACAAACCCGTTCTTTAAAGTTTGGAAAGCCACTTCTTGATTATTTCTAAACTCAACAGTCTTAGTTTTACTCATAAGCTCCTTGAGACTATTGGCTATGCCAGCAAAGCTTGGTACAAATTAGTTATAAGTGCAGATGCCTTTTGTAGTCACTTTATTTCCCAAGTATGTAATTAACTTCCCTCTTGAATAATAAACATATCTTAGGATTTAACTTGAGACAAGACCCAGCTATTCTTCGGCAAACTTCCAGCAAATTTTTAAGATGTTCATCAACGCCTTTTCCCAATACGATAATATAGTCCATATATACTAGGACCTGTTTTCCAGTGTAGTCCTTTCAGTATCTCATCTATGAGTTTCTCAAAGGTGTTGGGTCATAACACAATCCAAATTAACATACCTAAAAAAAAAATGCTATAATTGGTTAAAACGCAAAAGTAGCTAGAGAGTTCCCATATAAGATGATTGTCGTCAAACTAGAGTGAACACTCCTCAGGTATTGCTGCAGATTAAATCGAACGCCGAGATAAGTGCATGTGATACCTTTTACAAATAGGAGGTTGATCTAGTTGGGGAAACCGTGCATTTAAATCCCCCGTCTGAAGGTTTTCCAGCTGACATTATTACCATGCATATATGTATGTACTTTCCTTCATATACATTCAGATCTTTATGGCCAAAGCGGCTTTAGCGATCATCGTTGATCAGCTTGAAATCTCGTCCTAAACTATCCGATAATAGATGAATATGATTTTATTTGTCTCAGAAATTTTTTTTTTATGTTACAAGGTAAAAGAACTTGCTTCGTTAACGAAAGCGGCAAGGAAAGACCATCTCCAGTGTCGAAGCAAAAATACCCAATAAACAAAAATTAAATTACCATATCTCTCACACTTTCATTAATCCGTCAAAAGTCTTGAAACTGCGGCGATGAAAATTAACTGTAAACATAACGAAATGCTGACTAAAGAACTAGAAAGAGTTTTTGTAGTAAAAGTTATTCCTGCCCATGCACATAATTCACACTTTGAACTATTGTCATCACTCAAGTGATCAGTGTGATCATAACTCGCCCATACACAAACGATCACAGACAGCGCAGAACGCAGCAGAACACCCACTGTGGCCAACTTAAATCATTACAAAAACCAAACACGCAATCAAATCAAATTTTTAAAGGAATAGGAAATGCAGAGGAAATTTAAATAAAAATCAATTGAAAGGCTGAAAATCAAAGGCGAACCACGTGAACAACGTTGAAGGAAAGCGTTTCAGAAATAGGAAGTCAATGCAAGCAACTGCACTCCACCAATTGCAGTGAGAAACAGTGAGCAATGAAAAATTCAAACTTTGAACTCGTATACGCTGCGGGTGATCGATCCTTTTTCAAGTACATAAATGAAACAAACAATTTTCATTTTGAAAAAAAAAAAAAAACCTCTTTGAGTTATGTAGTATGTATGTTTTAACAAAAAATTAAATGAGGGAAATAGGCATTGTAAGTAGTTGCACGCCCTCATTTCCGCCTCCGCCTGCGTCTCATACACTCCTCTCTGCACTCAGTTAATGTTGTTGATAATCGATTATGAGCTTAATTGCCGCGTAGATCATCGCATGGCATGCCATTAATTGATTTTATATACGAATACACACGTGTATGCAGTTCTTTATGCTAGACAAGTGTTGCTCTGTGTTGCATTCTGTTTCAAATCATGCATTGAATTATGACTCGGTGAGTCAAGTGCAGCAGTTATTGATTAAGCAAAGTGTTGATGGTTCAATCGATGGGAGATTCCCTAGACCAAAGCAGAAGCTAATGGAAGAAGAATAAGCATATCGAACCCTGTGCGCCAAAACTTACGTATGAGCCAAAATGAAAATTTTTCAACAAGATTTTTGTTTAAGTTTTGGTGGCGCGATAATTCTAACATAGAACCAAAGACCTCTATCTCTATAGCAAAACTCCCTGAGGTAAATTTTTATTATTCCCATATTAAATTTACGAAATTTTTCCTGAGTGATTTTTGAATAAACGAAAAAAATTTAAAATACATATCGTATAGAAATATGTTGTTAGGCAATATGTATGTAGTAAAATTTCACGAGCTCTAATTTCGTAGAATATTTTAACCCTCTAAATTTTAAAACCTCCACTTAGATGTCGTTTTGGCCGCTATTTTAGAAAGTCTGAAAAAATAGTATTTGGAAGGTCGCTGGAGGCTTAAAATGTTCTAGAAAATTATTGGCCACAAAATTTTGCATACAAAATCCTTTTTCCGCCCTCAGATAACAACCCTCAATTTGTATCACAGTGTCAAAGTTTTAAAAAAATTAAAATAGAAAAAATCATGACTCTTGCGTGGTTTTTGCGATATATATAAGTACAAAAGTATCAAATTAATAATAACGAGGCACGAGTTGTTGCTGCTGCTGCAGTGTAGGTATATTAGTTTTTTTTTTTGTAAGCGTAGAAAAATTATGATACGATGAATTTGAATTGTTCTGTGTAGGCGATGTTGTAAATAAAAATAACGTTTCTTTTAACACATTGCTGTATATTTTCTTGGTGTATTATGTTTTTGATGGAAATTGTGTTAATTATAATTTTACACATATTATACGAATGGCTTCTCCACATCATACATACATACATACTAGTACATGCTAGCATAGTTTGATTGACGACATGAGCAAATTAAAATTAAATGCAAAAGTTATTATTTTTTTATTGAAGTGATCGATTTTTTAAAACAAAATAATAACACCAATCCTACATTTTCATTGCATATAATGTTTAATTTTAGATTTATGTACCTCATTTTTATACTCTTGCTAATTAGTCAATCAGTTTAAATAATAATTTTATATCATTTTTTTTTGTTTCTTCGCCCATCAATTTTCCATGCCACGCTGCCATTTTCCTAGCATAAATACAATGCATTTTCCCCTTTACCTTTTTTTATTATCAATACAAGCACCAAATCATTTCAGTTCACTTTCCGAAGATTTAAAGGCACTCATTAACCAATTAGCACCAATCTTAATTTAATTCCTTCAATTTGTAAAAAGAAGTATTCACCAAAAACATAAATTCCCTTAGGTACTCCTCTTTCCAATTTAATAGAGCAACAAATTTATACAAATTTTCATATGTACATATAAATTTATGATATTTTAGGAGTTGTATGTATATGCATGTACATATGCATGTAAATATAAATCAAAAAAGCCCCAAAGTCTGTATCGCCACAATCCGACACTCAAGTGTAAACATTTACCTAGAGCAGGCACTCCAACAAAAAAAACATTAACAAGTACGGAAGCCTAAGTTCGAGTGGAATCGAACATTAGATACTCAGCTGTATGCTTTCATTGTTTGTTTGCGTTTGATGGAAACACGGTGCACTTAATATAAAGCGAGTGCTGCATAAAGTGGGCGTAGTCACGCCCATTTTCTCAATTTTTATCAGTCATCCAACTAAGCATATCAATATTATACTTTGTGCAAAATTTCATTCCTTTATGACTTCTAGTTACAAAGATGTCACGTTACAAATTCCCAAAGGGTGTTCCAGAAATATCTTTCTTAAAAAGTAGGCGTGGTCATAAACCGATTTCAATAAATTTTTGCGTGGCTATTAACACAAGTTATAAAAGTGTATAAACCAAGTTTCGTCATAATATCTCAATTATTTGTCGAGTTATAGGCTAAGAAATCTCGTATATCCCTTTGTGTAAAAAGAGGCGGTGCTACGCCCGTTTTCCAAAATTTTTCTATTTGTTGTTTCCGGTCTATTGTGGAAGTCATACCACAAAATTTCAATGAATTATCTTTATATTTGACAAAGATATCGCTTAAAATGTTTTTATTAGGTCCCTTTATAGTTCTCATATATAAAAGTGAGCGTGGTCGTCAACCGATTTCGCTAAAATTTTGAGCATGTATTACCACAAGTAATGAAAGTGTACACACCAAGTTTCGTCATTATATATAAATTATTTGTCGAGTTATGGGCTCAGAAATCTCGTATATTCCTGTTTATAAAAAGAGGCGGTGCCACGCCCATTTTCAAAAATTTTTGTGTTTTTCGTTTTATGTCCGCAGTTGGACTCCTGCCACAAAATTTCAGTGACAGATCTTTATATTTGACAGAGATATCGCTTAAAATGTTTTTATTAGGTCACTTTATAAGACCCATATATAAAAGTGGGCGTGGCCCTCAACCGATTTCGGAAATTTTGCGTCCAAATATTTGACTAAGTAAGTATATCATGCGTACCAAATTTCATCGATATATCTTCAACGGTTTCTGATTTATGACTCATAAAACTTTCAATGTTTGCCCCTTAATAAGTGGGCGTGGCACCGCCCATTTTCCAAAATTTTTGTGTTTTTCGTTTTATGTCCGCAGTTGGACTCACGCGACAAAATTTCAATGATAGATCTTTATATTTGACAGAGATATCGCTTAAAATGTTTTTATTAGGTCACTTTGTAATATACATATATAAAAGTGGGCGTGGCCGTCAACCGATTTTAACTATTTTCCATCCAAACGTATGCCTAAGTAAGTAAATCACGCGTACCAAATTTTGCCGATATATCTTCAATGGTTTCTGAGTTATGACATATAAAACTTTCAAGGTTTGACCCTTAATAAGTGGGCGTGGCACCGCCCATTTTCCAAAATTTCATCAAATTTCTTCCTAGGGGCCTGAGCTCAACACGTGGGTAAAATTTCATCGCTCCAGCTATATTAGTGACTGAGATACCAAATTTCCGATTATTTCTATATAGGAAAAGTGGGCGTGGTCATGGTCCGATTTCGCCCATTTTCAATACCAACCGTCCCAGTCTCGATACCAACTTGCATTTCAAATTTCATCAAAATATCTCAATTTTTGCGCGAGTTAGAGTGTTTACAGACGGACGGACAGACGGACGGACGGACGGACGGACAGACGGACGGACGGACGGACATGGCTAAATCGATTTCTCTTTTCACCCTGATCATTTTGATATATATAAGTCTATATCTATCTCGATTATTTCACTCTGTTACAATCCACCGTTATGTGATTAAAACTATAATACTCTGTGTACTAGTACAGCTGAGTATAAAAACAAATGGCAAGAAATCGAACCACCTTTCTGTTTATAATATATAATACAATGGCGCTATTATAACTCTGACGAGTTTTATGGCCGAGCTTCTCTCCCAATTCGAGGTGTGCTCCTTTTTGTTTTTCCTACTAATTGGGTGGACCTACAGTTTTATGCCGGCTCCGAACGGCGAATGCATTTTTTGTGAGAAGCTTTTCCATGGCAGAAATACACTCGGAGGGTATGCCGCCCACTGCCGAGAGGTGACCGCTGCTCTTAAAAAAATCCAATAATTGGATTTTTACTAATTAGAAAAATTTTTTGGTGTTTTTCTCGGACCGTGGTTTGAACCCGAGACCTCTGGCATAGCAGGCGAGCACTCTACCCACTGCACCACAGCGGCCTTTTTGTTTAGTTTTGTAAAAAAATAAATATTGTTTACAAGTAGTTTGAGTTCAAAACAGATAACTTAACGCGGCAAAAAGAAATAAAAAGGGATCCATAAAAATGTGAGAAAATAATATTTTATTATGAAAAAGGTGTGCAGTGAAAAGGGGGAAATTGAGGGTAATATGAGTTTGTATTTGGCAGCTCTGTTTGTGTAATTAACAACATTAGTGCATAAAGCATTTTTGACTGCAATCTGTGGAATCTGGAATTGACTATGGCATATGCACAAACATATTTATAACACTTGAGCATCTTCAATAAGTTGAGCAGACGATTCGAAGAAAATTAATTATATATGTATGTATGTATGTACTTATTTATCATTAAAAAAATTAATACAAGCGCTATATGCACACTACTCTAAGTGTTTACACAAATAATATCTATATTGGTGTTTATGTGCATGGTTGATTGTACTCGAAGGTTTGTATTTACATATAAGGTGCATGCAACAAAACTCTCTCCATAAATAAATCGATAGATTTTTGCTGCTGCTGCTACCAACTATGTACATAGTATGTATGTATAGATCATAGTGAACATCCCTGCAGAAAATGGAACTAATCCATACACGCGTGTATAAACCAGTCGCAGGTGGCGATAAAGTAGTGCCAAAGCTGCCACATTTCATATGTATAAAAAATTGGTTATATGAAATGTTTTTTGCTTTTGGGCTACTCTGTTGTGACTCTGTAGGGCGATCGTCAAAACGAGCAATGATCTTAAAAAACGAGCGACGATCGTAGCAAAATATGCTAGTGTAGCTGCATGGCACTAGACCAATGGTTGTCTGCATGTGGCAAGGTTATCGCTAGTTGACTGTGGTACGAATGTACCAAGTAGTCTAATAATTTTTGCAGGGTAAGCCTATCTTGTGTAAGCGTGAAAGCAGAAGAGCAAAAATGGCCCGCGAGCCTATGGGATGGCCAGCACTGCTTTAGAATTAGATTTCAGGCTATGTATTTCGTCAAAAAGTAGTAGATATGTAGGCATATGACAAGGGAAAATATAATAAGTAAGGGCCTGTTGATGAGTTGAATTAATTTACACATCTATTCCGGTTTACGATCCACTTTCATCGGAGGTGAATCGGATCAAATGGCATTCTGCAATTCGATTGACGTCCGATGAACGTCAGATTTTTTCGAAGTTCGGAAATCGGCATTCTGGTTCACGATGGATCGGATTTTTGACAGTTTATCGGAGCGATTCTTTCCGTCAGCTTTTGTGTGTCGGAGGCAATAGAAATTTTGATTATTTTTGGAAATATTACCAATTTAATGTAATTAAACTATGATTTTCAAATTTATGCAACATTATTATACAAAACGGGCTTGGTTTAGCTATGCTACAGGCCTTTTCTTCGCAAAATAAGTGAACAAAAGGAATCTGCTTTAGTACAATAGACTGAATAGAGGAAAATAAGTACAAGGAGTTTCAATGTATTGAACTTTTATTTAATAATAAAATTTATTATCCTTTTTAGCAATATTTATATATTATTGTTTTATAAAAAAGCTTCTGAAAATAATTTTAATTGTGTATTATTACTACGATCATGTAAGATGAGTGGGTAGCGCAACTCGGGCATAATTTCTGTGCCAAGATGTACTCCTTTAAGCATTTTTTCCTGACTGTGTCTTTTTAAAGATTTAAAATATCGCCTTGCAACATGAATTACAAACATTTGCACGAGAAACTAACAAATCGAAGAAACGTGCTCACTTTCTATATCCGTTCATGCTCAACGCGTCCTGGCGAGTCACAAAATTCCTGCTACACGATATGTACATATTCATGATTTGATTGATCGCAACCTGGATCTCAAATTTGCTTTTATGTTTTGCGATCCATAAAATCTTGTTGATATGCGACCAGTGTGGAGCGTCATCCATGCACTGCATCAGTATAACATATCACTATAAATAGTGTAAAACAAACCAACTGCAAGAGGTTTTCGCATGAAACTTTGTTGGAATAAGCTGTAAATGTTATTTTCACTAAAGTTGGCATTTTCATTGCCCTTGAGTTCATGGAGTCCAGTTTTTTTCATTATTTTTAAATTACTAATAGTTAAAGTGGGAATCGCAATAATGTACCACTGGTGTTAAGGGAAAATTTGTATATAATGAACCACGATCCTATCGCAGATTATAAAAAAGTCGTTACCGCGGACGATTATAGCGCAAGAGATATTCCTTGTTAAAGCAATGTGTGTGTAGAAGACTTCTTTGTGTCACCGGCCTTTGGGCGCGCTTTAAAAAAACCTCAGCCGGCAGAATTCTCCTTTTGGAGAACTTTAATATTATAATTTAATAATAGTTGAAAGCGTTAAAGGTAGATGAATTATCTTCCAAAGAATATTTCCTGAAAGTTTCACTGAAAAATTCGCAGTAGTTTGTAAATAAATAAAATTGGTTCATTCTATCCAAGCTTAGCCGGTGTTAATTTCCGAATTACAAGGTATTATCGCATGAAACTTGGTGACAGTATTCTATAAATGCCGTTTTCATATATGTTGGCACTTTTTTTTTATAATAGAAAGCAATATTTTAAAAAATTGAATTAAAATTAATGTCCAAATTCCTTTGTTCTTCCATTTATTTTTCCACTAAATAAGCTGCTGCAGCAATGGAATCCATTTTTTAACCATTTAATATATTCTTTCTGAAAATTTAATCTAAAACTTACTGAAAATATAAATTTGCTGTCAAAAATACAAATGTGCTGTCAAATAATGCATATTATTTCGCATAAACGCTATCTAACACTGATTCGAACATAGTTTAACACTTAACAACACTTATGTTCGAAACGTCGTAAACCCGAATACCAATTTTCGTTTTGTCGTAGCAGTCAGCGACGCCGCGATCGGAGTTCCGAGGGATTGTAGAATAGCTGTGTTAAACAAATTTCTTTAGCGCTGATTTGCTATGTAGCTACCTTAATTTCACTTCATTTGCATACATACATACACATGTTGATATGGCCATACATTGGCACAAATTATGTGTAATACATATGGGCAATTATATTAACCACAACGCGCCCAGCGAAATGCGAAGCCAATACTTAATCAGCACACAACCTAACAAACGAGCAAGCAAATATACATACATACATACATACCTACATACTTGTAATATGTAAATGCATAAATTCATAAATAAATATGCGAATTCGCAAAATTTTCGATTTCACTTTATGATAACGGTGCCATCTGCTACGTGCACCGTCTGTGTCTGTGCAACGAACCACGAGGGAGCAGAAGCGATAGCCAGTAACAGCAACAGCAACAGCAACAAACATCTCTGCCAATATGCAAAAACCGTATTGTTGTCGTCTATTAACTTGAATACAAACTAAAATTAAATAAAAGCTTGTAAAAATATGCGCACGTCGCTTGGGCCAAAATGCCAAAATGCATGGAATTATGAGGAATTATGTCTAGGCTAGGTCGTATATATTTTTTGTTCAGCGGCGATGGCGGTGAGTGCGAATTTCTTTTACATTCAACACAGATACAATCTCGGTGTAGTATGCACATTTGTCAGTGAATGCATCGACGACGATACCAACAAACAAACATATGTCCCTACAACTGCAACGTCCCCTCTTTGGCCACATCGGCGCTATCGGTGCGGTTATTTGTGGATTTCATTGGCTCATAAATATGCATTTGACCGTTGGTCGTTGCGCGTCGTCTGTCTATTAGTGTTAAATGTTGTTGTTGTTGTTTTATTTTTACTTATATCGCTGCTGCTGTTGTGTTGTCGCTGTTAAGTTTTTGTGCAGAAAAGAAGGACAGAATGTCAATAAAAATTATTAAAATAGTGTTTAGAATAAAAACTTTTGCAAATGAAAAAATATTCTGCTGAATTTTAATTGTGCTGAATACCAATATGTATGTATGTATGTACATACAGATGTAGGTTTGTATGTATGTATGGTTGTATGGTTATTGTTGGTGTTGTTATGTAGATTGTCTACCAACGTTTGCGGCTGAGTGTAAACAAGACAATAGACAATGTGTGCATTTATGTAACCGGTTGACATGTGACTTTTGCGGTCAAAGGTGTTGATTTGAATTAGTTTTCAATAAACCTTGCATAGAATTTGTGTCAACCGATAAACATTGTGATGATACGTTCGAAAATGACCATCGATGTGAACTGTCATTGGACTCATAACCAATGTTAGTTACCTATACATCGGTTTTATTTAGTATAACCGATTTCATCAACTTCGAGCACTTCCACCACTTTGCGATAACCCACCGGTTTCATCGCTTTTGTTGCATTCACCCGTTCCACCAATTATGAGCACTTTCACCGATTGCGAGAATTCATCAGTCTCATCGCTGTTGTTGCATTCATCATATTCACCGGTTTCGTCGTTTTTTTGCATTCAACGGTTTCACCAATTTGAGAACTTATGAGAACTTCCACCAATTGCGTTTAATTTACCAGTTTCGTAGATTTTGTTGCATTAACTGGTTCAACTAATTATGAGACTATCCAAGGGTTGTGATATCTCACCGGTTTTATCGCTTTTGTTGCATTCACCGGTTCCACGAGTTATTAGAACTCAAACCGATTGCGATAATTCAACGGTTTCAGTGCTTTTATTACATTCACCGGTTCCACCGATTGCGATAATTCACTGGTTTCATCGGTTTTATTGCATTCACCGGTTCCACCAATTATAAGCACTTCCACCAATCGCGATAATTCATCGGTTTCATAGTTTTTATGGTATTCACTGGTTCTACCAATTATAAGCACTTCCACCGATTGCGATAATTCATCGGTTTCATCGTTTTTATTGCATTCACCGGTTCCACCAATTATAAGCACTTCCACCAATCGCGATAATTCACCGGTTTCATCGTTTTTAATGCATTCCTCGGTACCACCAGTTATGAGCACTTCCACCGATTGCGATAATTCATCGGTTTCATCGTTTTTATTGCATTCACCGGTTCCACCAATTATAAGCACTTCCACCAATCGCGATAATTCACCGGTTTCGTCGTTTTTAATGCATTCCTCGGTACCACCAGTTATGAGCACTTCCACCGTTTGCGATAATTCACCGGTTTCATCGGTTTTATTGCATTCACCGGTTCCACCAATTATAAGCACTTCCACCAATTGCGATAATTCATCGGTTTCATCGTTTTTATTGCATTCACCGGTTTCATCAATCATGAGGACTGCCACCGCTTGTAATAATTCGACGGTTTCATTGCTTTTATTGCATTCACAACCAGTTATGAGCACTTCCACCAACTGCGTCGGTTTTATTGAATGGATTTACCTACCGAAATGGATATATTTTCTATCTATTTTTGGATTTAATAGTGTACAGAGGTCCGCTTGGATCGCGGGTACTAAATACATACATATGTACATATGCACCTAGTTATTTAAATGTGGTACAGGTGCAGTGTTCTTGTTAATGCCTCATTCTGGATTATAAAAGTCAATGGCTGAGGTCGTTACTAAATATCAATGAACGCATAGATATTTATGGGTAGATACATATGTACAATGTACATACGTGCATACGTTCATAGGTACAACACATAATTTATAAGCCATGCCCATATTGCTTTATTAAAAATAACTCATCACAATGAAAGCATTTTTATAAAGGAAAGTACACATGTAAGTACCTGTGTACGCATGCATATATCAATTTGTATAACATATGAATTACCAATATCATATTTAATGTATACCGTTTACGCCCAGTTTGTTTTGTTATTCTGGGATTTACCTGAAAAAAAGCAAAAAGCATTGGCGCTATTAATGTCAACATAAAGAAAAATTTGACATAATTTTATTAATGCTTAATTTCGATTATTATTTCAAATCACGTCAACAAAATACAATTGTATCTACAACATGTAACGAAAATAAAAGCAAAATACTAAACGGTGTAGGTAGCACAAACAATATTAAGAAATATGCACGTACATGCATAATTCAATAATAATAATAACAACAACAATAAACTACTAGCCGAATAATAAATAAGCAATTTCATTTCACTTCAGCGTGAATACTACAAGTCACAAGCACAAATGGCCCAACAGCTCCAGCCACAGCCAACTCTTCCTTCCACAATTCATAATTCAATTCCAGACGCACATAAAAGCCAAACCCTAACTCCTCTGGCCTCAGCTCCCCTTCAGCTACATATCCATACATATAGGTATGTATGTATCTATAAATTGAACGACTATACATACATATTGGCCATACCTTAACGCTGCACAGTGGGTTTAAATAAGGATATTATAGCCATAAATTTTCACTATTAGGATTTTTAAATGAGAAATGAAAAAAAAATAATGTATATAATGTAATGTCGAAGTAAAGAAGAGCTAAGGTATTATTTAGAATTATGTAAATATGTATGTATGCATATATGTATGTAGGTGCCCCTAACCTTTAGGGCCTAAAGCCGTTTGACTTGAATTATCCAGAAATTATCCAGAAATTATTATCCAATTAGTAGGAAAAAACAAAAAAAGGAGCACACCTCGAATTGGGAGAGAAGCTCGGCCATAAAACTCGTCAGAGTTATAATAGCGCCATTGTATTATATTATATTATTATTATATTATTAGACAGTTTTAATAAATAATATTAATATTTGACTCAATACGTCTAAAATATTTTACTTTATTTTTGTTTGGTTGCGCTTCACTGTACTTCACTTTGCAAAAGGCGCTAGAGTGCAGGTGTGTCTTCTTTAGTCCTACTATTGGTACATGTAGCAACAGTACGTAGGTACTCATGTACACTTCCTAGACTACTGTGCGTCGCCGTATGTATTTGTTGTAGACAATAGCTACAAAAACAAGTAAGGAAGCCTAAGTTCGAGTGGAATCGAACATTATATACTCAGCTGTATGCTTTCATTTTTTGTTTGCGTTTGATGGAAACACGGTGTACTTTATATAAAGCGAGTGCTGCATAAAGTGGGAGCACCCACGCCCATTTTCAACATTTTTATCAGTCATCCAACTAAGCACATGAATATTATTCTTTGTACAAAATTTCATTCCTTTATGACTTCTAGTTACAAAGATGTCACGTTACAGATTCCCAAAGGGTGTTCCAGAAATATCTTTGTTAAAAAGTAGGCGTGGTCATAAACCGATTTCAATAATTTTTTTCGTGTCTATTAACACAAGTTATAAAAGTGTATAAACCAAGTTTCGTCATAATATCTCAATTATTTGTCGAGTTATAGGTTAAGAAATCTCGTATATTCCTGCTTCTAAAAGGAGGCGGTGCCACGCCCGTTTTCAAAATTTTTTGTGTTCTTCGTTTTATATCCACAGTTTGACTTCTGCCATAAAATTTCAATGATATATCTTTATATTTGACAGAGATATAGTTTAAAATGTTTTTATTAGGCCACTTTATAATACCCAGATATAAAAGTGGGCGTGGCCGTCAACCGATTTTAAATATTTTCCGTCCAAATGTTTGTCTAAGTAAGTAAATCACGCGTACCAAATTTCATCGCGATATCTTCAATAGTTTCTGAGTTATGATATATAAAGCTTTCAATGTTTGACCCTCAATAAGTGGGCGTGGCACCGCCCGTTTTCCAAAATTTCATCAGATTTCTTCATAGGGACTTGAGCCCAACACGTGTGTAAAATTTCATCGCTCCAGCTATATTAGTGACTGAGATACCAAATTTCCGATTTTTTCTATATAGGAAAAGTGGGCGTAATCATGGTCCGATTTCGCCCATTTTCAATACCAACCGTCCCAGTCTCGGTACCAACTTGTATTTCAAATTTCATCAAAATATCTCAATGCGCGAGTTAGAGTGTTTACAGACGGACGGACGGACAGACGGACGGACGGACATGGCTCAATCGATTTCTCTTTTCACCCTGATCATTTTGATATATATAAGTCTATATCTATCTCGATTATTTCATTCTGTTACAATCCACCGTTATGAAATCAAAATTATAATACTCTGTGTACTAGTACAGCTGAGTATAAAAAGTATGATATAAACGTGATCAAAAATCCATACGTTGGACATCATAAATTCATCATATTCAACAATTCAAAACAGGCGCCCGTGTACATACAATAAAAACAACAAAAACTTAACAACAATATGAAATGTTAATAACGATTTACGTACATATATATACCAACAAAGAAAATATATTCATGACATTTTACATACATAAGATAATGTAATTTCGCGATTAATTTCAACTGCTTAGCGTTGTTGTTGTTGTTTTTTGGCAAATGCTCGTATTGTCGCTTTCTGTTGCGCCTTAGATATTTTCGATATAAGTAACTGGGTCAATTTAGCCAATTTTGTTCACTACTTTGCAGAGCACACTACATTATATCATGTTCAGACATAAAAATTAATTAAGTCAATTGGGGTTGATTGAACATCTTTAGATTTGGTGTTCAGACATATTTAATTTACTTGGCCCATTTAACAGGTCGGCTCAAGATACATACACACATACACGCCGTGAGCTGAATATCAAACTCTCGTGACCTAAATGTCAAAATTGCAAAGAGGACGAAATAATTTGACATTCATCTCACAATTTTTACCAATCGTAAACACGAATGCATGTATAAAATAAGCAGAAATAAAAACAAATTTGGTAGGTGATGAAGAAGAACAAGAATGCAGCTGATCTGACGAACCAACCTGTTTAGTGGACACTGACGCTAATCACATTTCTCTTTTCATGACATTTCATTTTACTTATGAAACAAGCCTTTTAACAGGGTTGCATGCAGAATTGTTCTTCATTAACAACTCATTAATTTCAAATGTAGCATTAACTTGGTCAATTTTTGTATGGTAAATTGAGAATCATTGGGCTTGAAAATTGAATGAAGGCTCTTAATGTTCAATTAAGGTTGTGTCTGAACATAACATTAGTCCGATGGATTATTGTTGCTTTTGTTTGCCAGTTCAGCTTTGTTATCCATCGCAACCATCGCTGTAAAAAGTTGTTTGGACTTTTTCGCTTTTCAACAAAAATTAATTTAAGAGTTTTGTGTGTATGCGTATTTATGTACATATGTGACATGTAAATTCTAAAAATTAAATTTAGAATATAACCCCTTAAAATTATATATCCTAACATAACATACATTTGTATGTATGTATATATATACATTAGAGCATAGATGGCCAGCCAATGGCTCCAGTGACTCCGTTTGTCTCCCAACAACATCGCTGTGGCTCCGAGTGGCTCCCAACAACAAGCAAATCAATTTCGACAAAATAACGCGCATTTCTTTTTTTTTTTAATTTTCACTTAATTTTTTCGTGAAATTGGCTGTAAATATGTTTTCTCGATTTGATCACAGTGCGACACACATTAAACGTCTCCGATCGGGGTAAAACGTATGTAAGGGGGTGAGGTTGAATGAATATGATATACAATTTTTCTCCATTCATTTCGCACCACCCTAATGTTCATGCATATTAAGCTGTCGGCCGTAATATTTGTTGCTGGAATTTTTCAACTTTTTACTCGCCACAGAAAAGTTAAAATTTCTCTCAATTATGAATGCAAAAATAAATTTTTTTCGTTCGTGTATGGGGTAGCTTAGTAGTTTTAATTATACTCTGCACGTCCTTTCGAGTTATAAAAGAAATTGTTATGAGGTGGGGTTTTGCGAAATTCATTTTAATTTAATAAACATATATGTATTGTGTTGATTTTCTAAATTTGTGTGGATATGTTCGCAAATTTTTGCTTTCGATATACATACATATATTTATCTATCTACAATGTAGACGTTACATACATACATAAATACATATGTATATAAATAAAAAGGAAAGTTCTAATTTCATGTTTTTAACACGCTTTTATTAGTTTCACTTGTATGTATGTATGTATGTATGTATGTATGTATGTATGTAATTTCTAGCTGCTGTCTAAATATATGCAACATATTTACTAATGAGTTTAGGTTATAACTACCGCTATGTACCAACAGATGGCGCGCGTGTATTTATATTTTTAAAATATTCACTTATTTTAATCATTTGTTTGAAACAAAAAATCACTTGCTTTACTTGTGCAAATGTGCAGGCAAGGGTAACGTCTGTTTGCAACAAAGCTAAAAGCAGCTAAATAATATTTATTGATGGGCTAATGCAATGAGAGCAATTAAAAGTAATTTGGCATTGAGTTCATTCATCTTAACAACCCTTCTTCGCCGAGGAGTGAAAGGGTCATTAAATCATTCATTCCGCACCATTTAATAATTTTTTTTTTTGGGGCAATAATTTCTATGATATGTTTGCAAACAAATGTATATTTGTATATACACAAATATATTTGTCTCTGCCCAGCAAACATTGGGAGTCATAAAAGAATCAGAAAGGAATCCTAAACTGGAGGGTTCACACTCATTATGAGCTCATTTTGGAGTCCGAAATGTATGTATTTCTGTTCCTAAGGTAGTCGCCCGATATGAGTCTAATTCCATACATAATATGAGCCTGAATAAGAGTCATAAAAGACTCATATTGGGCTCATTTTCATGACTCTTTTTTTCCTTCTTCTAAGATTAGAAAAACCAAAAAATAAGAAAACGTAAAAAAAAAAATTTTAAGCTCATATTTCACACATATTCGGATTCATATCGGACTCCAAATTATGAGGCTCCTGTTTAACACATATTTCGGTGTAATATATGTATGATTTCAAAAGTTTAAGACTCATATTAAATACATATTTCGGACGCATAATATACTCCAAATTATGAGTGCTCCGAGAATGTTGGCTGGGTGGTAACATTAAAATGAGTTACAGCTACGTACATACATATTTTTATACTATGTAGAAATCACTGAGCAAAGGCCAAGCAATGGCAGGAAATTCTAGAAATAGAACGAATCCGGAAAAATATGAGGCAAAAAATGGGCAAAGCAGAGGGCCATAAACAATAAATAAGCACATTTATGTCTGTATGTATGTATGTATGTGTGAATATGCGAAGCAATTTATTAGAAAGGGTTGAGTTTTGAATGGGAAAAAAAAAAGTCAACAAACAAATAATATTGAAAAGCTTTATTTCCTGCTTCGATGTTCGTCTTCACGTCGTACAACTTGGTCAGCCGGCCGCGGGTAAAGGGTGAACTGCCTATGCTTATAATTAGGGCAACAGAAGATATGCAAATGCATATTTTTCTGTTGCAGTCCTATTTACATATGATAAATATATATAGGCGTTTTAGCTCAAGACGAAGAGAATAAGCCTAACTTGTTAGGGCATATTTTCGCATATTTAGGTCAAAAGGCTTATTTTTGCATATTTTGACTTATTTGCATATTTTTGGAATATTTTGCTTTAAATTCATATTTTAGCATAGTATTTCGTCATATTTTTCCATCTCACTCGTAAAATTGTTTTTATTTACATTTTTTACTCTGGCAACTTTGTTTTGTATATGCGCATACTATTTGCCATTCCTCTTTTTCTGACAAGTTCAAGGCGAATTTAATAATTTTCGCAATGCTTCATTCAAATGTGTTACACGAATCAGCTGTGTATCTACATATGTACATAGGCATACGTCAGACGGTCAATATATATTGAGGAAATCTGTGGATCGCGATTCATATTGACAGTGTAGCATCGAGTATTGATGGATCGCGATTCTGGATCGCAGAATGTTTAGAAATTTTGAAATCCGCGATTCGGATCGCAATATTGGCAATAAGCGAATTGAAAGTGAAAGTGCGAAAAGGACGGAAGTAAAATATCTTGTACCTCAGAGCGAGAAAAATATCGCAATATTCATATTGAACGTGTAGCACTACACGCTACATAGTGACTGAAATTCTTACTTTTAAATACGCCCCGATAACTTCAGTTGACGTGGAAAGATCTTTTTCTACGCTTAAAAACTTACCCCGACAATCGACATAGTTTTCTATTTGAAAATTTATCGCAAAATTTTGTAGTTGACGGCAATTTGAATAAATAAGTATTCAAGTTTTGCACTGGAATTTTGATTGCCATCCACACATAAAATTTTAAATTCATGCAGATAAATATATGTATGTATGTATATATTTTCGTAAGTACAAATACTTGTTTTCTTTTGGTAACGAAGATGTGTTTCGCAAATGTGAATTTTTTTATTTCGTCTTTTGAACCTATAAAATGTACCTTTAATAAACATAATTTTTTGTTACAAAGTGTTCTAATTTTATTTAAAACTAATTTTTGATATTTGTTCGAGCCAGGGTTTGAACCTGGAACCTCTTACATGAAAGGTGGGCACACAACCTACCATGCCGTATATCTTTTTATTAAGTACTAGCAAATACACGTCCCGCTTCGCAGCGACGAACAAAAGTTTGCTGTTATGATAGGTCTTTACCTTTACCTTTACCTTTACCTTTACCTTTACCTTTACCTTTACCTTTACCTTTACCTTTACCTTTACCTTTACCTTTACCTTTACCTTTACCTTTACCTTTACCTTTACCTTTACCTTTACCTTTACCTTTACCTTTACCTTTACCTTTACCTTTACCTTTACCTTTACCTTTACCTTTACCTTTACCTTTACCTTTACCTTTACCTTTACCTTTACCTTTACCTTTACCTTTACCTTTACCTTTACCTTTACCTTTACCTTTACCTTTACCTTTACCTTTACCTTTACCTTTACCTTTACCTTTACCTTTACCTTTACCTTTACCTTTACCTTTACCTTTACCTTTACCTTTACCTTTACCTTTACCTTTACCTTTACCTTTACCTTTACCTTTACCTTTACCTTTACCTTTACCTTTACCTTTACCTTTACCTTTACCTTTACCTTTACCTTTACCTTTACCTTTACCTTTACCTTTACCTTTACCTTTACCTTTACCTTTACCTTTACCTTTACCTTTACCTTTACCTTTACCTTTACCTTTACCTTTACCTTTACCTTTACCTTTACCTTTACCTTTACCTTTACCTTTACCTTTACCTTTACCTTTACCTTTACCTTTACCTTTACCTTTACCTTTACCTTTACCTTTACCTTTACCTTTACCTTTACCTTTACCTTTACCTTTACCTTTACCTTTACCTTTACCTTTACCTTTACCTTTACCTTTACCTTTACCTTTACCTTTACCTTTACCTTTACCTTTACCTTTACCTTTACCTTTACCTTTACCTTTACCTTTACCTTTACCTTTACCTTTACCTTTACCTTTACCTTTACCTTTACCTTCACCTTCACCTTTACCTTTACCTTTACCTTTACCTTTACCTTTACCTTTACCTTTACCTTTACCTTTACCTTTACCTTTACCTTTACCTTTACCTTTACCTTTACCTTTACCTTTACCTTTACCTTTACCTTTACCTTTACCTTTACCTTTACCTTTACCTTTACCTCTACCTTTACCTTTACCTTTACCTTTACCTTTACCTTTACCTTTACCTTTACCTTTACCTTTACCTTTACCTTTACCTTTACCTTTACCTTTACCTTTACCTTTACCTTTACCTTTACCTTTACCTTTACCTTTACCTTTACCTTTACCTTTACCTTTACCTTTACTTTTACCGGGACCATCCATCACCATCCGGGCTCACTACTTGAACCATCTCTGGGAAACCGACTTAAAAAATAAAAATGAAAATATCAGTATGTTGAAGCCCTGCTCGACACCTTTCATTTGATACCAATATCGTTTAGAAACATTCGAGGGTTATCTGGGTCCACGTTTTGACCCATATTTGGGGACCGGGCCTAGGCGTCGCAATGAAAATAACTTTATGTTGAAGGCCTGCTCAGCACCTTTCATTTGATACCCATATTGTTCAAACACTTGCTGGGTCACTCTGGGTCCACATTTGGGCCTATATTCCGGGAAGTTCCCTATTATGTGCGCTAATACCATATGAATCCACTGTGAAAATTTCATAAAGATCGGTTGATTACTTTGGGAGTCCATAAAGGACACACACACACATTAATTTTTATATAATAGATATAAACAAAATTGTAAGGGCATATTTTCAGTGCTTAAACCAAGTTTTAAGAGCATATTTTTAGCGCTCAAACCATATTTTTAAGGACATATTTTTAGCGCTAAAAACGAGTTTTTTAGGGCATATTTTCTGTTGCCCTACTTATAATATTACAGGAAAGAGACTATGAATGTGTATTATGTACTTGTAACCTTATGCCTCTTCTGAAATATTATGGGCAGCATGAAATAGTAGTCATCAATATTTATGTATGTTACCTACATACATACTTGCAACCAGCAAAAATAGAAAAAAAAAACAGCAAACTCGAGCAAAAACACAAAAGCGAAAAAATATGAAAAGAATACAGCAAGAACACAATAAAAGTTCAAGTCAAAGAGTAGCTCTATCTCAAAATCAAAGTATGAACTCACAAAAAAGTCAAAGCATTGCATGTTTTGTATTTGTTTTTGTTGTTCTTGCTGTTCTTCTTGCTGTACTCATTGTCCTTAATGTACGTACGAATGTGCATATTTGTATTCTTTCTTTACCCACTTGAATATGATAGAAAATTGCAGCCAAAGTCCTGTAATAAATTGTTATGAATATCCTTTTGCAATTTCAATCATTTCCACCCTCCACACACCTCCACTCATTGCTTTCCTTCGATACATTTGCTGCCCTGCGTTTGGTGTGGCCAAAGCCTCCATTACGACAAATACCATGTCTCCACATAACGTGTTTCGCTCTTTTTTTCTGCATTTTCTCTCTCAATCTTGTTTCGACACGGAAACCAGTGCCGAATCTCGCCAATTTCCATACAAATTTCTGAGTGCGAGTGAAGATTGAAACACTGTTTCATTCTGAATCATCTTGCCAACCTCGATGATATCGATGCCTTCTCTAATTTTGTATCGAAAATCTATCGAAATCTCACAAAGGCCAAAACAAAAACGCAAAAATAAGCAAACATACAAACATTTAAGAAGAACAACAAAGAGAAATGTTAAACTGAATCACGATCAGCCACGTGGAGACGGGTTATTTAGCGAGAAGTTTTGCTAGATGTTTTGTTGGTGAAACAAGTTATGTGGAGACGGGCTTAAAGGTAAAGAAAAATGATAAACGGATATGAAGGGAAGGTAAATGTGTATTAGTGTGTGTGGTTTAGGCGTACAATACCGAGCGCTGAAAGTCCCGAAATGAGCTTTGTACTGATGCATTCGCTGAGAATTTGAGTTTGTGGAATTTTGTTCTAAGCAAAAACCAGCGACGTTACAAAAATCCCGAAAAGTCTTTGAAATCTCTTATTCCGCCCATTCAATCGCACTCCTCTCCATTTGCTTTACGTCCTCCTTCTTCAGTTTTGCTCTCTTTGTTATACGTTTACAATAAAATAATATTGAGTAATTGTATGCCGTATTCAATAGCAGAATGCATACAGAGAAACATACATTTATAGTATAAATATTTTATACATACATATGTACATTAGGTCGCCTCGCTTTATAAAGTCTAAAAAAAGTCCACCGTACGCACCCTTGCGTATGCGACCTTAAAAACATAATTTTTTCAAGAATTTCGAAAAAAGGGGTCAAAATTACCCTTTCGTGGGGGGGGGGGGGGGGGGGGGAGGGGGGCTAGAGGGTTAAATTATTCTAGACAATTATTTGCCTTGAAATTTCAATAGGGTCTCCTCAGAAATTTTTTTTTTGTAAAACAAACCTAAAAGACCACAGGAAGCGAAAAACAAATTTCTTTTCCTCGGATTTTTAAAAGTGTTTTATTTCGGTTTCTACTAAAGCGATTGAAATATTTGATTTGCAAAGATTATTGATTTTTAACGACGATTAACATGCAAGCAAAAAAAGGTACATTAAGGTGGTATAAACTAAGTACTGGGTGATAGTGACCTCAATGGCATATATAGGGTTAATACGATTACATAGTCGAAACTTTCTTCTCTAGCTAACTACAAGATATGAAAAAATATATTTTAGCGACATCTAGCGCAATTAAAGTTTATTTTACTATATGCGACCCCTGTGCGACACCCCTTAACCGTCTCCGACGGAGACTAAATGTAGATGTGATATCTTTTACTGTGCTGTTATCGTTCTAGTTGATGTAACGGTTGAAAATCGCTAATTTGATTTTTTAAGGACCACCCTAATGTAGATACATAAGTATAACAATAAATGAATGACCAAAGTAACTCTAACTTGCCAACTGACTCGCTGACGGAAATTTCTCATAAAGGAAGCAATTGTTCCATGAAACGGATATAGGTAGCTGAGCATTTTACAGTGAGTCTGCCGTTGTTAACTGGTTCTGGTTCGGGTTCTGCTTGTGCGTGTAAGGATATTCGCAGGGATATGTATATACATATTTATATATACTTATACCAATATGAATATAATAATTTCTGCCTTTGATTGCGCAAAACTTTTAAGCTGTCAATATTTTGACTTTTTATGTCAACGACATTGTACTGAAGTGGGCGTTTAATTAATGGCTTCATTGGAAAACGGAAAGAGGAAGGATTGAATTGAAAATGGTACGCAGAGCGATTGAGTTTGGATTGAATTGAGTTGAATTGGGTAGAAATGGCCAGAAGGGTCATTCGATTGTATAGAAACTTGCTTTGTCGCATTTATGATTAAATGGGTGGCGCGGATTAAAGGGTTCAGTTGTCATATTTATTTAAAATGGACAAAATGTCGAAATGTCAATGGAATGTTTATGGAGAGATGAATAAAATGTCGCATCAATATTGAATGAAGTAATAAATAAGAAGTAAGGAAGCCTAAGTTCTAGTGGAATCGAACATTAGATACTCAGCTGTGTGCTTTCATTGTTTGTTTGCGTCTAATAGAATCACGGTGTATTTTATATAAAGCGAGTGCCACATAAAGTAGGCGTAGCCACGCCCATTTTCAAAATTTTTATCAGTCATCCAACTAAGCATATGAATATTATTCTTTGTGCAAAATTTCATTCCTTTATGACTTCTAGTTACAAAGATGTCACGTTACAAATTCCCAAAGGGTGTTCCAGAAATATCTTTATTAAAAAGTAGGCGTGGTCATTAACCGAATTCAATAAATTTTTGCCTGTCTATTAACACAAGTTATAAAAGTGTATGAACCAAGTTTCGTTATAATATCTCAATTATTTGTCGAGTTATAGGCTAAGAAATCTCGTATATTGCTTTGTCTAAAAAGGGGCGGTGCCACGCCCATTTTCCAACATTTTTATATTTTTTTGTTTCCGGTCTATTGTGGAACTCATGCCATAAAATTTGAATGAATTATCTTTATATTTGGCAAAGATATCGCTTAAAATATTTTTATTAGGCCCCTTTATAGTTCCCATATATAAAAGTGGGCGTGGTCGTCAACCGATTTCGCTAAAATTTTGAACATATATTACCACAAGTAATAAAAGTGTACACACAGAGTTTCGTCATTATATATAAATTATTTGTCGATTTATGGGCTCAGAAATCTCGTATATTCCTGTTTTTAAAAAGAGGCGGTGCCACGCCCATTTTCCAAGATTTTTGTGTTTTTCGTTTTATGTCCCCAGTTGGACTCCTGCTATAAAATTTCAATGATATATCTTTATATTTGGCAGAGATATCGCTTAAAATATTTTATTAGGCCACTTTATAATACACATATATAAAAGTGGGCGTGGCCGTCAACGGATTTTGGAAATTTTTCGTCCAAACATTTGCCTAAGTAAGTATATCACGCGTACCGAATTTCATCGATATATCTTCAACGGTTTCTGAGTTATGACATATAAAACTTTCAATGTTTGCCCCTTAAAAAGTGGGCGTGGCACAGCCCATTTTCCAAACTTTCATCAAATTTCTTAGCAGGGGCCTGAGCTCAACACGTGGGTAAAATTTCATCGCTCCAGCTATATTAGTGACTGAGATACCAAATTTCCGATTTTTTCTATATAGGAAAAGTGGGCGTGGTCATGGTCCGATTTCGCCCATTTTCAATACCAACCGTCCCAGTCGCGATAAAAACTTGCATTCCAAATTTCATCAAAATATCTCAATTTTTGCGCGTGTTAGAGTGTTTACAGACGGACGGACAGACGGACGGACGGACATGGCTCAATCGATTTCTCTTTTCACCCTGATCATTTTGATATATATAAGTCTATATCTATCTCGATTATTTCATTCTGTTACAATCCGTTATGTGGTTAAAACTATAATACTCTATGTACTAGTACAGCTGAGTATAAAAAGGAGCATAGGCTAAGAAATTCGTATGAGGCTGCAGGGGACTAACACTCGCTAGATGCAACAGGTTAAGTTACCAAAAGGCACTTTTCTTCGTCAGCCGCGATTTTCTAAACCCTTCGCCGACAGGCGCAATATATAGTCGCTTTTAGATTTTATATTTGAATCCAACAAAGAATCATTATTGCTTTAAAAGTCACCCAATGTGCCCATTCGGGTATTGAAGGAGATTTAACAATTAGTTGCACAAGCTTCGCGCTGAGCATTGCCTTGTGGACATCAAAATTCCGTTCGAGAATCGGTTGTTGGGAAGGGCAAGAAAAGCCTCGATAAAACCGAAAATATCTCATATAAAGTCCTATCTGCAGATCTGCTCTAGCCTCACGTATGGGCTCTATATATCTACAAATTGTAATTTTTCTGTAGACATTTATTAAGTGGTTTACTTTATGCTGGAGTTCTGATACGGAATATAGGGATAAATACACACATCTAGCTAAATGTAGATTCTACGGCTGGTAAGTACATACATATGTACATTAGGGTAGTCCTTAAAAAATCCAAATAGCTTATCCTTCGGTCTCACCCCCTAGATCGGTCGCAGCACAGTGAAAGGTGTCACATATAAATTTTAAAGGGTGTAGCACAGGGGTCACATATGGTAATATGGACTTTGACCCCTGTGCGACACCAGTTAGCCGTCTCCGATCGGGACAAAAATTTATATGTGGTACCTTAAACTGTATTAGCATCGGCCTAGGGGGTGGGTTCATGGAATATGATATACGGCTTGTCTCCATATATTTGCGGACCACTCTAATGTAGATAGGAAACTTTATATTTGTACATATGTATGTACATATATACTCAAATCTGCTAAGGTAGGTGTCTCTGTTGTTAAATCAATGCATATGCACTAGCCATCCATAGTCGCTTTTAGTCACGAATTGGCCATAACAAATTTCATAATCGTTGAAGTGAGTGCCAAAATGGATATCACACAAATGACTTTCCGTTTATTGTCTACGTCGTTACTTAAGTTATAACAACAGAAATCAGAGCTTATGCTATATAGGTATGCATGTACATATATCTATAGTTAAGGAAGAGTGATGATGATGATGAACTTTTCATGTAAAAAATATATCAAAGGTTTATATTAAAGGTCTGGCATGTTTTAATATTCTCAACTTTCAATAATTTGAAAACTTTCAATAAAAATTTGTTTAGACTTTCTTGTTAGTACGAGTATAATTTAAATTTAGTTTTTGGTGTCTTTGCAATTGAGCAAAGCAAGTCCTTCATCATAAATTTACGCTTTGAGCGCCAGAATCGATTGAAATTTTTAAATAAGAACAAAAGTCATTCTCCTTGTAGGGCAGTCAACCTCAGTGTTGTTTGCCTAATTGAGCTCATGTTCGTACCTTTTTATGTGCTGCAAATAGTGGAAGAACACGCAATCAGTTACGTGACCCACCCTAATAGTAGATATTATTTATGTGGCAGCAAAAATCTGAATACATGAATAAAATCATATCAAATCTGAACTTTTACACGAAAAAATCAAAAATTGCAAACATCAACAATTTTTATTTGTATGACGGACTTTTCTTATTAACTCAAACTCAAACTCTATCACCAACATCTCACCTTTCCCTCCCACAAATAACCATCTACATATGGTATTTACATACATAAGTACGAATTTCTTTTATTTTTCTCCAACTTGTTGTATCATTGCCGTGATTTTCTATGCACGCCATTTCTATTCTATTGTTTCTGTAGCTATTTCCATAGTAAAGTTTTTGCATTATTCCTTTATTCATTTCTCCTGGGACAAATCGCAATCACAAACGCAATCGCAATCAAATTGTTATGTCCTTAAAGCGCGCGCATCGCTTATGTCTTAAATAGTAATGGACACAACACGTCGTTTTTTGGTTTCGGTTTGCCTTTGAGTTTCAAATCGTGAATGTGTATAGAAAGTGATATATTTTGTATATGTATACGGAAATGTATAATTTTATGCATTTTTCATGTTATTACAAGTGGAGAGAAAGCTAAATGCATTTATGCCACATAAAAACAGATGGTTTTGGTTTGTTTGCGTTTTGATTTGATGTACGTTTTATTAGTCACGACTTTTGCACGCTTCTATTTTGTTATACATTCGTTTAATATTTTATTATAAATTCTATACGAAATTCCCACATTTTATTTTTTGCCATTTGCATTTTATTTCAACGTGTCATTGATTAACGTACTATCCCATTTTTTTCTGTAATTCAAAATTAGCTTCAGAGGCTAGGTATCGGATTTTTATCAAATTGCATATTTTTGTTTTACATCCAAGGATTCCCGAGAGAATAGATAATAATTTAATTCCGGTATCTCAATGCATTCTCAAGATATAGACCAATATATGGACCCAGAAGGTCCCGAAACGTTTTCGATCAATATTGGTACCAACTTTCAGGTGGGTTGTCCAGATAGAGACCCAAACGGCCAAAACATTTTTGAGCAATTAAAGATCCGATAAGGGTTTCCATATATAGTTCATGGTATGTGGATATCTCAATCGGTTCCCAAGATAACTGAATGAATGGTTTACATCGATATGTGGACCAGGATGGCCACGGAATGTTGTTGATAGGGAACGTGCGGGGAGGATACAGAGAGAAATAGTATAAGGGGAGGAAGAAATATGTAGATAGAACGGCGATGGAGAGTGGTAGGGAGATTGATAGGCATTGGCATAGTGTGACTTTTCGCAGCGAAGCGGGACGGACATTTGCTGGTCATAAGTTAGGTAATAGTGGCTGTTGATGCAACACCAACACACTTAGTCCCAAAAGGACCCATTGCGATACCACGAGGATCTAAAACCCTACTCGAACCAAAAAGTTGATGCAGCGAATCTTAAGATTTTTACAGGCTCCATCTCAGCCAAGTCACCGCTATCAGAAAAGTGGGGTGGCCCCAGAAATTTGAACCTCTTAAACCATAGTGCGGGACATTTACACAGCAAATATTTTAGCACTAAAGCTCCTACAGAAGTCGTGATAACGAACGTCCTGCCTCTCAGCATTACTCCCGACAGTGATGTGGCCAGTAATCAGGCCAACAATAAGTAATAGGTATTTCCTCTGTAGAAGAAGTAGCTCTGTAGTACTTCTCGCATCCCAGTCTGGCCATACGAGCCTTGAGTGATTGCAGGTGCTAAGGCGAAAGCGGAGCAGCTGGTCCTCCTTACAAGTTCGTGTGCCATCTCATTTCCCGATATATCACAGTGTCCAGGCACTCATACTGGCGTTAAAGAAGCCTGCGTAGCCATATCGTTAAGAGATTTGCGGCAAACCTCAACTGTCCTGGATTTGCAGGTAACAGACCCAATTGCCTTCAGCGCAGCCAGACTGTTAGAATAAATAAAAATAGTGTCGTGCGTGAGGATTCCTTTACGAAGATAGTCCACCACGTCTTGAATAGCAGCAACCTCTGCCTGGAATACGCTGCAGTGATCCGGAAAGTTAAAGGAGAGTTTCGTTTCCAACTGGGCTACGAAAACCCCACCACTCATCTTACCATTCAATTTGGATTCATCGGTGTAGATATGGAGGGCATCCTACGGATCCCGAGGTCCATTGGACCAGAAACCCCTATCCTGAATAACCACATCGATGTTCCTCCCGAGCATGGCGGTCGGTGCACATGAGTCCGGTGCACACGTTGTAGAGATATTATCTAAGAGTCTGAGCATGAACACCTTCACTTACCTTCCAGCGCCCGGAAGTTTTCTCAAGTTCAATGCCGAAAACTATGCCAAGAGCCTCCTTGCTGGTCATAACACAAAAGACACACAAAACGAACTACTTCTGGAACACAATCAGCGTTGCCATTCTAGCTTTTTTCAAGCTAGATTTAGCTTTTTTTCTTGTCTTTTAGCTGGAAAAATTCTGATTTAGCTTTGGCTTTTTTTTCTAGCTTTTTGATTTGCTAAAACTCCCCAAAAAATGAGCGTTGCTTGCTGCTCATATACATACATACAGTCATCATAGTTACCATTATTTGAATGTAAAACATTTTTTTAACATTTCGTTATTTTTATTGACACTGAAGTACAAATTTGCATATACATATAAATAACTTATGCAGGCTCCACTAAACAGGTCGGTTCTTCAGATCGGCTGACTTCTTGTTCTTCTTCAACACCTATCCAATTTGTTTACTTCTGCATATTCTTTACATGCATTCGTGTTTACAATTCGTCAAATTCTTCATTCTCTGAGTTTATCCATCATTCGCCCGTGAGCTGAATGTCAAATAATTTCGTCTTCCTTATAGTTTTGACATCTCGGTCACGAGAGTTCGACATTAAGGTCACGGCGTGTATGTGTGTATGTATCTTGAACCGACCTGTTAAATTGGCCTTGAATTTATGTGTGTTTTGAAAACACATTAGGCGAGTTCCCCTCCAGATCCGCATAAAAATTTTGCGTGCAAATTGAACAACAATTTTGTGATACTGATATTTATCAACACCATTTCCAGATGGATTTTAGAAAGCGTTAACTGGATTTTAGAAACGACAATTGGATTTTAGAAAGAGATAATTGGATTTTAGAAATGTCAATTGGATTTTGGAAAGGGGAAATTGGATTTTAGAAAGGTCAATTGGATTTTAGAAAAGGGAAATTGGATTTTAGAAATGTCAATTGGATTTTAGAAAGGAGAAATTGGATTTTAGAAATGTCAGTTGGATTTTCGAAAGCGTGAATTGGATTTCAGAATGTGCGTGTAAAATAAATTTTACACAGAATTTTTCCAATAGAAATTCTTTATTGCGTATGAAATTATAATGTACATATACGTAATTATATAAATTTTCGAAAATCCAATTTACGGTTTCTAAAGTCCAATTTCCCTTTTCTAAAATCCAATTGGCATTTCTAAAATCCAATTTTCCCTTTCTAAAATCCAATTGACATTTCTAAAATCCAATTTCCCCTTTCTAAAATGCAATTGACATTTCCAAAATCGAATTTCCCCTTTCTAAAATCCAATTGACAATTCTAAAATCCAATTTCCCCTTTCTAAAATCCAGTTGACGCTTTCTAAAATCCATCTGGAAATGGTGTAGATCCATTTCGGGTCCGTATAGATTGTAATAGATTTTTTGATCCAGATAAACATCAGGATCAAAAAATTGTTGTTGCAGTGGCTTGCAAATTTTTTGTCCGGATCACTGCCACGGGGAATCACCTATTAATAAAGCATTAAAATACGCAGTAGGACTTGGGATCATCGTTTTATTAATCCGGGAGTACTTGTCAATAGATACTCCATTACTCCCTATTGTAACTATGTACTAGGAAGAGAAATAATAAACACAAACAAAATAAAACAAAACTGAAACAATTTTGATATTGCTCGGAAAGGATATCAAATAGAGTACTCTTCTGCTCTCGCTTGGGGAGATCTCGCTCCAAGTTCTACTGGGTAATTTCGTATTTTTTTTTAGCTTCTTTTTTTAGCTTTAAATGTTTTTTTTATGTGTGAAACAATTTTTTTTAGCTTTTTCAAGCTTTTTTTTTTTGAAAATCTAGCTGGAACTCTGGAAAAGTTCTGGCAACACTGAACACTATACTATTAGAAGCATTCGTCTCTTTTGTGGTTGGGTATTTACGTATGTACTAACGTTTGTACGTATCCGTATATCTCCTTATGCGTTTCATTTAGTTTTGCATTCGATGTTGACGTTTTTTTTTATTGTTTTGCCTTTGTCGAGCAAATTTACGAGATGATATTTGCTTTTAATCTGATTTTTTATTTTATTAAAATTTAACAAGGGTGCCATAAATCTTCACTAAAAAGCGCAGCAGCAACATTAGCGCTCATCCAATGCTCATGGCAGCAACAAACAAACCAACAAAAACATACACAACAACAATAAGAAACGGCAACAGAAGCAATTGAACGCGAATGACCAAATGATCCAAACCAGCCACCTAAACAAGTCAAGAACAACAAAAGCCAGACCCTGCAAAAAATGCGATTAATCCGGGACGTGTCCGGAATCAATCGCAAGGGAGCATGCGACTAATACAATTTTACATCCCTTTGTATGGAGCGAATTGATCGCATTTGTTCGAGCATGTCCTATGAAGAGACTAATTGTTCAACTTGTATATCCGAACAGGTACCAATGTAGATCAATCGCTTTCATACCGAACGGGTACAAATGTAGATCAATCGCTTTCATACCGAACGGGTACAAATGGAGATCAATCGCTTTCATACCGAACGGGTACAAATTAGTCTACATTTATACCTGTTCGGGAACAATTGGTCTACAATTAGTCTACATTTATACCCGTACGGGAACAATCGGGGACTAATTGTGGACCAATTGTTCTCGAAAGAGATCAATCCGGGACAAATATCTTTCGGGATTAATCGCACATTTTTTTGCAGGGGACAGACAACGCAGACAGACAAATCAAGAGAGAAAAAATAAGAATAACAAGTAAGGAAGCCTAAGTTCGAGTGGAATCGAACATTAGATACTCAGCTGTATGCTTTCATTGTTTGTTTGCGTTTGTTCGATATAGGGTGTATTTTATATGAAACGAGTGCTGCATAAACAGGGCGCAGCCACGCCCATTTTCAAACTTTGTATCAATCATCCAAATAAGCATATAAATATTATTGTTAGTGCAAAATTGCATCCCTCTATGACTTTTAGTTACAAAGGCTTCACGTTACAAATTCCAAAAGGGTGTTCCAGAAATATCTTTGTTAAAAAGTAGGCGTGGTCATAAACCGATTTCAATACATTTTTGCGTGTCTATTAACACAAGTTATAAAAGTGTATAAACCAAGTTTCGTCATAATATCTCAGTTATTTGTCGAGTAATAGGCTCGTAGATTTCTTTGTATAAAAAGAGGCGGTGCCACGCCCATTTTATAAACTTTTTTTATTTTTTGTTTCCGGTCTATTGTAGAACTCATGTCACAAAATTTCAGTGATAGATCTTTATATTTGACAGAGATATCGCTTAAAATGTTTTTATAAGGTCACTTTATAATACCCATATATAAAAGTGGGCGTGGTCGTCAACCGATTTTGGTAATCTTTCGTCCACACATTTGGCTAAGCAAATATATCACGCGTACCAAATTTCATCGATATATCTTTAACGGTTCTGAGTTATGGCTTATAAAACTTTCAATATTTGCCCCTTAATAAGTGGGCGTGGCACCGCCCATTTTCCAAAATTTTTATATTTTTTGTTTTATGTCCCTAGTTGGACTCCTGCCACAAAATTTCAGTGATAGATCTTTATATTTGACAGAGATATCGCTTAAAATGTTTTTATTAGGCCCCTTTATAGTTCCCATATATAAAAGTGGGCGTGGCCGTCAACCGATTTTGATAATTTTTCGCAAAAACATTTGCCTAAGTAAGAAAATTACGCATATCAAATTTCATCGATATATCTTCAACGGTTTCTGAGTTATGACATATAAAACTTTCAATGTTTGACCCTTAATAAGTGGGCGTGGCACCGCCCATTTTCCAAAATTTTTGTACTTTTTGTTTTATGTCCGTCTTTGGACTCCTGCCACAAAATTTTAGTGATAGATCTTTATATTTGACAGAGATATCGCTTAAAATGTTTTTATTAGGCCCCTTTATAGTTCCCATATATAAAAGTGGGCGTGGCCGTCCACCGATTTTGATAATTTTTCGTCCACACATTTGGCTAAGTAAATATATTACGCGTACCAAATTTCATCGATATATCTTTAACGGTTTCTGAGTTATGACATATAAAACTTTCAATGTTTGACCCTTAATAAGTGGGCGTGGCACCGCCCATTTTCAAAAATTTTTGTATTTTTTGTTTTATGTCCGTAGTTGGACTCCTACCACAAAATTTCAGTGATAGATCTTTATATTTGACAGAGATATCGCTTAAAATGTTTTTATTAGGCCCCTTTATAGTTCCCATATATAAAAGTGGGCGTGGCCGTCCACCGATTTTGATAATTTTTCGTCAAAACATTTGTCTAAGTAAGCAAATTACGGATACCAAATTTCATCGATATATCTTCAACGGTTGCTGAGTAATGACATATAAAACTTTCAATGTTTGCCCCTTAATAAGTGGGCGTGGCACCGCCCATTTTCCAAAACTTCATCAAATTTCTTCATAAGGCCCTGAGCTCAATACGTGGGTAAAATTTTATCACTCTAGCTATAGTAGTGGCTGAGATACCAAATATCCGATTTTTTCTATATAGGAAAAGTGGGCGTGGTCATGGTCCGATTTCGCCCATTTTCAATACCAACCGTCCCAGTCTCGATACCAACTTGCATTTCAAATTTCATCAAAATATCTCAATTTTTACGCGAGTTATCGTGCGTACGGACGGACGGACGGACGGACGGACGGACGGACGGACGGACGGACGGACGGACGGACGGACATGGCTCAATCGATTTCTCTTTTCACCCTGATCATTTTGATATATATAAGTCCATATCTATCTCGATTATTTCATTATGTTACAATCCACCGTTATGAAATCAAAATTATAATACTCTGTGTACTAGTACAGCTGAGTATAAAAACAAAAGCAACATAAAAAATTAATGGTAAATAAATGTATTGAAATAAAATCGAACTTATTTAAATGTGCATAGGTGTACATATGTATATATATATACATATGCAGGTGTTTTAGTGTGCGTACGTCCGTCCTTTGTCCGTCCATGTACATATGCATAAGGAACTTTGCTAAATTGCAGTCAAGTGAAATTGATCCAGTTGTGCGAGCATAACTGTCCGAACCGATTGATGTTGGTTGAACTGCGGCTGAATCTGTTAAGGATGTTGCTGCTCTGCTGCGGCTGCTGCTGCTGCTGCTGCTGTTGCATCACTGCCACATGCTGCTGCAATGGCAAGAAAGACGATAACAACACATCGTCATCGTCTGTTGGCGAAAACAAACGTTGGGGCTATCGCCCGTTTGTCGACAATGGTCAACGATGGATTTAGGCAGAGGTGCGCGCATATCAAATGGTTCATTAGGTTGGTGGTTTTCAATTGCTGCTGTTCACTTTTTGGTGGGGTGAAAAGGGTGAAAAGTGGTATTGTTTTAGGGAGTAAATCAATATCATACAGTTTGCTGCGCAATAGATACTTGAAAGTGCGTATGTATGTAGGAGTGTGTCTGTGTGCTCAATCACCTTTAAAGTCTTGATGTTTATGCAAACAACAGTGCTACACAGCTCACAAATATTCCGTGATATAATTTTACTAAAATTTCTATCACACTAACTCGATATGTATGTACATATATACTAGCTTTGCCGTGGCCCACTCCTTATTATATGCATTTAGAAGTGAATAATGATATTTTCTATCTCCATCTTTTTGACTGACATTTATTTTATGATCAAATAAATTCACTTTAAAATTTTCAAAAAAGTGGCAACACTAACAAAAAAATTTCGTGTGGTCATATTTCTTAAACTGCTTTATTTTGATACTTTTATTGTAATATTTAATTGATTTTAACAAATTTTATTGAGCAAAAAAAATTTAAACAGGTGGCAACACTCAAAAAAAATTTGTTTTGCAATCAGAATTTTTAAATTTTTTGTTTGAAAAAATACACAATATGCTATAATATTTTTATACTCAGCTGTACTAGTACACAGAGTATTATAGTTTTAATCACATAACGGTGGATTGTAACACCATAAAATAATCGAGATAGATATTGACTTATATATATCAAATTGATCAGGGTCAAAAAAGAAATCGATTGAGCCATGTCCGTCCGCCTGTCCGTCTGTCCGTCCGTCTGTCTGTCTGTACGCACGATAACTCGCTCAAAAATTGAAATATTTTGATGAAATTTGGAATGCAAGTTGGTATCAAGACTGGAACGGATGGTATTGAAAATGGACGAAATCGGACCATGACCACGCCCACTTCCCCTATATAGTAAAAATCGGAAATTTTGTATCTCAGTCATTAATAGAGCTAGAGTGATAAAATTTCACCCACGTGTGGAGCTCAGGCCCTTATGAAGAAATTTGGTGAGATTTTGAAAAATGGGCGGTGCCACGCCCACTTATTAAGGGCCAAACATTGAAAGTTTTATATGTCATAACTCAGAAACCGTTGAAGATATATCGATGAAATTCGGTACGCGTGATATACTTACTTAGGCAAATGTTTGGACGAAAAATTGCCAAAATCGGTTAACGACCACGCCCACTTTTATATATGGGTATTATAAAGTGGCCTAATAAAAATATTTTAAGCGATATCTTTGTCAAATATAAAGATATATCATTGAAATTTTATGGCAGGAGTCCAACTGTGGATATAAAACGAAAAGCACAAAAAATTTGGAAAATGGGCGTTGCACCGCCTCTTTTTAGAAGCAGGAATATACGAGATTTCTGAGCCCATAACTCGACAAATAATCTAAATATAATGACGAAAGTTGGTGTGTACACTTTTATTAGTTGTGGTAATATATGTTCAAAATTTTAGCGAAATCGGCTGGCGACCACGCCCACTTTTATATATGGGATCTATAAAGGGGCCTAATAAAAATATTTTAAGCGATATCTTTGTCAAATATAAAGATAATTCATTCAAATTTTGTGGCATGAGTTCCACAATAGACCGGAAACAAAAAATAGGAAAATTTGGAAAATGGGCGTGGCACCGCCTCTTTTCAGACAAAGGAATCAACGAGATTTCGGAGCCCATAACTCGACAAATAATTGAGATATTATGACGAAACTTTGTTTATACACTTTTATAACTTGTGTTAATAGACACGCAAAAAGTTATTGAAATCGGTTTATGACCACGCCTACTTTTTAACAAAGATATTTCTGGAACACCCTTTGGGAATTTGTAACGTGACATCTTTGTAACTAGAAGTCATAAAGGAATGAAATTTTGCACAAAGAATAATATTCATATGCTTAGTTGGATGACTGATAAAAATGTTAAAAATGGGCGTGGCTACGCCCACTTTATGCAGCACTCGCTTTATATAAAATCCATCAAACGCGAACAAACAATGAAAACATACAGCTGAGTATCTAATGTTCGATTCCACTCGAACTTAGGCTTCCTTACTTGTTATTTATGAATTTACCTAGTCACACTTTTATAAGAATGTGGCAACTCTACACGGAAAGAAATTTGTATACCTGAATCAAGAAAAATGCTTTCTTGAACTCAATTTAGAAAATTTTTAGGGAAATAAGAAAAATTGACTTAATTATTACTAGAATTAAGAAATTGAGTTTTCCAAAAATGAGACAATTATTTTCTTATTCAAGAACACTAACAAAATCTGTAGAAACAAGTAAGGAAGCCTAAGTTCGAGTGGAATCGAACATTAGATACTCAGCTGTATGCTTTCATTGTTTGTTTGCGTTTGATGGAAACACGGTGCACTTAATATAAAGCGAGTGCTGCATAAAGTGGGCGTAGTCACACCCATTTTCTAAATTTTTATCAGTAATCCAACTAAGCATATGAATATTATTCTTTGTGCAAAATTTCATTCCTTTATGACTTCTAGTTATAAAGATGTCACGTTACAAATTCCCAAAGGGTGTTCCAGAAATATCTTTCTTAAAAAGTAGGCGTGGTCGTAAACCGATTTCAATAAATTTTTGCGTGGCTATTAACACAAGTTATAAAAGTGTATAAACCAAGTTTCGTCATAATATCTCAATTATTTGTCGAGTTATAGGCTAAGAAATCTCGTATATCCCTTTGTGTAAAAAGAGGCGGTGCCACGCCCATTTTCCAAAATTTTTCTATTTGTTGTTTCCGGTCTATTGTAGAAATCATACCACAAAATTTCAATGAATTATCTTTACATTTGACAGAGATATCGCTTAAAATGTTTTTATTAGGTCACTATATAAGACCCATATATAAAAGTGGGCGTGGCCCTCAACCGATTTCGGAAATTTTTCGTCCGAATATTCGACTAAGTAAGTATATCGCGCGTACCAAATTTCATCGATATGTCTTCAACGGTTTCTGAGTTATGACTCATAAAACTTTCAATGTTTGCCCCTTAATAAGTGGGCGTGGCACCGCCCATTTTCCAAAATTTTTGTGTTTTTTTGTTTTATGTCCATAGCTGGACTCATGCGACAAAATTTCACTGACAGATCTTTATATTTGACAGAGATATGGCTTAAAATGTTTTTATTAGGTCACTTTATAATACAAATATATAAAAGTGGGCGTGGCCGTCAACCGATTTTAACTATTTTCCGTCCAAACGTTTGCCTAAGTAAGTAAATTACGCGTACCAAATTTTGTCGATATATCTTCAATGGTTTCTGAGTTATGACATATAAAACTTGCAAGGTTTGACCCTTAATAAGTGGGCGTGGCACCGCCCATTTTCCAAAATGTCATCAAATTTCTTCCTAGGGGCCTGAGCTCAACACGTGGGTAAAATTTCGTCGTTCCAGCTATATTAGTGACTGAGATACCAAATTTCCAATTTTTTCTATATAGGAAAAGTGGGCGTGGTCATGGTCCGATTTCGCCCATTTTCAATACCAACCGTCCCAGTCTCGATACCAACTTGCATTTCAAATTTCATCAAAATATCTCAATTTTTGCGCGAGTTAGAGTGTTTACAGACGGACGGACAGACGGACGGACGGACGGACGGACGGACGGACAGACGGACGGACGGACGGACGGACAGACATGGCTCAATCGATTTCTCTTTTCACCCTGATCGTTTTGATATATATAAGTCTATATCTATCTCGATTATTTCACTCTGTTACAATCCACAGTTATATGATTAAAACTATAATACTCTGTGTACTAGTACAGCTGAGTATAAAAAAGTGTTGAAAAAAAATGTTGAAATAAATAAGAACATCTTTTCTTAAATTTACTTAAATGAAGAAAATATTTTTGCTAATATCAAGAAGAATTTAAGAAGATTGTGTTTCGATGAATTGGAACAACAAACTACAGCAAAAAAAAAATTGCAAATAAATGGTCGTACCATACGAAAACTAACATATTTAAAATTTCTGGCGAAAGCTATCAATACAAAAATTCTGTACGAAAAGTAGAACATTTGACTTTTGGCCGACGAAAAGTAATAAAATCGAGTTTTGGCTGACGAAAAGTAATAAAATCGACTTTTGGCTGACGAAAAGTATCAGTAATTATATACTGTTTTTACATTAAAATTGTTGTTGTTTAAACGAAATTGATAGTTTTCGTCAGCCAAAACTCGATTTTATTACTTTTGGTCGGCCAAAACTTGAACTTTTTTCTTTTCGTCAGCCACAAAAAATGTTGTTAGTCCTCGTATGGTACGGCGAAATAAGGAAACGTTTTCTTGACCGAAGTAAAATATTTCTTGCTCAATTTGAACGCCAAAGTTCTTTGAGCATATCAGCAAACTACAGCAAAAAAAATTGAAAATAAATAAGAAAACGTTTTATTGAGCGAAGTAAAATATTTCTTGCTGAATTTGCATTTCCAAATAAACATGTATTTTTTTCGTTTGCCATCCGCTTTGCATATTTCTGCAATTCTCAGATTGTTAGTGAAGCATTTGGTATAAGGAGTTCACTATTTGCATCTTCATTTATATTAATTGAAATGTTGTCATTTCAGTGAACAAGTCCTAGGAAAATAAGTACTAGTTGACTTATTATGATTTTCTAATCCCTCATGATTAGTTTTCATTTTTCTTATTTTTTACGTTTTTAATATTTTTAGAAAATTTTTACTTGATTTAATATTTTCTTATTTACTTAAGCTCGTATAAGAAAAGTTTAACTTGCAACAAAAAAATTATTTCTTAATTAGTTATTTCTAAAAACAAGAAAAAGACACTTATCGTAAATAAATTATTTCTTATTTATCTAAAATCCAATTTTACTTGAAGCAAGAAAATGTTTTCTTATTTATTTAAAATCCATTTTTGCTTGAAGTGAGAAAACTTTTTCTTATTTATTTAAAATCCAATTTTCTTGGATTTTCTTGATATTAAGAAATTATTTTCTAAGTTCAAAATCAAGTCTAATTTTTCTTGTCTCGGCATTGATTCTAGTAAAAAATTCTTTCCGTGTAAGGAATCATTGAAATCTGTTAAGCAAAAATGACTTAGGATCAGATCGTTTAAAGGTATTAGTTATTAATGATTAAAAGGCGTTTTCAATTATTTATTTATTTATTTATTTATTTATTTATTTGAATGCAAAGGTAATCTAAGTGTACACAAGTACTTACAGACTACTTAGGAGATAATGTGAAATAAAAATAAATTGAAATTGAAAATTCACAAAGTTATATTTTTCATTAAAAGCTTAAATTTAGCTCTGGAAGTTGAAAAATCAACAGAAAAGGAATTAGCAAGGCTGTTGAATTCATTGAGTGCTCGGAAAATAGGTGCATTTGAAGCATATAATGTTCGCACATTTTCAGTATAAAAAATATTACTATTCCGGAGAGTTCGGTGCGGAGTATGGAAACAAATACGTTCCAACAGGTATGGCGCGTCCACCACACCATTTATAATATCGAAGATGAAAATGAGCGACAAGGATGTTCTTCTGCACTGAAGAGATTTTAAATTAATAAGCATAGACCTAGCTTGGTATGAGGGAAGAGGAACAGAGAAATTGAAATTCCTCAAAGCAAACCGAAGAAACGATTTTTGAACCCGTTCAATTCGATTAGTATGGATGGCATGATACGGTCTCCAAATGAAGGCTGCGTATTCTAATTTAGAACGAACTAGAGAAGTGAACAATAATTTAAGAGTGTAGGGATCAGTGAATTCCTGGCTGAAACGGCGAATAAAAGCCAACATTGAGTAGGCCTTTGCAATTATATAGTTTATATGGCTGCTAAAAGTAAATTTAGAGTCAAAAACTACGCCTAAATCAGTAATTTCGGTGCAAGTCTTGAGTCTTGATTCATTAATGAAATAACATGTAGGAATAATAGAGCGCGATTTGGAGAAAGAGGTATGAAGACATTTACTAATATTTAGCTGTAAGCCATTGGTAGAGCACCAGTCTGCGAGTTTGTTTAAGTCTGACTGGATTTTGAGAGACGGCAGCACTAGAGACTGTTGTGTAAAGCTTCAGGTCATCAGCATATAGAAGAAAATTACAGCTTTTAAAGCAAGTAGAAATATCATTAATAAAAATTACGAATAACAACGGGCCTAAAATGCTACCCTGTGGGACTCCAGATGAGGCTATGAAAGGGTAAGAACGCGTATTGTCAACAACGACAACACATTCACGATGATGAAGGTACGATATAATCCACGTCAGAAATGTTGAGTGAAACCCCAAACATGCCAATTTATGTACCAGCACTGAGTGACTGACCTTATCAAACGCTTTAGAAAAGTCAGTGTATACAGTGTCAACTTGAAGATAATCATTAAAAGCTGATATGCAAAACTCTGAAAAAATCGCTAAATTCGTGACGGTGGATCTACCAGACATAAAACCGTGCTGGTTATTAGATATTAAATGTTTAACCGCGAAATATATCTTTTGTTTTACAATGTATTCAAATAACTTAGAGATAGTTGACAGCTTAGCAATAGGTCTGTAATTGCAGATATTACTTCTGTTTCCACTTTTGTAAACAGGACTAATAGCGGCAACCTTCCAGGCATCGATAAAGTCACCACACTCAAGTGACTTGTTGAAAATTAAGAGGATCGGCTTTGCAAAAGCAAGGCAGTTCTTTAGGAGATGAGATGATAAGCCATCAACATCTGTATTTAAAGATGGTTTGATGTGCATAATACCATCAAGCACATCATCAAGATTTAAAGCGAGCGCCCCAAAATTAAGTGAGGAATCCTGTATATTAAAAAAGCTGCTGGAGGTGCCAGTATCAGGTGCGAAATTCGCGCAAAAGAAATTAGCAAATAAGTTAGCTGCTTCAAAGGAGCCAGAAGCGCGTGCCCCATTATAAAATACTTCAGAGGGAATGCTAGAACAAGACCTTTTAGAGTTAACATAACTCCAAAAGGACTTGGGATTCGACTTTATATTCATTTCGTAATTTCGAACGTAACTCGACTGAAGCTTTTTGCTTGGCAATTTAAATTTATTTGAAAACCGAATATATTTACCTTTATATACATCAGAATTAGTTGATTTAAATTTTTTGTAATACTTGTTCCTAAGATTTTTCAATTTCGACACATAAACTGGATGGATCCTCAAATTCTTGCCAACTCCGAACGGTGAGTGCATTTTTGTGAGACGCGTTTACATGGCAGATAAAACTTGAAGGGTATGCCTACCACTGTCGAAGGGTGACCCCAATAATTGGATCTTAGAAAAAATAATTAATTTTAAATTAACTTGGGAACTTTGGCGTGGCAAGCGAGTACTCTTTCTACTGCAACATAATAATAATAAAAATATTTTATATATGTACATATAAGGTCGTCCCCAAACAGAAAAATTGTATAGCAGTTTTCCTCAACCTCACCCCGTTGGTCGATGCTAATATAGTCGAAGATACTACATATAAATTTTTGTGCCGATGGGCAACGGTTAAAGGGTGTCGCAAAGGGATCACATATGGTAATATGAAATTTGACCGCTCTGTGACATCCTTTAACGGTCTCCCACCGGCACCAAAATTTATGTGTGGTATCTTTGGCTGTACTTTAATCGAATTAAGGGGTGAGACGGAAAAAAATTTTCATTTTACTTTAAGGACCTCCCTTATACATGTAAATACTTACACGGTATAAATATTGGAATATTTTTTAAACATTTATTTGGTTTGAAAGAAATTTAAAACTTTTTTTGGGTTAAATTTTGAACATTCCAAAGTTTAAAAGTTTCTTATTCCTTTTTGGTTTAAAATTCAAACTTACAGAAGTTCAAATATTTCAAAGTATTTTTTGGAAAAAATTTCATACTTTTTTGGTTTACACTTTTTCTCATTTAAACTTTTAAGGTTTAAATTTTAAACTTTCAGTGGTCGTAAAATTTGGTTTCAACAAAAAAATTTTAATTTTTGATTTGAAATTCCAGCTTGCTTTTTCGAGAAATGAACAATATAAAAAGCTCATTTATAGTTATTAGACAATTTGAATGAATGAATGGAGAAACAAACAAACACAAAGTAATTATGGAAACAGATAAAATGAAGAAGGAAGAAAAGGAGAAGAAGAGGATAGGAAAAAGACACAATATGGAAAAGGATTAAGGGGATGTTGGTGGGAGAACAATATGGGAGAAAAGGAGAAAAAAGGATAGGAAAGAAGATACAATAGGGAAAAGCATGAAGAGGATTTGGGAGCAGACATTTTTTTTTTTTAATTTAAACCAAAAAAGGTTTAAATTTTAAACTTTTGAAAGTCTTAAAATAAATTTTAATTTGGAATGAAATCTAATCCTTAAAAGTTTAAAAATCTTTTAAACTTTTCAAAGTTTAAATTTTAATAATTTTTCGGTCGTGTCCTATATATCGACCAAAAAAGTTTAACATTTATACCAAAATTTATTTGAGTGTACTAAATATGACACTCTATGTTACGTTCGTACGTCAGCTAAATGAGATCTTCGGTCAACTTCATCCTCATCACCATTAACATTAGCAACACCTTTACTTTTAGCCCCAAACTACTTTTCTTATGTTGCTATTTCTGCTCTTCTTCTTCTGCACCCTCTTATTCTTCTTCTTATCCTTTTCTTCTTCCTTTCCTTCTTCTTTTTCTTCTTCCTCTTTTTCTTCCATTAATATCCATCCACTCTGCCTTGGCATCAACTATTTTACTTGATATATTTCGAGAAGATATTCGGTGTGTGATGAGCGTCATCATTATTATCATTCTGCGCAGCCTCAACGGCCACATCGCGCCAAAGCCAAAGCCCAAGCCAACAATAGGCGAAAAACATATCATCGAAAAGCATAAAAAGTGACAGCACAAAAAGAGGTGTTGACACATTGATTTATCTGGCATGTGTGTTCATGAATACTTACATACATACACACAAACATGCAAGTACTAAGACATTGCGGCTGCCAGCCTGTCAACCGGCCAAGACAACAAACAACCAGCAAGCTAGCAGCCGGCTGTCCGGCCAACGCATTGATGAATAGGTAGTTAGCAGCGCGCGGCTGCGCATGCGCACAATTCGGCGACTCGCGCTGTCCATACGCAGAGCACATTTAATTTAATTTCATTTTGTGGTGTTATATCATAACCATAAGCGCAAGGCATAATGAACACAACGATCAAAAGTGTTTGCTAAATTTCAATTTGGCAATGGATTATACATATCTTTTATTGGGTACTTGATGCACATGCGAAGTGTTTGCGAGTTCGATTTCAATGGAGGAGAGGCAATTGTTTTATGTATAGTTTCTTACACGAAAGTCTTTATAGGAAAGATGGGGGCACAAAATGCATAAACAAGTAAAGGAACAGTTGGTGTTGAAAGGCAAATAAAAAACGAGAATAAAAAAGGAAAATATAAAAAAAAAGAAAAAAAATCAAAATCAAAATAAAGGCAAATAAAAATTGCGCCCGATTTTCGTGCATTTTTCTGGCTTAAAAGAATGACTTAAGTACGTACTTGTGCACACACATGACACACATACATACATAAATACACGAAATGTATGTTTGTATATATATTGACTGAACTGCTTCGGATTTTTGGATTTTTGGCTTAAATCCCATCAGAAAAGCAACAAAAAGCAAAAAAAAAAAATTACAAAATGAGTCGAAAATTGGTCGCCATAACGATGAATGCGAATATTTTTGTGTGTTTGTTCTTGTTTGTTGGCGGGCGATGGAGAAATGCGATATGTTGTCGATTATGTGGTTGTTGTTGTTGTTATCGTCGTTGCTGATGCTGATGTTGTTGATGTTGATATGTTGTTTGCTCTCAAACGCAATTCATTGGTCACACGATTGCACACAAACACACACACACACGCACGCACACACGGTTGCCAGCTATCATTATGGTGTGTTTTTTTGGTTCTTTGTTATTTCCTCAGTTTGACAAAAGTTGCCAATTTAAAAATTCCAAATAAAATATAAATTGACCAAATTAATATTGAGGCAAGATTGTCGCACAAGAGACAATTCTGGGAGAAGAATGCGCCAGCAGCAGCAAATGTTGATCCAGCGAGATTGAAGATTTGTTTTGGTGGAGCGGTCCTCGACTGTGCGTGGGGTACAGTGCATTGATACCATACAAATAGTGGATAAAATAAAATAAAGGCTATGATCAGTAAATTTTTTTTGACTGCACTTACTACTTACTTACTAACTAAAAAGAGAAACCAAGTAAAAACCAATCAGATATGTTAAATTCCCATTAAAATTACTAACGATTAATTTTTTGATTTTTTTTCATTTAAATGATTATTTTAATTGTCTTAGATTAACCTGGCAATTATTAGTCAAATAAACTAAAAAATCTAAAAAATAATCACGAACATTATACACTAAAAATAATCAGAAATAATCATATAATCAAATAATTTTTTAGTTGTATGATTATTTATAATTGCTTAATTTTTTTAATTGTTTGATTATTTTCAATTAATTGTTTGATCATTTTCCATTATGGGATTATTTCTATTTAACATTTTTTAAGCAAAAATGAAAATAATTAATCGATTAATCAATTAATTAAACAACTTAATTAATTAATCGCGGGATTAAAAAGATCAGAACTAATTGAGAATAATCAAATAACTGTAATAATCGTATAATTAAAAAAAATCGGAAAATAATTCAAAATACATATTCAGAAATAATTGTATTAATCGTTGAACAAAAAAATCGAAAAATAATTGAAATAATCCAAATAGCACATTAGTTAATCGATTCATAAATTTTAATCGCTAATTAATTAATCGAATAATTAATTCTAGTCGCATATTAATTAACCGATTAATTAATGTACTTTTTTAATCGAATTAGCATTTAATCATTAAAAGGTTGCCAGTAATCGCAATTGATAATTAAAGAGTTACAAACATAAAAAAAGATTTAATTAATGATCAAAAGTTCTAATTTCAAAGACACTCAATTCTCCAATTTTTTTTCTACGTTCATTGCACTGTGCGCCGCATTCATATTCGTATCCGTAATCACGTGCATTTCTGAATGTTTGTTGTACGATCGATGAGCAGATGAATTATAAAATTTATTTCGTGCACCTTTTTTTATACTCAGCTGTACTAGTACACAGAGTATTATAATTTTGATTTCATAACGGTGGATTGTAACATAATGAAATAATCGAGATAGATATGGACTTATATATATCAAAATGATCAGGGTGAAAAGAGAAATCGATTGAGCCATGTCCGTCCGTCCGTCCGTCCGTCCGTCCGTCCGTCCGTCCGTCCGTCCGTCCGTCCGTCCGTACGCACGATAACTCGCGTAAAAATTGAGATATTTTGATGAAATTTGAAATGCAAGTTGGTATCGAGACTGGGACGTTTGGTATTGAAAATGGGCGAAATCGGACCATGACCACGCCCACTTTTCCTATATAGAAAAAATCGGATATTTGGTATCTCAGCCACTACTATAGCTAGAGTGATAAAATTTTACCCACGTATTGAGCTCAGGGCCTTATGAAGAAATTTGATGAAGTTTTGGAAAATGGGCGGTGCCACGCCCACTTATTAAGGGGCAAACATTGAAAGTTTGATATGTCATTACTCAGCAACCGTTGAAGATATATCGATGAAATTTGGTATCCGTAATTTGCTTACTTAGACAAATGTTTTGACGAAAAATTATCAAAATCGGTGGACGGCCACGCCCACTTTTATATATGGGAACTATAAAGGGGCCTAATAAAAACATTTTAAGCGATATCTCTGTCAAATATAAAGATCTATCACTGAAATTTTGTGGTAGGAGTCCAACTACGGACATAAAACAAAAAATACAAAAATTTTTGAAAATGGGCGGTGCCACGCCCACTTATTAAGGGTCAAACATTGAAAGTTTTATATGTCATAACTCAGAAACCGTTAAAGATATATCGATGAAATTTGGTACGCGTAATATATTTACTTAGCCAAATGTGTGGACGAAAAATTATCAAAATCGGTGGACGGCCACGCCCACTTTTATATATGGGAACTATAAAGGGGCCTAATAAAAACATTTTAAGCGATATCTCTGTCAAATATAAAGATCTATCACTAAAATTTTGTGGCAGGAGTCCAAAGACGGACATAAAACAAAAAGTACAAAAATTTTGGAAAATGGGCGGTGCCACGCCCACTTATTAAGGGTCAAACATTGAAAGTTTTATATGTCATAACTCAGAAACCGTTGAAGATATATCGATGAAATTTGATATGCGTAATTTTCTTACTTAGGCAAATGTTTTTGCGAAAAATTATCAAAATCGGTTGACGGCCACGCCCACTTTTATATATGGGAACTATAAAGGGGCCTAATAAAAACATTTTAAGCGATATCTCTGTCAAATATAAAGATCTATCACTGAAATTTTGTGGCAGGAGTCCAACTAGGGACATAAAACAAAAAATATAAAAATTTTGGAAAATGGGCGGTGCCACGCCCACTTATTAAGGGGCAAATATTGAAAGTTTTATAAGCCATAACTCAGAACCGTTAAAGATATATCGATGAAATTTGGTACGCGTGATATATTTGCTTAGCCAAATGTGTGGACGAAAGATTACCAAAATCGGTTGACGACCACGCCCACTTTTATATATGGGTATTATAAAGTGACCTTATAAAAACATTTTAAGCGATATCTCTGTCAAATATAAAGATCTATCACTGAAATTTTGTGACATGAGTTCTACAATAGACCGGAAACAAAAAATAAAAAAAGTTTATAAAATGGGCGTGGCACCGCCTCTTTTTATACAAAGAAATCTACGAGCCTATTACTCGACAAATAACTGAGATATTATGACGAAACTTGGTTTATACACTTTTATAACTTGTGTTAATAGACACGCAAAAATGTATTGAAATCGGTTTATGACCACGCCTACTTTTTAACAAAGATATTTCTGGAACACCCTTTTGGAATTTGTAACGTGAAGCCTTTGTAACTAAAAGTCATAGAGGGATGCAATTTTGCACTAACAATAATATTTATATGCTTATTTGGATGATTGATACAAAGTTTGAAAATGGGCGTGGCTGCGCCCTGTTTATGCAGCACTCGTTTCATATAAAATACACCCTATATCGAACAAACGCAAACAAACAATGAAAGCATACAGCTGAGTATCTAATGTTCGATTCCACTCGAACTTAGGCTTCCTTACTTGTTTTTATTTGATCTGTTTTTTTTATACTCAGCTGTACTAGTACACAGAGTATTGTAGTTTTAATCACATAACGGTGGATTGTAACAGAATGAAATAATCGAGATAGATATAGACTTATATATATCAAAATGATCAGGGTGAAAAGAGAAATCGATTGAGCCATGTCCGTCCGTCCGTCCGTCCGTCTGTAAACACTCTAACTCGCGCAAAAATTGAGATATTTTGATGAAATTTGACGCAAGTTGGCACCGACACTGGGACGGTTGGTATTGAAAATGGGCGAAATCGGACCATGACCACGCCCACTTTTCCTATATAGAAAAAATCGGAAATTTGGTATCTCAGCCACTAATATAGCTAGAGTGATGAAATTTTACCCACGTATTGAGCTCAGGCCCCTAAGAAGAAATTTGATGGAATTTTGGATAACGGGCGGTGCCATGTCCACTTATTAAGGAGCAAACATTGAAAGCTTTATGAGTCATAACTCAGAAACTGTTGAAGATATATCGATGAAATTTGGTACGCGTGTTATACTTACTTAGGCAAATGTTTGGACGAAAAATTGTCAAAATCGGTTGACGACCACGCCCACTTTTATATATGGGTATTATAAAGCGACCTAATAAAAACATTTTAAGCGATATATCTGTCAAATATAAAGATATATCATTGAAATTTTATGCCAGGAGTCCACCTGCGGACATACAACCAAAAACACAAAAAATTTGGAAAATGGGCGTGGCACCGCCTCTGTTTAGAAGCTGGAATATACGAGATTTCTGAGCCCATAACTCGACAAATAATTGATATATAATGACGAAACTTGGTGTGTACACTTCTATTACTTGTGGTAATACATGCTGAAAATTTTAGCGAAATCGGTGGACGACCACGCCCACTTTTATATATGGGAACTATAAAGTGGCCTTATAAAAACATTTTAAGCGATATCTCTGTCAAATATAAAGGTAATTCATTGAAATTTTGTGGTATGACTTCCACAATAGACCGGAAACAACAAATAGAAAAATTTTGGAAAACGGGCGTAGCACCGCCTCTTTTTACACAAAGGGATATACGAGATTTCTTAGCCTATAACTCGACAAATAATTGAGATATTATGACGAAACTTGGTTTATACTCTGAAAAAAAAACGTTGTAAATCTAAAGACTTTCGCTGTTAAAACAACTACGTTGAAATGTGCCCAACAACGTTCCGTTGTTGTTTCAAAGGTGCGAGCGTTGTTGATTTAAGTCAATAACGGAGATTGTTGGAAAAAATTTTCACCTAAAAATAAATTTTTGTTTGCATTTTACTCTTCATCTTCTCTCCGCCCAGCTCCCAACTGCAAATATGTAGCCTCCGCTTGTTCTCCTATTCTCTCCTTCTTATCATTCACTGGTTGCTATCTTTATTTCTTATTCTGATTTTTCTTCTTTATTTTATATTCTCCTCCCAATTCGAATCATGACATCAACCTGAAATTCTATCCAATCATCACATAGTGGAGCATTCAACATTATATTGAATTGTAGTAACCTATTTATACTTCCATTTCCTAAAAAGGAATCCATGAATTATTTGAATCATTGTAAAAACAAAATTTAAAAAAATTTGTTCTCATTAGTTTTGTTTACAACGGAAACTGTTGGGTCAAATACTTTTGCCTTTAAATAAACAACGGTGAGAAAATTGTTGCTAAAAATAAACTTTTTTTGGATTTTTCTCTTCATCTTCTCTCCATCATTATTTTTTTTTGTTGGTTTTCTCACAAAAAAATATTTTCTCACAAAAACTTTTTTAAAGGCAAGCAAGTTTTTGAATCAACAACGCCCGTTTTTGAATAAATTGTTGGATCAAAAACTTTGTTGTAAAAACAAATACTTTTGCTGTTGAATCAAAGACGGAGATTCAACAGCCGAAAGTTGTTGGTTTAACTACGGGTATTTTTTTCAGAGTACACTTTTATAACTTGTGTTAATAGCCACGCAAAAATTTATTGAAATCGGTTTATGACCACGCCTACTTTTTAAGAAAGATATTTCTGGAACACCCTTTGGGAATTTGTAACGTGACATCTTTGTAACTAGAAGTCATAAAGGAATGAAATTTTGCACAAAGTATAATATTGATATGCTTAGTTGGATGACTGATAAAAATTGAGAAAATGGGCGTGACTACGCCCACTTTATGCAGCACTCGCTTTATATTAAGTGCACCGTGTTTCCATCAAACGCAAACAAACAATGAAAGCATACAGCTGAGTATCTAATGTTCGATTCCACTCGAACTTAGGCTTCCTTACTTGTTTTCACTTCACTTTTTGGCACGGAAATGCTGATGCGATTATACAAATTTATTGGTTGTTGGAAAAGACTGAGCAGTAGTAGATAGTCGGCGTAAATTCACGGCTGTCAAAAGGTTTCACAGCAAAAGACGTTATGAGCTACATATGTATGTATGTATATACACATGACTCCTTTAAGCTAAAGCGAAAACATTGAAGGAGCAACAAAACAAATATCAAAGATCACACCAAGTATTGGTTTCAAAAAAAATCTATCTTGTAACCCCTCAGTCCATAAAGATGACTGGTGTAGGTGGAGCGAGTCCCACTGAACAGAATTAGCGCCGATGCGCCCTTTAGTTACTTACCAAAACTCCCGACTAAACCACTCAGAAGTAAATGTAGAAAGGTATGAGCAGCATCCCGCACCCTATATCCATCCTGTTGAATTTAGATATTTAAGCAGCACCTCCGACCTGATGTTCTTGATTTCCGATAGGCTGCCGAAGGAAGGTTTGCCAAGAAACTTCAGTCTGTCTTGGCAACTGAGAAGGACACTCGCATAGCAGGTGATCCATCGTCTCCACCTTCCCAGAAAGACTGCAGTTGCGACACAAGGTGTTGTGGTCAAATTCAAATCAGGCCGCGTGTGTACCAATGGTCCAATATCCGCAGCTAAGCGGAAAATGTCCCTTCTGTCCATCTTTAGAATGGCTGAGAATCGCATCTCATTATACGAAGGCCAAAGACTTCTGTAGAACTTGCGGGTCTGCAACCGTTTCTATCTGAGTAGTTTTTGCCTTCCCGAACCATTGACGAGAGATTCGTCCCTTGATGAAATCCAGGGGCCAGCCGGACCAGCTCGTTAGCCATTTCGTTGCCCTGAATATCGCGGTTCCCCTGCACCCAGATCAGGGGACGTTCTGTAGACTTGCCAAGCCCATGACCCACTCTCTGCACTACCCGATGAGTTTTGGTGAAACTGTGGCAGACCCTAGAGCCCTCAGAGCCGCCTGACTATTCAGAACGTTCTTACTTCGCTTTTATGGGTTAATGAGCTTAAATGGACTTGAAGGTATTCTACATACGCATTGTTGAACATCTCGACTGCATAGTCGAGGAGCGAGTCAGCTTTTAACTCGACTGTGATTTTGCAACGATTGGGATTCTATCGATTGTCTAAACATCTCGAACTGGTCCATCACTAATTCCACATCCGCTTCTACTCACTGATTTAAGCAATTGGTTCTTTGTTTGTTTGACGGTAGTGCGGTTTAGGAGGACTTCTGGACGATTTGGCATGTCAAGGTTAATTCATTTTGCAAGAGAAAGCTTGAGCGACCCATAATGTGTGAATCAATTCCAAGTTAATTTCTATGGTAATCGTTCTTTTTTTTTGCGGGAAGCGTTCAAATTCGTGGGTCTGGAACTACCTTCGATCTTTTGAACTTTTTCTTTTCAATTTTATTTTGAAGGTTTCAAAATCTTATTATCACAATTTTAGGCACAAAAAATACTCTACAATATATGTATGTATGTATATTAAGCCCAACTTTAAGCGATATCTCCATGCTTTGAAGAAATCATTCTTCTCTTTTTTTCTATTCTTTTCTTTGAGTAATGATCACTGATCTTCGTTTTTCGGCACTTTCAAGCGTTTATAAAAAATATAGCATCAAAGTGACATGCCAGAAATTCTTTCAGATCAAGGGAAAAAAGTATAACAGCAAAGCTAAAAAGGGCACAAAAACACACACACCGAACACGATTTGATAAAAACAGAAATAACTTGAAAATTGTATCAAATCATTGTCACAATTTGGTAGCATTTATGAACCATATTTTATTTTGGTCTCGTCGTGGTTTTAGCCATATATCAACACCTAACGAACAGCCAAAAGTCGCTGTCAAAAAAAAACAGACACATACAAGAGAAAGCAAAGAAGAATAAATAAAAAAGAAAAGAGAAAAAAAAAAGATACACGTTATTGCTGACGGCGGAAAAAGGCCATGGACCCAGCAAGAAGAAAATAGCAAGAAAAAGTTATGTTCTTTCATAAAAAAATTAAATACTCAAAAGCCAAAAAAGTTGATAGGCATTTTTTCTGGGCGATCTCATCAACTTTAATTCTTACATAGCTTACGCATCCAAATGTCTTTTAAGCCGCCGCCGGGCCAAGAGCAACAGTATGATACCCGGCTTGCGCGTCCTCTGCCACAACACATCTCTCTTTATTGTGCGTTGACTAATTTTGGCATAAATGCTAGCGTTTAAAGCTCATTTATGTGGCTGCTACGTAAGTGAAGTAGTGGCGGCTCGTTATGTGCGCTGGTTGCGGCCGTTATGTGTGTCGTCTTGGCTTAACGCGCATGCGCACATTGTTGCTCGTATCTACGCACAAACTCAGCAACAGCAGCAGCAGCACAAGAATTGCGATTAAAATGATTAATGAAAGCGCGTGCGCGCCGTACAATGTTAATTGTCGCATTTTGCTGGCTTTGGACTGACTTCGCAGACTGGGTGGACTGTGGACAGCCAACAAACGCTGACGAGGCGTTGGAAAAGTGAGTGAAACCTATGTCGGCGGCCGTTAGTAATGTTGTAGTAAGAAGTGGTTGTTGTTGTTATTATTACTTTTGTAGTTGTTTTGTCGCCATGCTTGACCACATAATTATCACTAAGCTACGCATACACCATTCCACCGGTATCTGTATCTGCATACGTATCATAGATGGGCACTTTTAAGTACCAGTAGTAATTCATTATTTTTACCCTTTTTACTGCTTACTTAAAATTTTTTACAGTATTAAGTATCGCTTTACTTATTACTTAAAATTTTTTACAGTATTAAGTACCGCGTTACTTATTACTTAAAATATTTTACAGTATTAAGTATCGCTTTACTTATTACTTAAGATTTTTTACAGTATTAAGTACCGCGTTACTTATTACTGTAAAAATTTTACAGTAATAAGTAGTCATTACTTACTACTGTAAAAAGTTTACAGTATTTAAGTATTATTTACTGTTTACTGTAAGACTACTGAAGTAGCGAGGATACAGTAGTCTAATAATTGGCATACACACACACGCACACTGATGAGCACAAACGCATGGGTTAACGAGCATCTGAGATATGATGCCCAATAAACATAATAGGAAAAAATCTCGAACGAAATCTCGAAAAACGTTTATACGCATTTCTAATTCCAGAGCATTTTGAAATTCACAATTAAACGTACCTATCCTCAATTTTTTCTCAAATATGCCAAAGTAGGTACCCAGGTATGTATAAATTAAGGATATGAAAATAAAAATTATATTTTTACCACAATGCTCGATAAAACGTCGGGAAGCAAAAATTTACTTAAAAATCAATCGAAAATATAAAATTGCTTTTCATCCAAATGTTATTTGAAGCAGTGGCAACAAATATCTTAATTGTATTCTAGGTTAAGATTTTATAAAAAAAATTAATATTCTCCAGGAATGGCATCGAAGCCATTGAAGTTGAGAATTCTATTTGAGATGAATTTCCGTTTTGGTATACATGCATATATACAATTACTTACAAATACATCTCAAATTGAGAATAAAAAAATGCGGATTGGCAGCGTTACCACTTTGATAAAATTCTGTCAAAATTGGTAAACAATTTCTCGCTCGGTATAAGGATTTCCTTTTATGGATTTTTCGTTATGTAGGTATGTATTACGATTAAACAAATAACTGGAAGAAGAAAGTTTTCATCTGGTTTACTTAAAAAACAAAAGTTAATCGATTTTTCGGTGAAGGTTTTTTAATAAGAAGAACATCTTTTATCGATTTTGAACACTTAGAATATGTATGTAGTTATATATGTATGAACGTGTACTTTATACATACCTGGGTACTTACCTTGGTATATTTGAGAAAAAATTGAGAATAGGTACGTTTAATTGTGAATTTAAAAATGCTCTGGGATTAGAAATGTGTATAAACGTTTTTTCAACGTTCGAGATTTTTTTCTATTTTGTTTATTGGGCATCATACCTCAGATGCTCGTTAACCCATGCGTTTGTGCTCATCAGTGTGCGTGTGTGTGTATGCCAATTCTTAGACTACTGTATCCTCGCTACTTCAGTAATCTTACAGTAAACTGTAAATAATATTTGAACACTGTAAACTTTTTACAGTAGTAAGTAAAGACTACTTAGTACTGTAAAATTTTTACAGTAATAAGTAACGCGGTACTTAATACTGTAAAAAATTTTAAGTAGTAAGTAAAGCGATACTTAATACTGTAAAAATTTTACAGTAATAAGTAAAGCGATACTTAATACTGTAAAAATTTTTAAGTAAGCAATATTCTTTTACTGCTTACTGTTTGCTTTACTGCATTACAATTTTACTTCAGTATGCCCATCTATGATACGTATGAGCTTGAGTTATGCTGAACCGAGCTCAGCTTCAGCTGCGTGGCGTTGACTTGCAAGAAGTTATTTGCATAAATTTGTTGTGACGCTTGTAATGAGTTGTTGAAGTGCTTTTAATAGCGGCAGATACTTAAAACCATACATATATACATACATATGTACGTATGTAGATATGTATATGAGCGTGTCATTTACATACCATCAACCGTTTTTGCTGTTTTTTGTTGATTTTTTTGTTGTCGCTGACTATTGTGGCTACCAAATTGTGTTAAGAAACTTCTTAAAGTTCTTTGTGATACACGTAACACAATAATCACACTGTCCAACAGTGATTTCTCAACACGAACAAACGCTATTAATTATGAAAGAGGATGTCTCCCAGACCAACTTTGCCGAACAGAGTACTAGTCCAGAGGGTCTGAGTTTTTTTTTTAGAGGGGGTTAAAGTTTTATGGATTTAGCTAGAGGTGCAATTACTTTATCGAAAATATCTTATAAAAAATGACCTCAAATAAAGTTTTTGAGCTCGGACTTCTTCTACAGAATTTAATAAGGAATTTATATGTGGAAGACGTTAACCCTCTAACGCCCACGCAAATGACTGTTATTAACCCTTGTTTGGAAGCACATGTAGAAAATATTAATTTACAATGCAGATAGAGGTTTAAAATGTTCTAGAAAATTATTCGCCATAAAATTTCACTTGGGGTCCCCTCAGACAAAATCTTTGTACAAATAACGCAAAGGCTATAGGATATGATAATCACAAATTACGCCATGAAATATGCAACAAATTTTATATTTATATACATTAGATGCACTTTTTGTCCTTTGGATCCTCCCTCCGGCACCGGAATATGAAAATGAGTTTTTGTAGAGTATGTTAATTAAAAAAAAAAGTTCACTTTCCAAAAACTGAATGGGGCTACTCCAAAAACCACGCGATTTTCAAGAATTTCAAGGCAAGTTTAGATTTATGTATGAAAAAAGTTATAATTTTGCACGAGAAAAAAAATTTACATCTACATGTAGAGTTAACCGCAAAAGCGAATAGCGTATTCAGTTTTTAGTGCACTTCCCTGGGAGGGTAATATCGCGGCCTAAATAGAACATTTTGTTTTTTTCTCGCCAACATACAACTTCATGCCCTGTATTCTTTCTGACTGCGGACATTTTTTTATGTGAATCACACAGGATGCTGCTTAATTTAATGCGGTTTTCAAAAACTAATTCTGGTTAAAAATCTATTATAATTTGGATGAGCGCATCAAGTTTAAGTGAAGTAAAATATGCCCTACTAGGGCTGACATGGATTAAAATTTCTAAAAAATTTTAACAATTTTTGCTCTTCAAGGTGGTTTTATGATGGTGGACAACTCCACAAATGTAAAAAAAGGTAGAAAGGTCCAGACCGTGGATAGCGGAAAAAATGTGGACCCGGATGGCCCCACATATTTTTTGGCAATATTGGCATCAAACTAGGGTTTGAATATAATAATAATAATATAATTTCGGGTCCGTATAGATTGTAATAGATTTTTTTGATCCATATAAACATCAGGATAAAAAAATTGTTGTTGCAGCTGCTTGCAAATTTTTTGTCCCGATCACTGCTCCGGGAAATCACCTATTAATAAAGCATTGAAATATGCAGTAGGACTTGGGATCATCGTTTTATTAATCCAGGAGTACTAGTCAATAGATACTCCATTACCCCCTGTACTTCGTGTATAAGCATACAATTTTGTATACTCACTTTTAACATTGTATGTCCGAGGAAGGGAAATAAAAAACACGAACAAAATAAAACAAAACTGAAAAAATTTTGATATTGATCGGAAAGGATATAAAGCGGAGTACTTTTCTTCTCTCGATTGGGGAGATCTCGCTCCAAGTTCTACTGGGTAATTTCGAAATTTTTTTAGCTTCTTTTCTTAGCTTTCAATTTTTTTTTGATGTGTTTAACATTTTTTTAGCTTCTTCTAGCTTTTCTTTTCTGAGAATCTAGTTGGAACTCTGGAAAAGTTCTGGCAACACTGACAATAATAAGTATTGTCTTAGTTTGATAATCAAATTGGTTATAAAAGAAAATTTTCGAATATTTTCGTCATAATGTTTACTGGGTATTCCTCTTTTAATTATTTCGATTTATAAATATGTACATATTTTTATATACATAAATTCATGTATTCTTTTTGGAAATTTTTATAATTTTTTTAATTTTATGTGCCACTTTGTTCATTAAATTTTCAGATATTTATGTACAGAGCTAACTTCCAATCAGCCTCTGAACATCGCGCGCGAACACTTACAAAACGGAAGTCATGCTTGTTTGTCGGCTGATCACAGCTTTGGATATTTAAAGTTTGGGTTTTTTGTTTTTAAGTTTTTTCGTGTTTCATTAATAAACAAATTTTCATAACATCCATTCATGTATGTACATATCCATATGGACGGACTAATCCTACTGTAATAAATGTGAAAGCACGCGTGAGCTTTCATGTTTACTTGCTCAAGATTTATTAATGGTGATAATTACGCTGAAGTGATTCATACATAAATACATATAAATCTTATGTATGTATGAGAAAAACATCATAAAAATATAAGACAGGTGAGAGGTTACCTAATAACCATACATAGTTATGTCTGTAGAATCATTGTTGAAAATTTTGTATATTTTTTGTTTGAGCAAAATTTTAATTTACAGTTTATTTTTAACAGGCGCTCTCAAGTCAACAGCTGTTTCTTTATTAAATAATAGTAAATAGCTAGTACTAAACAACAGAAAACAAAGCTTCTGCTTATAATTCTAATTAAAAATTGAAACACCTAAAAAATATAAAAATTGAAAAAATTGGCAAAACCTGTAAAACAAAAATGCGCTCAATGTAGGAGTCACCATGTCTGCACTCACAATATTTCACTTACTCATTCACGATTGATTCATGCAAACTGTATTACATAATTGGCAGTTATAATATTTATCAAAAGAAAAAAAAACCTTTGCACGTGTATAACACAATTTCATTTCATTATTTACGAACACATCTGTTTCTAGAGCGGCACATGTGATTGTACGTAAATAAATTGCTGATGTCATTTTACAACCAATTTAAACAGATTCCAAATCATTTCTTCGTTGTAGTAAATATTTCTGACCAAACTAAATTTCATATTTGTCATTAGAATTTTTTCTTTAACCTTGATTTATTACTTATGACTCATGAGTCGGAGTTAAGCTGATTCCACATAGAACTTTATGTTGCGCTACGTGACACTTTCTGCGTGACAGCTGAGATTAAAATACATGCATCTATATGAGGTTTCTCACATAACAAAAAGTAACGCAACGCCGAAGTTACGTAAAGCACAAAGTTGCCCAAATCTCAACTTTTGGGGGCGTTGAAATTTTTTTTCAGTTTCACTTTAATTCAAATGTAAATAAACAAATTTAAATTTCACACAATTGAAAAATAATATAATAGATTTTTATTTTCTTATTTACTTTTTTGTAGATAAAACGGAGAATGAGAGATTTTTTGGAAAATAAATATTTTTTGAGTGATGTTGCAGCGTTCATTGTGGCATAGTTTTTCAGTTTTGCGTTGTTTGACATAGAAAGCGACGTAACGCAAAGCAGAAAAAGTTTTATGTGGAATCAGCTTTATGACTCGCTGAGGACTCGTGACTTATTTTTTAACGCTAAGTTTGTATTATAATTTTCTATTTAACATTTACCTATTACTCATGACTCATAAGTCAGAATTATGACTCGCTCAGTAGTTATGATTCATTTTTTCTCAGCGCTAAGTTTGCATTATATTTTTCTCTTTAAACTTTATTTATTACTCATGACTTATGAGTCAGAATTATGATTCGCTCAGATTTTTATTTTTATTTCATATTTTTTCCCTGAATCGATTGAATTACTAATCAGAAAAGTACAAATGGTATGTAGCTCAGCAGAAGTCTTAATTTTCTATGAACTGTTTTAATTTAAAATCCATTTTAATCCTCATAAAGAACGAGGTCAATTAATCGCAAGCCGGGAATTTTATAGCATAAATAAAGATAAGAAATTAATTTACGACCACAAAAGTTTCTTCAAAAAATAGTTACGCAATAATTCAATTTCACCCACTGCGTCAAATAATAAAGTACACTGAGAGAAAAAAAATATATGGAGGGGTCAAAGAAATTGTTTACCTATTTTGAACACTACTTTCTTTGTTTTGAGTAAATTTTCCTTAAAACATGTTAAAAGGTTTATAAAATATTGTTGTTACATGCGTTACCATGGTTTCATATACTTGTTTTGAAAAAATTCATACATTAAAATAATGAAAAATTCTTTAAGCGCCATTCCATTCCCAACTTTCCTTGTTTTGAAGACTTGATTTCTTTAATTTTGAGAAATTAAATTCCCATACAAATCCCCATGGCAACGAATTTGTTTGAATGTTTTTTTATGTTTTACAAAAAAAAAAAAAAAAAAATTTACACAAAACAAAGAAAATTTTGTATTGGGACGCGTGTTCAAAATAAGGAAAATTATGTCTTTGATCGAGAGAAATTTTTTTTTTGAGTGTAGTTGCTTAACGATAGATTTTAGCTTTTTTATGGAGAAAAACTAAATAAATTTCATGGTTTTGTACAAACTGTACGCAAAGAAAAAAACCCTTCTACTGTAAAATTATCATATTGACTCTTACGTCTTTTTGCGCACACGTCCATCAAACGCTCCTCCATATTATGTCTTCTATTGTAAAATTATCATTTTGACTCTTATGTATTTTTGGAAAACCTTTCCGTAACGTTTTTTTATACCTTTCATGGGAATGAAATGGTATTATAACTTTGTGCCGAAACACAAATGGTGAAAGTACCAGAAGGAGGCGTGGCAGACCTACCAAAATATATACCAATATGATCAGAATCATGAGCTGAGTCGATTAAGCCATGTCCGTCTGTCTGTCTGTCTGTCTGTTTGATCGCAAACTAGTCCCTCAGTTTTCGAGATACCTGCATGAAATTCGAAATGTGATTGTATTTTTAGGAGAAGCTGATCATTTGTCAGAATCAGCCGAATCGGGCCACTATAACATATAGCTCCCATACAACCGATTGTTCAGATATGGACATTTTGGGGTATAACTTCTCCTTTTGAACAGCTAAGGGCATGAAACTTTGAAGTATTTGTACCCATATAGACCTTAATAATGTCTCCGAAATTTGTCAAGATCGGACCACTATTACATATAGCTCCCATACAACCGATTATTCAGATATGGACATTTTGTGGTATAACTTCTCCATGTAAAGAGCTAAGGGCATGAAACTTTGAAGTATTTGTACCCATATGGACCTAATAAATGTCACCGAAATTTGTAAAGATCGGACCACTATAACATATAGCTCCCATACAACCGATTGTTCAGATATGGACATTTTGGGGTAAAACTTCTCCATTTAAACAGCTAAAGGCATGAAACTTTGAAGTATTTGTACCCATATAGACCTAAATAATGTCTCCGAAATTTTTCAAGATCGGACCACTATTACATATAGCTCCCATACAACCGATTGTTCAGATATGGACATTTTGGGGTATAACTTCTCCATTTAAACAGATAATGAGATGAAACTTTGAAGTATTTGTACCCATATTGGCCCAAAAAGAGTTACCGAAAATTGTCAAGATCGGACCACAATAACATATAGCTCCCATACAACCGATTGTTCAGATATACACATTTTGTCGTATAACTCCTCCATTTAAATAGCCAAGACACCATTTTTTCTAATAAATCTTTCCATAAATAACCCACAGAATTAAAATTATAAATTAAACTTAATCCGGCTATGTACATACATAGGTAACTTTTCATTTCCCCACTCATGAAAGGTATGAAGTCTTCGGTACGGCCGAAGACAGCCGCGCTCTTATTTGTTTTTTTCTTTTTTTATACGCCACTAGAAGGCATATTTTCGGTTGATAGTCATAGTCGGATCGTAAAATTTAATACCCCAATGTCTTGAGAGGACGTTTTTTACTCTGTAATTGTATTAACCTTATGAGTACCCTTGGGATATTTAACACCCAGTACTTAGTTTCTGCGAGCCTAATGTGCCTTTTTTATGTCAGCATGTTAAACGTCGTCAAAAAGCATTAATCTTTTGTGAAAGTAATATTTCGATCGCTTTAGTACAACCCGAAATAAAAAACATTTAACAAATGTTTTTTGCTTTTTGTGGTCTTTTAGATTTTTTTACGAAGATTTTTTCGGAAGGGACCCTTAGTGAAATTTTATGGCGAATAATTTTCTAGAACATTTTTACCCTCTAATAGGTACCCGCAAGAAAAGAAAGTTTAATTTTACACTTATCTATTTAGAAAGTCTGAAAAAATTGTAAATTTTAGGTCGTTACGGAAATATTTTCCAAGAAGACCAAGGCGAACTTTTTTTTGCGATATGGTCCAATCTACACACATATAAATAAACCAAAGCAAACCACGACAATGTGTTTGACTAAAAATTATCGCCGTAAAATATAATACTAGCCAAGAAAAAACCAAGTAGGTTCCATGCAAAATGTGTAAATATAAAGATAAGAACATTTCTTTATTTGCATATAAAAATACATAAAAAATACATATGTATAAATAAGCACGTAATTAATATGTAATTGTGTCTTACACCACCCATATACCTACCTTTGTACATATGCTATTACAAAAAAATCGCTATAATTTTATGTCTTAAAAATGTATCAGACATGGGCAAAAAACATATACTTATTACATATTAATTCGCAAAAAGCTCTAATGTTTTCTTTATTGAAGCACAAATACAATGAATGTATAGATAACATTTGTTGCATATTGCATGGCGTGATTTTAGATTCCTTGTCTGAAAGTGAAATTTTATGGCGAATAATTTTGCAGAACATTTTAACCATCTAGCGACTTTCAAAATACTATTTTTTCGGGCACTCTAAAAAGTAGGTCAAAACGACCTATTCGTGGCGTTGTTGGAAGGTTAAAGTATTCAACGAATTTAAAGATCGTGCAACATTAGTACACGTTTTCTAAAAACATATTCCGTATATTTTATTTTATTTCATTTTATTTTATTTTATTTTATTTATTTATATATTTCTTTTTTAAAAATCACTCAGACGAAATTTCCCAAATTTAAAATGGCAATAAAGGTAATAATAAAAAAATAATAAAAAACAAACCTCAATTTGCCTTCACAGTGTTACAAGTGTGTATTCAATTACAAAATGTAATTCAGTATGCCCATGTCTGTTATGTATGCACATATGTGGCTCAATGACCTACATACTTACCTCGAGGAATGTAAAATTTATTTTGTGCAAAATGTTGCGACTTCAGCGATTTTAATGCAAATTAATTAAATGTAATCAAAACAGCCCAGCAATTTTAGTTTCTGGTAAAACCAAACAGTAAATACTCAGCTGTGGTTTTCAAACCCAAATTAGCTGATTAGTTAGGAAGAGTAACTTTATCACATCTCTGGCTATATTAGATACGTGCAAATACATTATGGTTAGCTACACATTCCATCAGGTCATGGATAACAAATCTACAAGTTTATAATGGCATATTATAAACAGAACATGGTAAAATATTCCGAAAAAAAAAAATTGTCTACTTTTGCTGTTGTATCGCATAAAATGATAAATTAATCAAAATGAGCTTCTGGAATTTTTGTATTTAATTTTTTTTTTAAACGTATATACATACATTATTCATATTCCGCTTATCTTCTTTTACACACAATGCCATGTTGAACTCATTCTAATTGCAGGTAAGAATGTGCCTACATAATTATATACTCGCATATGTACATATATATGACTTTATGTCTTTTATTTACTTAAGTATTTATGTCAGTATGTTTAAACTTCAAGTTTGCGTCCCTGCTTTCATCACTTCGACTTGACTTGCTATCAAAGAACTAAATCCAAAATAAAATTTAAATTAATTAAAACACAAAAAAGTGATAAAAATAAAAAAAAAAACCCCAAAAACTTCCCGTCAGTAATAATAATGATAATAATGACAATATTAATGTCGTCATTCCAAAAGCGTTTTAAAATTCTGTGCAGGTTTGCATTTAATAATTTCGTTGTTGTTGTTTTTTTTTAGTTTTTTCTTTGCTGTGAGCAGCTTGTTAGCAATCGTGGTGGCTCCATCAGTGCCCGGTTGGCCATTTGGTTTATGGTTAGTTTGTTGTCCCGCAGCGTTAACCACTTATGTTTTTATACTCAGCTGTACTAGTACACAGAGTATTATAATTTTGATTTCATAACGGTGGATTGTAACATAATGAAATAATCGAGATAGATATGGACTTATATATATCAAAATGATCAGGGTGAAAAGAGAAATCGATTGAGCCATGTCCGTCCGTCCGTCCGTCCGTCCGTCCGTCCGTCCGTCCGTCCGTCCGTCCGTCCGTCCGTCCGTACGCACGATAACTCGCGTAAAAATTGAGATATTTTGATGAAATTTGAAATGCAAGTTGGTATCGAGACTGGGACGGTTGGTATTGAAAATGGGCGAAATCGGACCATGACCACGCCCACTTTTCCTATATAGAAAAAATCGGATATTTGGTATCTCAGCCACTACTATAGCTAGAGTGATAAAATTTTACCCACGTATTGAGCTCAGGGCCTTATGAAGAAATTTGATGAAGTTTTGGAAAATGGGCGGTGCCACGCCCACTTATTAAGGGGCAAACATTGAAAGTTTTATATGTCATTACTCAGCAACCGTTGAAGATATATCGATGAAATTTGGTATCCGTAATTTGCTTACTTAGACAAATGTTTTGACGAAAAATTATCAAAATCGGTGGACGGCCACGCCCACTTTTATATATGGGAACTATAAAGGGGCCTAATAAAAACATTTTAAGCGATATCTCTGTCAAATATAAAGATCTATCACTGAAATTTTGTGGTAGGAGTCCAACTACGGACATAAAACAAAAAATACAAAAATTTTTGAAAATGGGCGGTGCCACGCCCACTTATTAAGGGTCAAACATTGAAAGTTTTATATGTCATAACTCAGAAACCGTTAAAGATATATCGATGAAATTTGGTACGCGTAATATATTTACTTAGCCAAATGTGTGGACGAAAAATTATCAAAATCGGTGGACGGCCACGCCCACTTTTATATATGGGAACTATAAAGGGGCCTAATAAAAACATTTTAAGCGATATCTCTGTCAAATATAAAGATCTATCACTAAAATTTTGTGGCAGGAGTCCAAAGACGGACATAAAACAAAAAGTACAAAAATTTTGGAAAATGGGCGGTGCCACGCCCACTTATTAAGGGTCAAACATTGAAAGTTTTATATGTCATAACTCAGAAACCGTTGAAGATATATCGATGAAATTTGATATGCGTAATTTTCTTACTTAGGCAAATGTTTTTGCGAAAAATTATCAAAATCGGTTGACGGCCACGCCCACTTTTATATATGGGAACTATAAAGGGGCCTAATAAAAACATTTTAAGCGATATCTCTGTCAAATATAAAGATCTATCACTGAAATTTTGTGGCAGGAGTCCAACTAGGGACATAAAACAAAAAATATAAAAATTTTGGAAAATGGGCGGTGCCACGCCCACTTATTAAGGGGCAAATATTGAAAGTTTTATAAGCCATAACTCAGAACCGTTAAAGATATATCGATGAAATTTGGTACGCGTGATATATTTGCTTAGCCAAATGTGTGGACGAAAGATTACCAAAATCGGTTGACGACCACGCCCACTTTTATATATGGGTATTATAAAGTGACCTTATAAAAACATTTTAAGCGATATCTCTGTCAAATATAAAGATCTATCACTGAAATTTTGTGACATGAGTTCTACAATAGACCGGAAACAAAAAATAAAAAAAGTTTATAAAATGGGCGTGGCACCGCCTCTTTTTATACAAAGAAATCTACGAGCCTATTACTCGACAAATAACTGAGATATTATGACGAAACTTGGTTTATACACTTTTATAACTTGTGTTAATAGACACGCAAAAATGTATTGAAATCGGTTTATGACCACGCCTACTTTTTAACAAAGATATTTCTGGAACACCCTTTTGGAATTTGTAACGTGAAGCCTTTGTAACTAAAAGTCATAGAGGGATGCAATTTTGCACTAACAATAATATTTATATGCTTATTTGGATGATTGATACAAAGTTTGAAAATGGGCGTGGCTGCGCCCTGTTTATGCAGCACTCGTTTCATATAAAATACACCCTATATCGAACAAACGCAAACAAACAATGAAAGCATACAGCTGAGTATCTAATGTTCGATTCCACTCGAACTTAGGCTTCCTTACTTGTTATTGTTGTTGGTGGTCGTTGATGGCCAATAAAGATATTAGAAACGGTACATCATAAAAAACATTCGCGAAATGGTTTATTATTCAAAACAAAAAATAAAGAAAAGAGGAAGCAAATATAAAAATTGAATTAAAAAAAATGGGATTTGGTAATTAAAAAGTTTTAGTTTGGGGAATTTAACATAAAAAGGAAAGCATAGCTTATTACTCACACTTTACAAATCGAAAGGGTTAAAATCAGTTGAAATGAGTAAAAAATCATGTGACTTTACAATTGAAGAGTGGCGAAGAAGGTGAACGCAAACTATTCTTGTTGGATATGTTCGCTTATGGGCTCTAATCTAAAGTGTTAATTGAAAGTTGAAATTTTCCGGAATTGGTTTCCAAAAGTCATCATAGGGTGGGCGTATGCTAGACGTTTTCTTCCCATAAGGCAAGACAACCTAATGTAAATACATACATACATCATAGCTATTGCTGGTGTCTCTTGTAGCTTCTGTTTCAAATCTTCCGATGTCACCCTCCCAAGCATTTTAGGCTCGCTGTTGCTCATATTACATGTCACACAGGTGAAGCTAGTAAAAGCGTGTTAAAAATAGAATTAAACGGGTCCAGAAAATTTTTGGATCCCATACCATACCACCATTAAGAAAGAAACAGTCTCCATCTGCACGGACTGGTTCGAAATGGACTCAGGTTGCGGAGCTGGAATTTTCTCCCAGCAACCAAATATGTACTTACCTTTCTATCTCTCTTTTCGACTCCCGGACGCGATCAGTATATTCCAAGCGGATTTGTATGGTACAGAACGGAACGGACCTGCAAGTTTCTGCTAAGAAGTGCAGTTAGTCGACGCCGGTATAGGGTACATATATAATCAGACAGTCAGTCAGCGTTCATGGCACTTAACTTTCTCGCAACTTCCTCCGAGACCGTCAAAATCTACAAAAATGCGATCCAAGCATTTGCAGCAGAAGATGTGACCATCTTTCTCATCTGGATTCCCAGCCACAGAAATATCATAGGTAATGAAATGGCAGACGAATTGGCGAAAGTCGGCACATCTATAGTCCTAGAAAGAGCAGCTGCGATTGGTTGCCCGTTTTCAGCAATCAAAGAGACATTCACAACAAAGAAAAAGAACTGTCCACTCTTCGGTGGAAGTCTTCAACAATATGTAAGATCACGAAGCAGACTTGACCAGAATACAACATAAAAAATACTAGGGACCTTCTCATTAGATCAAGAAAGGGAATTATAAGAATCCCCTCCACTATCACGGCACACTGGAAATTCGGAAAACAAGTCGAATGGCCACGAGAATCCCATCTAACACTAGATGCAGAAGCTGACATCAGGACGGTAGTAAGGAAACGATCACAAACTTCCTATGTGTATGAATGTACGGCATTGTGTCACACAGACAAAAAATAATCATTATTCGTTATATTTTCAGTGAAAAAAATCAAATACTTGCAAACATCGTAGAAGAGTATTGAGTTTGTGTGTGTGCATGTCTGAAAGAGCACTATCCGAATCTACTATGATCGAAAAATTTTAAGCGATATCCATAAAATCAAAAATAATCATTAACATGCTTTTATTAGCTTCACCTGTATGTATGTATGTATGTATGTATGTATGTATGTATGTATGTAACTTCATCCCATGCTAAAAGTTGCAACGTTTAACTCAATCATTATTTTTTTGAAACATTCACTTTACTTTTATTATTGTGTTCTCTCTTCTATTATTTCAATTCTCCTCCGGATTCGAAACCTGACATCGACATGAGATTCAGCCCACCGACATCATATAGTGCACATTCAACATTATATTCTATGCTTCATTGAGGCTTTTAAGTTACCTCTCTTCAAAATAGCCTCTATGAATTTCATTCAATTCACTCCCGGAAGCCAATAAGAAACAAGCTTTCTGTTTTGTTGTTGTTGTGTTTGCAATAAAAACAACCGCATGTACATTAGATAGGGTTGGTCCCCATACGAAAAAAAAAAGTTGTAAAAGTCCGCCCCTAAATTTGAAGCTTATGTTGAGAGGGTTAAGGTACACAAAAAAAAATTTTTTTTTTGATCCCGCGAAATACCGCCTAAATCGTTTTTTATTGTAACTTTGTTATTTTTCATCCGATTTTTAAAATTGATACGTCATTAGTTTCGTATTTTGAAGCTCTACACTTCCTTCTAATGCTCTTTTGAGCTCTGAAGTCGTTTTCACATAGTTGGGTCAGCTAACTTATTTGTATGTCCATGAATTATCCTCTTTGTTTTGCCAAATGAAAGTGCTTCAAAATTCATGACAATGTTGCCTTTAAAGGGTTTTACTAAATTAATAAACAAAGAAGTTACGTCACTACGAATATTTAACGTAGCTATTATTTAATTTATTTTTTTAAGCAATTCAATATATGTAAAGTTGTAAAAGTCCGACCCTAAATTTGAAGCTTATATTGAGAGGATTAAGGGACGAAAAAAAATTTTTTTTCTTATCCCGCGAAATTCCGCCGAAATGGTTTTTTTCTTGTAACTTTGTTATTTAACTTCCGATTTTTAGAATTGATACGTCATTATTTTCGTATTTCGAAGCTCTATATTTTCTTCTAATGTCCTTTTGCACTCTGAATTCAAATAACAAAGTTACAATAAACAAGTAAGGAAGCCTAAGTTCGAGTGGAATCGAACATTAGATACTCAGCTGTATGCTTTCATTGTTTGTTTGCGTTTGTTCGATATAGGGTGTATTTTATATGAAACGAGTGCTGCATAAACAGGGCGCAGCCACGCCCATTTTCAAACTTTGTATCAATCATCCAAATAAGCATATAAATATTATTGTTAGTGCAAAATTGCATCCCTCTATGACTTTTAGTTACAAAGGCTTCACGTTACAAATTCCAAAAGGGTGTTCCAGAAATATCTTTGTTAAAAAGTAGGCGTGGTCATAAACCGATTTCAATACATTTTTGCGTGTCTATTAACACAAGTTATAAAAGTGTATAAACCAAGTTTCGTCATAATATCTCAGTTATTTGTCGAGTAATAGGCTCGTAGATTTCTTTGTATAAAAAGAGGCGGTGCCACGCCCATTTTATAAACTTTTTTTATTTTTTGTTTCCGGTCTATTGTAGAACTCATGTCACAAAATTTCAGTGATAGATCTTTATATTTGACAGAGATATCGCTTAAAATGTTTTTATAAGGTCACTTTATAATACCCATATATAAAAGTGGGCGTGGTCGTCAACCGATTTTGGTAATCTTTCGTCCACACATTTGGCTAAGCAAATATATCACGCGTACCAAATTTCATCGATATATCTTTAACGGTTCTGAGTTATGGCTTATAAAACTTTCAATATTTGCCCCTTAATAAGTGGGCGTGGCACCGCCCATTTTCCAAAATTTTTATATTTTTTGTTTTATGTCCCTAGTTGGACTCCTGCCACAAAATTTCAGTGATAGATCTTTATATTTGACAGAGATATCGCTTAAAATGTTTTTATTAGGCCCCTTTATAGTTCCCATATATAAAAGTGGGCGTGGCCGTCAACCGATTTTGATAATTTTTCGCAAAAACATTTGCCTAAGTAAGAAAATTACGCATATCAAATTTCATCGATATATCTTCAACGGTTTCTGAGTTATGACATATAAAACTTTCAATGTTTGACCCTTAATAAGTGGGCGTGGCACCGCCCATTTTCCAAAATTTTTGTACTTTTTGTTTTATGTCCGTCTTTGGACTCCTGCCACAAAATTTTAGTGATAGATCTTTATATTTGACAGAGATATCGCTTAAAATGTTTTTATTAGGCCCCTTTATAGTTCCCATATATAAAAGTGGGCGTGGCCGTCCACCGATTTTGATAATTTTTCGTCCACACATTTGGCTAAGTAAATATATTACGCGTACCAAATTTCATCGATATATCTTTAACGGTTTCTGAGTTATGACATATAAAACTTTCAATGTTTGACCCTTAATAAGTGGGCGTGGCACCGCCCATTTTCAAAAATTTTTGTATTTTTTGTTTTATGTCCGTAGTTGGACTCCTACCACAAAATTTCAGTGATAGATCTTTATATTTGACAGAGATATCGCTTAAAATGTTTTTATTAGGCCCCTTTATAGTTCCCATATATAAAAGTGGGCGTGGCCGTCCACCGATTTTGATAATTTTTCGTCAAAACATTTGTCTAAGTAAGCAAATTACGGATACCAAATTTCATCGATATATCTTCAACGGTTGCTGAGTAATGACATATAAAACTTTCAATGTTTGCCCCTTAATAAGTGGGCGTGGCACCGCCCATTTTCCAAAACTTCATCAAATTTCTTCATAAGGCCCTGAGCTCAATACGTGGGTAAAATTTTATCACTCTAGCTATAGTAGTGGCTGAGATACCAAATATCCGATTTTTTCTATATAGGAAAAGTGGGCGTGGTCATGGTCCGATTTCGCCCATTTTCAATACCAACCGTCCCAGTCTCGATACCAACTTGCATTTCAAATTTCATCAAAATATCTCAATTTTTACGCGAGTTATCGTGCGTACGGACGGACGGACGGACGGACGGACGGACGGACGGACGGACATGGCTCAATCGATTTCTCTTTTCACCCTGATCATTTTGATATATATAAGTCCATATCTATCTCGATTATTTCATTATGTTACAATCCACCGTTATGAAATCAAAATTATAATACTCTGTGTACTAGTACAGCTGAGTATAAAAACAATTTCGGCGGTATTTCGCGGGATCAGAAAGAAAAATAACAAGTAAGGAAGCCTAAGTTCGAGTGCAATCGAACATTAGATACTCAGCTGTATGCTTTCATTGTTTGTTTGCGTTTGTTCGATATAGGGTGTATTTTATATGAAACGAGTGCTGCATAAACAGGGCGCAGCCACGCCCATTTTCAAAATTTATATCAATCATCCAAATAAGCATACAAATATTATTGTTAGTGCAAAATTTCATCCCTCTATGACTTTTAGTTACAAAGACTTCACGTTACAAATTCCAAAAGGGTGTTCCAGAAATATCTTTGTTAAAAAGTAGGCGTGGTCATAAACCGATTTCAATACATTTTTGCGTGTCTATTAACACATGTTATAAAAGTGTATAAACCAAGTTTCGTCATAATATCTCAATTATTTGTCGAGTTAAAGGCTAAGAAATCTCATATATCCCTTTGTCTAAAAAGAGGCGGTGCCACGCCCATTTTCCAAACTTTTTTATTTTTTGTTTCCGGTCTATTGTAAAACTCATGTCACAAAATTTCAATGAATTATCTTTATATTTCACATAGATATCGCTTAAAATGGTTTTATTAGGTCACTTTATAATACACATATATAAAAGTGGGCGCGGTCGTCAACCGATTTTGGTAATTTTTCGTCCACACATTTGGCTAAGTAAATATATTACGCGTACCAAATTTCATCGATATATCTTTAACGGTTTCTGAGTTATGACATATAAAACTTTCAATGTTTGACCCTTAATAAGTGGGCGTGGCACCGCCCATTTTCAAAAATTTTTGTAGTTTTTGTTTTATGTCCATAGTTGGACTCCTGCCACAAAATCTCAGTGATTGATCTTTATATTTGACAGAGATATCGCTTAAAATGTTTTTATTAGGCCCCCTTATATTTCCTATATATAAAAGTGGGCGTGGCCGTCAACCGATTTTGATAATTTTTCGCCAAAACATTTGACTAAGTAATTATATTACGCGTACCGAATTTCATCGATATATCTTCAACGGTTTCTGAGTTATGACTCATAAAACTTTCAATGTCTGCCCCTTAATAAGTGGGCGTGGCACCGCCCATATTCCAAAATTTTTGTGTTTTTTGTTTTATGTCCATAGTTGGACTCATGCGACAAAATTTCAATGATAGATCTTTATATTTGACAGAGATATCGCTTAAAATGGTTTTATTAGGTCACTTTATAATACACATATATAAAAGTGGGCGTGGCCGTAAACCGATTTTGATAATTTTTCGTCAAAACATTTGTCTATGTAAGCAAATTACGCGTACCAAATTTCATCGATATATCTTCAACGGTTTCTGAGTTATGACATATAAAACTTTCAATGTTTGACCCTTAATAAGTGGGCGTGGCACCGCCCATTTTCCAAAACTTCATCAAATTTCTTCATAAGGGCCCGAGCTCAATACGTGGGTAAAATTTTAAAACTCTAGCTATATTAGTGGCTGAGATACCAAATTTCCGATTTTTTCTATATAGGAAAAGTGGGCGTGGTCATGGTCCGATTTCGCCCATTTTCAATACCAACCGTCCCAGTCTCGATACCAACTTGCGTTCCAAATTTCATCAAAATATCTCAATTTTTGCGCGAGTTAGAGTGTTTACAGACGGACGGACGGACGGACGGACGGACAGACGGACGGACGGACGGACGGACGGACGGACGGACGGACGGACGGACATGGCTCAATCGATTTCTCTTTTCACCCTGATCATTTTGATATATATAAGTCTATATCTATCTCGATTATTTCATTCTGTTACAATCCACCGTTATGTGATTAAAACTATAATACTCTGTGTACTAGTACAGCTGAGTATAAAAATTTTTTCTTTAATCCTCTCAATATAAGCTTCAAATTTAGGGTCGGACTTTTACAACTTTACATATACTGAATTTCTTAAAAAAATTAGTTAAATAATATCTACGTTAAATAACTTCTTTGTGACGTAACTTCTATGTTTATTAATTTAGTAAAACCCTTTAAAGGCAACATTGTCATGAATTTTGAAGCACTTTCATTTGGCAAAACAAAGAGGATAATTCATGGACATACAAATAAGTTAGCTGACCCAACTATGTGAAAACGACTTCAGAGCTCAAAAGAGCATTAGAAGGAAGTGTAGAGCTTCAAAATACGAAACTAATGACGTATCAATTTTAAAAATCGGATGATAAATAACAAAGTTGCAAGAAAAAAACAATTTCGGCGGTATTTCGCGGGGTCAAAAAAAAATTTTTTTTTGTGTCCCTTAACCCTCTCAACATAAGCTTCAAATTTAGGGGCGGACTTTTACAACATTTTTTTTCGACCCTATCTAATGTACATACATACGTACGCAAAACAAGAACTGGTTTTTTTGTTTTTCTTTCTTCAAATTCCATTATAGGCTATAAATTATAGCAATTATAGCACGGTTGCCGATCTTGGTAATTACCAAAATAGGTTATTTCTTCGCTGTTAGTTTCTTGGTAACTTTCACATGTGTTTGGCGATTTTTATTATCTCAAGAAGTTGTTTACTATTTTTAACACGCTTTTATTTCGTTTAGGCTTCATTTTTGAGCTCTCATGACCAATTTTTTTTTGTTTATAAGGAAAAAATGTATGTGAAAAATTAATATTTTTGGTAGAAGTTATAAACACATATGTATGTAGATCTATTTCGGAGATCACCACATCCCTTCATCAGACTTCTTTTTACTTTTATTCTTGCGTCCGCATAAAACATCCTTTAATGAAAAATTTCACTAAAAAGTTAAAAATAAATAATAGCTTAAAAAAACTAAAAAACACGCTTTAATCTTAAAAATCGTACTAAAAATTGAGAAATAATTTAATTAGAAACAAAATGATGAACGAAAATATAAGTATTTAAGGAAAAGCGTGCGGGTGCTCAATAATATTTCGATTCATACAACTAGTACAAAAATATACATACTCTGAAAAAAATACCCGTAGTTAAATCAACAACTTTCCGCTGTTAAATCTCCGTATTTGATTCAACAGCAAAAGTATTTGTTTTAACGGCAAAGTTTTTGATTCAACAAATTTCCGTAGTTAATTTAAAGACGTGCGTTGTTGATTCAAAAACTTGCTTGCTGTTAAACATTTTTTAAGTAAAAAGAAAGAAGGATTTGAAAGAAAAAATCAAAAAAAAAATAAACAAAATTTTTCAAATTCGTTCAATTCGTTTCAATTTTAAAATAAAATAAATAAAGTAATATACATACATACATAAATAAAAAAATTAATTAAACAAAAACTAATATCTATTGATAAACTCAGCTTTTTTTTTTGATGTCGTGAGAGTTGTCTGAAGATGTACTGATGCGTTTGGAAATGGTGAATGGATGAATAACTAAAGTTCGTTTGGTGACGGCGGGCCTTAGTATTAATATTACTACATATCGAGCCCTAACCGCCAAAAAGTGTATCCAACAAAAATTAAATTTTACAGGTTTTTTTTTTTATTTCCTTTTCATACAGTTGGTAATCAGCCTTGAAATTTATTTATGGCCGGTTTCACAATCTGCGGTTAATTTAATCGCTGGTTAGTTTGACGTAAATTGTATGGCGAGCTGTCAAATAAATTGGTTCACCGGACAAAAATCTCTGGTTAAGTGCTTAACCGGAGGTGGTGAAACCGGCCTTAAGTCTATGAAATTGTGGGAGTTGATTAAAAACGCTAAAATCGGTAATTTTGTTGGATACACTTTATGGCGGCTAGGGCTCGATAACTAAACATACATATATTATATGTATAAAAAATAAAATAAAATAATATCTATTATATTAAAAAAAAAAATACCATTTTTACAATTTCCTTGAGGTTAACTTAAATGCGTAAGTATTTGCTTCAATGGTGCCCGTTTTTCGACCAAAAACTTTTGCGGTTAATTCAAAAGCAAAAGTTGTTAGCTTAAATACGAAAAGTATTTGAATCGACAGTGCTCGCTTTTGGACTAAAATTTTTTGCTGTTAATTCAAAAGCAAAAACTGTTAACTTAAATGTAAAAGTATTTCATTCAACAGTTTCCGTTGTTAACTTAAATACGAAAAGTATTTGAATCAAAAACGCTCGCATCTTTGAAACAACAACGGAGCGTTGTTGGGCACATTTCAACTGCGGAAAGTTGTTCATGTAACTGCAAAAGTCTTTGTATTTACAACGTTTTTTTTTCAGAGTACATACCTAGTTGAGAAATTAAAGAGTACGTTATATGAAATCTCAAAAAAGTCAAAATAAAAATATTAGTAAAAAAACAGCGATTTTAAATATTTTTTGACATTCTGAGCACCCGACGCTTTTCCTTAAATACTTATATTTTCGTTCATCATTTTGTTTCTAATTAAATTATTTCTCAATTTTTAGTACGATTTTTAGGATTAAAGCGTGTTTTTTAGTTTTTTTAAGCTATTATTTATTTTTTTTTAGTTTTATTTTTTTGATCAGAAATAACACTTATTCCTTGAGTGATATATTTATCGCTCAGAGATAATCATTATTCTTTGAGTTTTATTTTTTTGCTTAGGTCGAAAAACTCAAATCGTCTCTAAGGTGCTCTGGAAGATAATTACTAAAAAAATCCCATCGATATAACTTCGTAAATGAGTGATATTTTTGATCGAAAAAAATAAAACTCACACAATGATGATTATTTCTGAACGCTAAATATATCACTCAAGGAATAAGTGTTATTTCTGATCAAAAAAATAAAACTAAAAAAATAATGATTATTTCTGAAGGATTAAATATTGCTCAGGAATAAGTGTTATTTCTTATCAAAAAAAAAAAAATAAAACTCAAAAAATAATTATTATTTTTAATGAAATATAAAAAAAAACTCAACATATAATGATTAAATGGCGATTTTTGTTATAAAACTCATAATGATTACGGTCCCTGGTTTTTAATTACAAAACATACATATATGATATATCCAACTGCCTCTTAGTCGACCCCCCAGTAGGTTTATAGAGAGAAGAAAATGGTTCGAACCGTGATAACAAGCTAATTGCATCTGGGATAATTAGCCATATAGCACTGAAAGCAACCATATTTTTAGGCTACGCTGGAAACTTTCCCAGCGACATCTTTGGAACTTCTATTCAATTCATTAAGGTAATCTAAAAACCAGCTAAGCTGGTAAAGCTTCGACTACTCTCTCTTTTCTCGTAGAAAGCACTGTCTAATCCTACCTACGAAGGTATGCAGTTTGTAGCCTTGAAAGTCCGATAGGCTTCGAGTTCAGCAAGACACTAACTTCATTTGAACCATCATTTTTTGCACAAAAAAATTTACCTATTTCAAGATATTCAATGGTACTTACTTGCGAAAAACCAGCCAACCGACCAATCGGTTAATCAAACAACCAATTAAATTTGACGAGACCATCAAAACAATCAATAAAATCAAATCTAGTTTTTTATGCACGAGCGCAAAAGCAACAAGCCACATTTTTATACTCAGCTGTACTAGTACACAGAGTATTATAATTTTGATTTCATAACGGTGGATTGTAACATAATGAAATAATCGAGATAGATATGGACTTATATATATCAAAATGATCAGGGTGAAAAGAGAAATCGATTGAGCCATGTCCGTCCGTCCGTCCGTCCGTCCGTCCGTCCGTCCGTCCGTCCGTCCGTCCGTCCGTCCGTCCGTCCGTCCGTCCGTACGCACGATAACTCGCGTAAAAATTGAGATATTTTGATGAAATTTGAAATGCAAGTTGGTATCGAGACTGGGACGGTTGGTATTGAAAATGGGCGAAATCGGACCATGACCACGCCCACTTTTCCTATATAGAAAAAATCGGAAATTTGGTATCTCAGCCACTAATATAGCTAGAGTGATAAAATTTTACCCACGTATTGAGCTCAGGCCGTTATGGAGAAATTTGATTAAGTTTTGGAAAATGGGCGGTGCCACGCCCACTTATTAAGGGTCAAACATTGAAAGTTTTATATGTCATAACTCAGAAACCGTTGAAGATATATCGATGAAATTTGGTATGCGTAATTTGCTTACCTAGACAAATGTTTTGGCGAAAAATTATCAAAATCGGTTGACGGCCACGCCCACTTTGATATATGGGAACTATAAAGGGGCCTAATAAAAACATTTTAAGCGATATCTCTGTCAAATATAAAGATCTATCACTGAATTTTTGTGGCAGGAGTCCAACTACGGACATAAAACAAAAAGTACAAAAATTTTGGAAAATGGGCGGTGCCACGCCCACTTATTAAGGGGCAAACATTGAAAGTTTTATATGTCATAACTCAGAAACCGTTGAAGATATATCGATGAAATTTGTTTTGCGTAATTTCCTTACTTAGACAAATGTTTTGGCGAAAAATTATCAAAATCGGTTGGCGGCCACGCCCACTTTTATATATGGGAACTATAAAGGGGCCTAATAAAAACATTTTAAGCGATATCTCTGTCAAATATAAAGATCTATCACTGAAATTTTGTGGCAGGAGACCAACTAGGGACATAAAACAAAAAATATAAAAATTTTGGAAAATGGGCGGTGCCACGCCCACTTATTAAGGGGCAAATATTGAAAGTTTTATAAGCCATAACTCATAAACCGTTAAAGATATATCGATGAAATTTGGTACGCGTGATATATTTACTTAGCCAAATGTGTGGACGAAAGATTTCCAAAATCGGTTGACGACCACGCCCACTTTTATATATGGGTTTTATAAAGTGACCTAATAAAAACATTTTAAGCGATCTCTCTGTCAAATATAAAGATCTATCACTGAAATTTTGTGACATGAGTTCTACAATAGACCGGAAACAAAATATAAAAAAGTTTGGAAAATGGGCGTGGCACCGCCTCTTTTTATACAAAGGAATCTACGTGCCTATTACTCGACAAATAACTGAGATATTATGACGAAACTTGGTTTATACACTTTTATAACATGTGTTAATAGACACGCAAAAATGTATTGAAATCGGTTTATGACCACGCCTACTTTTTAACAAAGATATTTCTGGAACACCCTTTTGGAATTTGTAACGTGAAGTTTTTGTAACTAAAAGTCATAGAGGGATGCAATTTTGCACTAACAATAATATTTATATGCTTATTTGGATGATTGATACAAATTTTGAAAATGGGCGTGGCTGCGCCCTGTTTATGCAGCACTTGTGTCATATAAAATACACCCTATATCGAACAAACGCAAACAAACAATGAAAGCATACAGCTGAGTATCTAATGTTCGATTCCACTCGAACTTAGGCTTCCTTACTTGTTTTTTATGAATATTGAAAGTTTGTGTCATTTTTCTGTGCGCCAACATTTCCATCTTCCATTGAATTGCAGCGTTGATGCCAGTCCAGCGATTGGCAATTATCATATTTGTTGGATGGGAACAAGCGATTAGGTTATTTTTTATTTTTTTACTTTTAAGTATGAATAACTTCTTTAAACGCGCTCAGTTACTCCATACTCCATTTTTTGTGTGGTGTGTGTAGCTTTATTTATTCGTCGTCTGCAACTAGAGCAACTAGTTGTCATTATTGTTAGTGTTTTTGGTGAGGATTTGTAAGTGAAATTGTTTGCAACAACACACTGCTGCTGCTGCTATGCAGATGAACATATCCAAACATGAAACAACTCTGTGTGTATTGACAGCTCTCCAGCTGGAATATCGAAAACGAAGTAAGCGGATTTGCTACCAACAGCGTTGTCTGAAGCCAGCTCAGTTGCCAAACCAGGCGATACGGCTTTATTCGCTGCCAGCCAAGATCATCATATGAAAATTTTGTCTTGTCTCAGAAATTGAAATCAACGAAATATCGAATCGCTGATTGTCAAGCTAACCAGTTGATCGGCTGGCCAAGCAATACTGAATTTTGAATGTGGCGCGCAATAATAACAATTACAAATCGAACAAAAACAACAAAAAGAAATCATGCAGAAGATGTGTAAACATTGCAGGAGTAAAGGACTTGCTGGCCGTAGGCTTATGGGGCTGGCGTGAGGAGGCGCTGAATGTCAGGAAGGCAGGTGGTAACGGGTTGGTGGGTAATCACAGCATACACAGATGCATATGTATGTAATATGTTTGTATATGCTCAAAGGAGCGTGTGTGTTTTTACGAATCACGGTTTCGATGTTTCGCATGAATACGTAATTAAATCTATAAATCGGCCAATTAAAATGCTTTGATATCGTGACAACATAACATTGAACATCGCCAACATCTGCGCAGACATTGCAATATCCAAAGCAAGCCAAAGCCAATGTCAAGCCAAAAGAATAAGCAAGAATACTAAACAACAAAGCAAACTAACCAACCAATTGTAGTAGTTCTGTATATCAGCAGGAATTAAAAATAAAATTATTACTCGAATGCAAAAGATGGCATGAGGCAAAATGTGAAGAACAAGGATTTGAATTTTTTTGGTTTTAAATTATGTTGAATTTGTTTTTGCGCGGTTTAAGCATTTAAAATAAACTAGCTGACCCGGCAGACGTTGTTCTGCGAAAATTTATTCCTATGAAGCCTAAAGAAAAGTCTTTGATTACCGTATTGCTAACCATTATCTTAGAGTCCATCTTAATGACGGCGAATAATGAAAAATTTTATATTCTCTGAATTAAAGTTATAGTTATATTCGCCGCGACAAACCTACTTCCCCCGATCCCTATCTCTATCTCAATCCCTATCTCTATTTCAGTCTCAATCTCAATCTTTATCCCTATCCCCATCCCTATCCCTATCCCTATCCCTATCCCTATTCCTATCCCTATCCGTATCCCTCTCCCTATCCCTATCCCTATCCCTATCCCTATCCCTATCCCTATCCCTATCCCTATCCCTATCCCTATCACTATCCCTATCCCTATCCCTATCACTATCACTATCACTATCACTATCACTATCCCTATCCCTATCCCTATCTCTATCTCTTTCTCTATCCCTATGCCTATCCCTATCCCTATCCCTATCTCTATCTCTTTCTCTATCCCTTTCCCTATGCCTATCCCTATCCCTATCCCTACCCCTATCCCTATATCTACCTACCTTTACCTTACCGGGATCGTCCATCACCATCCGGGTCCACTACTTTAGCCATCTCTGGGAAACAGCCTTAGAAATCACAATGAAAATAGCTGTATGTGGAAGCCTGCTCAACGCTTTTCAGTTGCTACAAATATCGCTCGAAAACATTCAGGGGTTATCCGGGTCCACGCTTTGACCCAAATCTTGGAACCCGGCCTAGGCATCACTATTTAAAAAGCTCTTTGCTGAAGTCCTCCTCAACAGCTTTCATTTGATACCAATATCGCTCAGAAACTTTCCAGGGTCACTCGGTCCCACGTTTTAACCCATATCTGGGAACCCGGCCTAGCTATCGTAATGAAAATAACTTTATGTTGAAGGCCTGTTCAACGCCTTTCATTTGATGCCAATATTGCTCGAAGACTTGCTGGATCGATCTGGGTCCTCATTTAGGCCTGTATTCTGTATTGTTGGTTACTTTGGGAGTTTATAAAGGAAACACATCCATAGATGCACACATACAAACAGATTTTTCCAATTTTCGGACTTTTCCGGAGGGATTTTCCAAAATTTTCTTCCGTACGAACCATCTCCTCGAGAATACGAACAACTGACAAAAAATTTTACGGAAATCGGCCCAGCCGTTCTCATCTGATGAGGTTAGTAACATTTTTTACACCATTTTTATATATATAGATTCGCCGCGACAAACCTACTTCCCCCGATCCCTATCTCTATCTCAATCCCTATCTCTATTTCAGTCTCAATCTCAATCTTTATCCCTATCCCCATCCCTATCCCTATCCCTATCCCTATCCCTATCCCTATCCCTATCCCTATCCCTATCCCTATCCCTATCCCTATCCCTATCCCTATCCCTATCCCTATCCCTATCCCTATCCCTATCCCTATCCCTATCCCTATCCCTATCCCTATCCCTATCCCTATCCCTATCCCTATCCCTATCCCTATCCCTATCCCTATCCCTATCCCTATCCCTATCCCTATCCCTATCCCTATCCCTATCCCTATCCCTATCCCTATCCCTATCCCTATCCCTATCCCTATCCCTATCACTATCCCTATCCCTATCCCTATCCCTATCCCTATCCCTATCCTTATCCTTATCCTTATCACTATCCCTATCCCTATCCCTATCACTATCACTATCACTATCACTATCACTATCACTATCACTATCACTATCCCTATCCCTATCCCTATCTCTATCTCTTTCTCTATCCCTATGCCTATCCCTATCCCTATCCCTATATCTACCTACCTTTACCTTACCGGGATCGTCCATCACCATCCGGGTCCACTACTTTAGCCATCTCTGGGAAACAGCCTTAGAAATCACAATGAAAATAGCTGTATGTGGAAGCCTGCTGAACGCTTTTCAGTTGCTACAAATATCGCTCGAAAACATTCAGGTGTTATCCGGGTCCACGCTTTGACCCAAATCTTGGAACCCGGCCTAGGCATCACTATTTAAAAAGCTCTTTGCTGAAGTCCTCCTCAGCAGCTTTCATTTGATACCAATATCGCTCAGAAACTTTCCAGGGTCACTCGGTCCCACGTTTTAACCCATATCTGGGAACCCGGCCTAGCTATCGCAATGAAAATAACTTTATGTTGAAGGCCTGTTCAACGCCTTTCATTTGATACCAATATTGCTCGAAGACTTGCTGGATCGATCTGGGTCCTCATTTAGGCCTGACATCCGGGAAGCTTCCACTTTTTAGAAATTCTATATACCCTACTATGTGCACTGAACCCACATGAATCTACTGTGAAAATTTCATAAAGAACGGTTGGTTACTTTGGGAGTTTATAAAGGAAACACATCCATAGATGCACACATACACACATACACACAGATTTTTCCAATTTTCGGACTTTTCCGGAGGGATTTTCCAAAATTTTCTTCCGTACGAACCATCTCCTCGAGAATACGAACAACTGACAAAAAATTTTACAGAAATCGGCCCAGCCGTTCTCATCTCATCCCATCGAAAATATACTTAATCTGGCAACTCTGCAGATTATAAAATGAAATAGCTTTCCCAATAACTAGATTCTACATTGACTTTTCTAAAAGATGTTCTGCAATCGTTCGTTAGCCTGATTATATGTATACGAGTATCGCCCGTGGTGGAAAATTCGACTAACTAGACTGTCCGAAAATTTGAGTGTGGAAAGACACTACTCATATAATAAAACCTCAAAACCGCTTTTTCCAAATTTGAAATTTTTTTTTGCCATTTTCCGAACTCCTCCTTCTCTTTTCAGTTTCCTTTCTCTTTCTTTCCCCCTTTCGCTTTGTTTGCGTTTCATTTTCCCTCTATCCATTTCATTTTCCTTATACTTTCCTCTTATCTATTCCCCTTTCACTACCCTACCCTCGCCATTTCCGTCCCTTTCACTTTCCCCTTTCCTTTCTTTTCCTTTCCTTTCCTTTCCTTTCCTTTCCTTTCCTTTCCTTTCCTTTCCTTTCCTTTCCTTACCTTTCCTTCCTTTCTTTGCTTTCTTTTCTTTCTTATAGTGAAAAAATATCAAGTAAATTTTATAAATAGGTGGCAACCCCTTTTATAAAAATGAAATTTTATTATCCATCTACAGGCTGAGCCCTTTCATATGGCATTTGAAATTTAAAATTCAAACAGAATATACCGGAAAACTAATTTTTTAAACAGGTGGCAACCCTTTTTATAAAAATTATGACAGGTAAATTACTAATTTTCAGGTCAAGCTCTTTCATAAGGCACTTCAAATTTAAAAATCAAACTATACCGGAAAATGATATTTTTAAACAGGTGGCAACCCTTTTTATATAAAGTGCAATAAACTACTCATTTTCGGGAAAATCCCTTTGTATGACATCCGAAATTTAAAAATCAAACAAACTATACCAGAAAATTAAATTTTTAAACAGGTGGCAACCTTTTTCGTAAAAATTATAACGGGTAAATTACTCATTTTTCGGCCAAGCCTTTTCATATGGCACTTGAAATTTAAAAAAACAAACAAACAATACAGGAAAAATCAATTTTTGAACAGCTGGCAACCCTTTTTGTAAAAATTATAACAGGTGAATTACTCATTTACAGGCCAAGCCCTTTCACATGGCACTTGAAATTTAAAAATCAAATTATATCGGAAAATGAAATTTTTAAACAGCTGGCAACCCTTTTTGTAAAAATTATAATAAGTAAATTTCTAATTTTCAGGCCAAGCCCTTTTATATGGCACTTGAAATTTAAAAATCAAACAAACAATACAGGAAAATTAAATTTTTGAACAGCTGGCAACCCTTTTTTAAAAATTATAACAGGTAAATTACTCATTTTCAGGGCAAACCCTTTCATATGACACCTGAAATTTAAAAATCAAACTATATCGGAAAATTAAGCAGGTGGCAACCCTTTTCAAAAAATGTAAACCTTCCTGCACATCTGCAGGTCTTGAGACCTTTCATTTGACACCTCATTTCCGAAAATCGGTATAACAGTGTAAATGTTATGGCTTGCACAAAAAATCCCTTACCCCTAAAAAAACACCCTTTATATAAAGACTCGCTCCTATTTTCAAAAAAAATTTCGGTCTCATCATCTAAGCACACTTTCATGACCTTCATCGTGTACTGTGTATTCTTTTTTATTTTCCTTTTAGTTTTTATTTAGTTTTCAGATTCAAGAACCAAAAACCAATATGTAGTTCTGCAAGCCAAGCGAAAAAGTTCAGCATTCAAAATATTTCCCAACATTTTCCACCGTGTGCATTTTATGCATATCTCATTCATTTCTACACTAATTATAATCACGAGCGCTTGTCGCCGCCATCGATGTCTTCTTCTTTTTTTCGATGTTTTGAAGTCTCGAGTGTGATTGCAAATGTGCATATGCAAATGGGCTAGCGCCACCCAAACGCAATCGGCAATGGGAATCTCGAATGTCAATGGCAATAGGCATAAATGCACGTATGTATGTACCTTGGTACATATCTATTTATATATGTATATGCATATGCATATTTAAAACAATAACAACAAGAACAATAAATAATGAATAGGCAATAAGATTCACACACAGACACTGTCGAGCTGCTGAGGCGCCCACCCACCAACAAATGTTCACATCTTCAGTGGAGCATTAGTGGCAGCGACAAGAAGCGTTGGTGGCTGTGTGGAGGCGCCTCGAAAAGGTGCTGCTGTAATTGCAGCAAAGGAATTTAAATGAGCGATTTTAGCTGGGCTGTGGGAAATAAGGTAGTGAATGCTCATGCTCTGCTTTGTTTTTGTAATGTAGTTAGAAACAAAAACATTAATCGCGATTTGTCGTTGTGCTCGAAATTTTTATTTCACATTTCAAAGTTGTTTAATCCCGCCAATAAGTCATGCATTTAACTACGATGTTCATATGTGACAGCAAAAATAGATGCATGGGCCGTAATGTGTAAGGATGTGATTGCAAAAGTACATCAAGGGGCTGTAGGATGTCCGAAAATTTGTGTAAATTGTACGATCCGAAGCTAGTGAAATGGTTGATATTCCTGAAAACGGATGAATGCAGACTTATTATCGGGGTTATCACAGGACACTGTGTTTTAGCATCACATGCGTCCAAAATGGGACTAGTTGCTGAAAGTGAATGCAGGGCATGCGGTTTGCAGGGGAAGAGAATATGGAGCATGTTATCCCAAATAAGGGTAAAAAGGTCAAAAAAGGGACAGGGTTGTTCTTCAGTTTGTGCCAAGGTTTTTAATATAGAGGTGTTCATGTTCAATAACTTTTCTGGTTACGGTCTCAGTCTATGTGAGGTCATTAATGGCCATCCTTAACTAAGCTTCGTGGAAGATTGCATATGTATTAGGGTGGTCCTTATATGTAGGGAGAGAGTACTCCTTGTGGGATGCCCATATGACATCGTCGAAAGGCCCACCGACCCGTCATCGTCCGACATCTCCAAAGGCCCTCGATCCAGCGCCGAATTATTGGGGGTATTCTGATCCATTCGAGCCCCTTCGAACGCGCTGCTGCAGAGACTCTGCTAAAGGGATTCAAAATATCAAGGAAGGCACCTATTTCAGCCTGTATTGAAGGGGTCTTTCGGGCCTATTTATCCTTCATCACTACAAGATAAATGCGTTTTATGCCTTCCGCCAGGCATCTCGCACCAATATTTATGCCGTCTCTCACCTCCCCTCCCTTGCTCGCGCCTCGAGGGCACCTACTCGACCGGACAACAGCCTATGATAGCGCAAGCACCAGGAACAGACATCGGGGAGGAGAGACGGGCGTCCATTGCCCAGGCAGCAACCACTTGGAGACTTCAGACGAGGATTTTTGCCGCCCCTTCAACCCCTATATCACTTACAAATTTGTGTCCTCACTGGAGGTGGTTAGGGCGAGTGGCACGGGGGTCAAATTTCACTATAAATACTCAAAATATTATTATCTTTATATATATTACGCTAAGCGATTTTTTGTAAACACCATAACTTTTACACCGTTATACCAATTTTGTGGTGTCAAATGAAAGGGCTTGACCAGTAGATGTGCAGGAAGGTTTAATTTTTCTGAAAAGGGTTACCAGCTGTTCGAAAATTTAATTTTCCTGTATAGTTTGTTTGATTTTAAAATTTTTGGTACCACATGAAAAGGCTTGACCTGATAGTGAGTAATTTAATAAAATTTTTCAAAAAGGGTTGCCACCTGTTCAAAAATTCAGTTTTACGTTATAGTTTGTTTGATTTTTAAATTTGGTGTGTCATATGAAAGGGCTTGGCATGGAAATGAGTAATTTATTAAAATTTTTACAAAAGGGTGCCACCTGTTCAAAAATCCATTTTTACGCTACAGTTTATCTCATCTTCTCATCTTTATATATATTACGCTAAGCGATTTTTTGTAAACACCATAACATTTACACCGTTATACCGATTTTCGAAAATGGGGTGTCATATGAAAGGGCTTGGCCTGTAGATGTGCAGGAAGGTTTAATTTTATTGAAGAGGGTTGCCACCTGTTTAAAAATTTAATTGTCCTGTATAGTTTGCTTGATTTATAAATTTCAAGTACCATATGAAAGGGCTTCAGCTGGAAATTAGTAATTTATTACAATTTTTACAACAAGGGTAGCCACCTGTTCAAAAATTCAGTTTTACGCTATAGTTTGTGTGATTTTTAAATTTGATGTGTCATATGAAAGGAACCTGCGTGAAAATAATTAATTTATTATACTTTTTATAAAGAGGGATGCTACCTGTTCACAATTTAATTTTTATCAATTTTTCAAAGAGGGTTGCCAAAAATTTATTTTGCTTTTTAAATTTAAAGTGTCATATGAAATGGCTTTTCCGGGCATGCTTGGCCTGAAAATGAGTAATTTATTACGATTTTTACCAAACGATTTGCCACCTGCTCAAAAATTTATTTTTACTCTACAGTTTGTCCGGTTTTCAAATTTTAAGTGTGATGAAAGGTCTTGCCCTGTAATAAAAAGAATGGGAAGGGGAAAATGAAAGGAACGGAAATGCGAAGGAAGGGAAGAGGATAAAGGGAAGAGGAAGCGCAAATAAAAGGGACTCCTGGACAAAATCTTTGTATACAAAATCTAGGTCGACGGAAAATAAAAGTAACCACACAGAAAAACCTATATTGATGTCACATCCATATATATGGATAGTTCTGTCTGGTCTATAAACTATGGATGTCATATCCGTATAATGGGTGTTATATTCAAAAACTATTTGTAATATATGGATATGACATCCATAGCTTATGGATTAGACAGGATTATCCATAAATATGGATGTGACATCAATATAGTTTTCTCCGTGCAGTAATTATGTATATGGCCGATTTTCTGGGAAAGTAAACCAAGTAGTTTTTTTTTGTTCGTCAAATATTGCAAGCACTGGGGTCTTGCGGGGTTCATGGCATATTATAGTAGCTGTTGAAAACAGTGGCATTCAATTTTAGTCGTTTTAAATTAAACTTTTCGCTCTTTTTATAAAACGTTGCGATTAAAAAAAAATATGGTCGAAAGTAGTTCAGTAAAGAAAAAGGTAAATATAACATGTTTGTTGCGACTAAATTTAGCCGTTCAAGTTTTATCTATTAGAAAATAAGTTATAATATCATAACACGTAAAGTTTTTAAAAAAGTTATGTTCCAACTAGCAGTTATGTGAAAAGTAAATGTGCCGCAAAAATCTTATGTAACGTTAGCAGTGCAAAACCATAAAAGTTTTTTTAAGACATGTTAAAATACGTTTTAATTTAATTTGTTTATATATTTTCTTAATACTATACGCATATCTCACGTTCCAATTAAAAAAAGTTAAACTTCCAAAGATTTGAAGACATTGTTAGCTTAAATAATATGTAACGTTAGCAGTGATTTTTTATCTATATAATACATATAATAAAATTTTAACAGGTCGATGTCTGTACATTGAAGATATTCAAGAAAAACTGATAGGAGAGGTCGTTATTGAACCAGCGGAACCCAAATCTACAATTTTTAGAAGTCTATCTCTCTGTGGGTCTGTCTGTCCGTCTGTATGATTGTGCGCGCATCACGCAAAAACTACTGAATAGAATTGCATGAAACTTTCACCATTCTATCACTCAACGCCTAACTTAATATTCAGGACAACTTTCATTTGGATATCTCATCCAGTTCCCGAGTTATTGACCAAAATGTGGGAAAAATGTGACCAAAAATGTGTTTTTTTACCATAACGCCCGCGTCACACAAAAACGACTGCATAGAAATGAATGAAACTTTCAATAATCATTTTCTGGATGAAAAAAATAAGAGCTATTGGAAAAGGGGCGTGGCACAACCCATACAAACTTAATCTTTCATGCTGAATATCTCTGGAAGTGTTTTCCGTAGGATATCAAAACTTGGAGGGATAGGGAGATATCTCCGAAACCAATCGAGATATTGAATTTAATAGAATTACTTATTGCAGCACTCATCAGCACCTTTTATTTGATACCCATATTGTACTAACACATTTTGGATCACCCTTGGTCCACATATTGGTCGATAACTCCAAAACTGGTTGAGCTATAGAAATAAGGGATATCTTAAATCTTAAAGTAGACGTCTATAATAATAATAATAATATAATGGCGCTATTATAACTCTGACTAGTTTCCTTCGATTCCATCATTCCAATTTTTAGTGACCCGCGCACCAACATAAGGACAGACAGACAGTCAGACCGACAGAAATTTGAAAAACAGTTCATTTGGATTCCTCTGGCTCCTTTTTTTATTTTCTGTATATCTGCAATGTACAGAGATCAACGGTTACAATTTTATTATATGTAGAGATACTCAGTTTTCGCACGTGTAACGTTAGCAGTGCTTTGTGTAACGTAGGCAGTGCCTTATTTTATGTTAAATTATGTTAAAAAATCCTAAAGATTTTGGTAAAGCGGTATGCCATGACCTTGTGACATCCTTGCTATATAACATGAAGTAAAATTGGGATGATTGTCTCAGCAAGTTCGCAGAAATTAAACCAAACATGATCTGTATCTTGATCTCACTTCCAAATGATGTAACGTTAGCAGTGCGTTTCACGCGCTTATAACTTTTACGGTATGGTAGCCATCAGACTAATTTTACTCTTAAAATGAAGGTATAGGTCTACCTGATAGCGCAAGTAGCAGAACCTTGGACGTTTCTAACATTTTTGTTATTATTTCGTATAAACTAAACAAAAATTCCATGCGAATGTAACGTTAGCAGTCAGAAAATTGACCATATGCTTAATTTTATATTTTATTATTAAGAATCTATGGGCTTAAAGCCGATATATATTCTGCCATTTTTAAGGAGAATTCAAATTTAAAATGGCAATAAAAAAATTGTTAAATGTAGCAATAAGTGGTCCTCCACCCTCAAATTGTCGCACAGTGTAATTGAAAGCCTCAGCATCGAGTGGCCGGGTTTACTAGTTATTATTATTATTTATTTTTTCAGTCTCATACCCGAGACTACCTTCGTCGAAGATATTATAATACATTGGCGGGGATATAACTTTAACGAGTTCTAGGGCCGAGCTTCTGAACCAGATCGAGGTGTGCTCCTTAATTTGGTATTTCGTATAGTTCCGTGCCGGCTCTGAACGCCAAATCTACTTATTGTGAAAAGCTCTTTCAGGGCAGAAATACACTCGGAAGGTATACCGCCCACTGTCGATGGGAGACCATTATTTTTAAAAACCCACTTCCGTGCGCTTCCAGAATTGTAGAAACTCCAGGTCTGCCAAAACTGAGCCTTCATAACAGCAACGCGTAGCCTCCTGGTGGCGCGGGAACACTATCTGCATCAGGGAAGGCAATACTATGCCAAACAAGCAGTTCTTGCTGGTATGCCAACACAGTGGACATCTAAATAGCCACCCGCTACAACGAGAGCTTCCCACCGGCAAGTTCCACCTCTCCCCAAAGTTTGAAAAATACATAAAACAACCCCTCGACCCAGCGGCTTACAATAGGCAGGCAATAAAGGAGGTTCACACCGAAACCATTTGTATCTTCGTTTCAGTCCGTCCACCCTATGAGACCAATCACCCTCTATAACTGAGGAGGAATGGGAGCTGCTGAGGGAATACCTCGGCACCTCTGCGCAACTAAGGTCGGTATTCTATATTTTCGGTCCCTGCTGGGCTTTTCAAACTGATAAAAAATTAGAAAACCGAAATCAAAGAAAACAACAACAAAAAATATCAACTAAAAAACTATTCGCCTATTTGTCGATTGTAGTCGATGTAGTTGTTCGATTGTAAGCTTGTTAAAATGTGGCGCTTAGTTGGTTGCGCGTTTTTACAACGCATAGTCGCATGCGCATATGAATACATGTATACATATGTATGTTTGCATGTATGTACGTAAATTCACAGATCAAGGCACAAAACGGATTAAGTCTGTGTGGCAAATGGTATTTGTTGTCGTCGATTGTCGCGTAATCATTGCTACAAAATGTTGTTAACGTCGAAATGCCAACATGTTGGTGGCGCAGGCACTTTTCGCTAACGCCATGTCAAGCCAGTGCTCTGTCTAACTAGGCTAAATAGGTAAGCTGGTAGGCAGCAGGCTGGCATGCTGGAAGGTATTTTTAGGCGTGCTCGGTGAGCTTTAGAATATCGCATGAATCAACAACCATCGGCCACGGTTAAAGCCTTGGCCGTGGTGCCTAAGCAATGGCATTGGTCATCATCATCATCATCATCAACAACGTAAGTGGCAGCAACCCACACTGCTACGACTACTACGCTTTAATGTCGGTGTGATAGCAATTTCGCACAGTGGGGCGTTTTGATTAAAATTTTATAGTTGCTTTTCTAAGGCAATGCATTCAATATTTTATTATGGACTATTGCATATACATATTTCGCGTTAGAACCATTTGTATTTTGAAATTTTTTGAATCAGCTTTTTTAAAATAACTGGAAAAAAGTGTTTATGTAAATCAAAACCTCTCAATTGATAATACCCATCGGTAGTAAAATTTTATGAGGAAAAATTTTGTACAATATCCCAGCCAGCAAGGTTCCGTACATTTTACGAACATTGCGATTTACGAGCTATTCTTGAATCAGAAAACAATAACAAAAGAAGCTTTTTTCTATCATATCAAAAAAAAAAAAAACAAGAAAACGAAAAATTTCAAACTCAATATTTTAAAAGTAAGTATGTATGTTTGTAAAATTTTTTACATTTACGATAAAAAAAACGGACGTAAAAAGATTCATATAAGAGTGATTATTGATACATTTACGACACTCGTAGGTAGTGAATATTTTAAAGCGAAACAGTATTCGTAGGCGAATCGTACGGATTTCGTAAACGATATTTTATTAGAGTTTTCTTAGAGAAAACATCAGTTTACGAGCTCGTTTACGATGATTTTGCTGGCTGGGATTTTAAGACATCTCTCTCATGAAACGGTCCGTTTGACCCCCAAACCGTTTTGCTCCCTAAGTTCAATTTTTAAAATTAAAATTTCACAAGCTTTAGGTACTTTCGTGGAATACTTTAAACCTCTAACACCCCGACGAAGAGCACATTTTGACCCCTTTTTATAAACTCCGAAAAAAATAGAGTTTCGAATGCCGATAGAGGGTTAAAATGTTCAAGGAAATTGTGCGAAGATATGAAAAAAAATACTTGGGCGACATCTAGCGGCGTACAAAAAAATAAAGAAAATAATGATCCCGGAAATGTTTTCGATTATATGGGGGGGGGGGGGGGGGTGTCGTACAGCGAACTTTTTTTTGGTGCCAATAACACGACACGGCCTACTGTTCTAGCCACATAATTGCAACAACAACAACGAGGCGAATCAAGTGTTTTTGGGAAATTCCCAGCCAACAATGTGATGGTACAGCTCCGCAGTCGTTACACTTGCCACAAATCGTGAGTCGAGAGCAATGTTCGTACATACATCGCATTTACCAGCCAACATCAATGGCGGAAATATTTCAACATACAACGTACAAACATTTCATCTTTAATAAAAAGTGACTTACGGCCTTCCGATATTTTTATGGCGGATTTTTAGTTTTTTCTTACTTCAGTTACTGCTTTACGCAGCCCTAGGACTCTGCCGTACAAGCCATTTCTGATGTTAATGTTGTAAGTGCGCCATCATCCTCATCATCCGCATCATCCGCATCATCATGGCCTCATACGTCCATCCAGCCAGCCATGCTGCGCGCATGAGTATTATTGTCATTATTTTATAATTGTTCTTATAAATTTGTGGCGTTTCGCACAAGTAATACAACAACAACGATAATAACAACAACAAAAGCAGCAACTGTTGTTAGTACTAAGTACTTACCACATCTTCGATAACGTCGATTGTAAATAAAATACCATTTATACCTTTCATGAATATTTCAGCAGTGAAACCTGAATCCAAAACTAGAATGAGGTAAGAGATCAATAAGAAAATGTACCATGGTCATATAAATACCTACATATCGAATTATAGTCCAAGAGACCGTGACAAAAACATCAAAGAGTTTTCTTAATGCTTAGATATATTTTCAAAATTGGTCGCATTTTAGTGATTAAATGTTACTGCAGGGTCAGCACTCCAATTTCCGGGACGCCTGGCCTGGGGAGGGTTTCAAATTTTAACAAATTTGCGACCTCCATTAAACTGTTTTCTGTAAGCTTAAAATTCTTAAACAGTCAGTAAATATAACATCAAACAAGAATTTGGGAGTCAGACAGTAAACTTACGGGACACGTAGATTCAGCCTTATTCCAAACCTGTCGAAAATGAGACCATAATCAAAGAGTTTTCTAAAGCTGAAACTTACACCACCACGAAGAGGTCATGTTGATCACGTTTTTGAAAGCCCGAAAAAAATATCATTTTTATTTTTATTCGCCATAAAATTTCACTACGGGTAGGTTAGGTTAGGTAAGGTTATACTGGCTGGCCACTAATTGCCTCACATATACTAAATAAGACCGTAGTGTTACCACAAAGTTCATTGAACATGAACACCTATACTCAGAAGCCCGGACTCAAACTGAGGAACATTGCCGTCCCTTTGGCAAATGCCAAGAGTTTCTTTACCTCTACATGTTTCTTTGCCGATATATGTTTAATATCATTGAAGAAGACTTTTCCTAGTAGCCGAAGTCTTAGCCTAGAAAACGCAGGACAGGAGCATAGAATGTGCTCCATTGTCTCCTCCTGCAGTCCGCATCCTCTGCATTCACTTTCATCAACCAGTCCTATTTTGAACACATGTGATGCTAAAAGGCAGTTTCCTGTGAGGACCCGGATTATAAGTTTGCATTCTTCTCTTCTCAGGGAAAGCAACCATTTCATTAACTTCGGATCGAGCGACTTACACATAATTTTGGACACGCTACAGCCATGCGATTGTTTCCACGCCTTATCAGCCCGGTCCTTCATATACTTATAGTACCTATGTTTAATTTCACTGAGCGGAATCGGGACGTCCAAAGAGTGTTCCGCTCCGAGACCTGTCCCCATTTTTGCTAGCTCATCAGCCTCCTCATTGCCGTATATCCCCCTGTGGCCTGGGATCCAGTACAAATTGACATTATTATCCCTACACATTACCCTTAAGGCCTGTTTACAGTCCTCTACGCCTGACTATCTACATATAAGTTGATACGTCCCCTTCGTAAGGGATTACGGACTAACATTTCTGCTGCCCTCTCTACTGCTAATACCTCCGCCTGAAAGACACTACAATCGCCGCGATTTCTAACCTAATTTTAATTTATTTCACACAGAATATGGGTATTTTGTGTTTGGGGATTTTGATTTTAAGGATTTTGATTTGGGGATTTTGATTTTGGGGATAATGTGGTAAACCCATAGAGGAATTAAAATGTGAAGCTACTCAAGAGAGCAAATGATGAAAAAAAAATGTTTTACTGGAAATGGAAATAGTTATTCCACAAACTTACTTTATTCAACACTAAGGAAACTCAAGGTTACTCATACGCCACGGGGTACGAGTGGAAGCAAAACACGCAAAATTGCAAACACCGAAAAGTCTTTATTTTGCGGAAGAACTCTTACAAATTTTTTTAAATTTTCATTTGGAGCATACATATGAGTAATGCACTCTCAAAAGTGGCTATGTCAATTTTTCTTATTAATCTACAAATAAAAAAAAATGGCAGCCTAATACTGGTACTGATATTCAGTTCACTGCAGCAGACCGCAGCACAGTGGGCTGAAATTGATCGGTAGTGGACATAGAGACATGAAATAAAAGCTAGTTAATAATAAAAAACTTGGCAGCTACGTCAATGTTGATAGCTACAAATTCGAAACTGTTAAGGACTTCGTCTATCTGGGAACCAGCATTAACACCAAGAATGATGTCAGCACGGAGATCCAACGAAGAATCACGCTTGCCAATAAATGCTACTTCGGACTAAGTAGGCAACTGAAAAGTAAAGTCCTCTCTCGACAAACAAAAATCACACTCTACAGGACGCTCATCGTTCCAGTCCTCATGTACGGCGCAGAAGCATGGACAATTTCAAAATCAGATGAGATGGCACTTGCAGTATTCGAGAGAAAACTTCTTCGTGAGATTTGTGGACCTTTGCGCGTTGGCGTGGGTGAGTATCGACGGAGATTTAACGATGAGCTGTACGAGCTTTACACAGACATCGACATTGTTCAGCGAATAAAGATCCAGCGGCTGCGTTGGGCAGGTCATGTCGTGAGAATGGACGAAGGCGCTCCGGCCAAGAAAGCATTTCTATCGAAACCCGCTGAACGCAAAAGAAAAGGGAGACCTCCACTGCGTTGGGAAAATCAGGTGGACAGCGATGCTGCCTCCCTAGGTGTTCCCAAGTGGCGCCATGCTGCACGAAACAGAAGCAATTGGCGCGCTCTGTTGGACTCGGCCAGAATCGTCTAGACGGTTAAGCGCCAATCAAGAAGAAGAAGAATAATAAAAAACTAATTATGGAGTTCGATTCTAAACCTTATTACATGAGGATTTTGTACCTGAATAACTTTTCATAAAGTCTTTAATTTAAAAGTTATAGCAAATTAAAAAAAAAATGTATGGAAAAATTCAGAATTTTACCCTTAACTCAATTTCCTCACATTTCCTCAAAATTAATTTCATATATTTATATATAAGGTCTAATTTACTATATATTTTACTAGTCCTTGTGGTTCGGAAAAGTTTACAATTTCAGTCATAGTTCCATTAATGACTAGGTCTCATGGCAATATTATTATTTTCGCTGCAGAAAGAAATGCGACAACCCCAAGCAGTACCTCGTTCGGTAGATGATTAAAATACGCTTCTAACGACATACAACTTGTAGTGATTGAACCAACCCTGGTTGAGTGACAGCTGGTCAAAGTTAAAAATTTTTTCATCTTTTTCGATTTTTTGTTTGCCGTTAACGCAGATTCCTCACGTTTCCTCATAATTAATTTTATTTATTTATACATAAGGTCTATTTTATTAATTTTCGTGGTTCGTAAAATTTCGGTTTTTTTGCAATTTCAATAAGAATTCCATTACTAACTGGGTCATATGCCAGTATTGCGCATCAGTTTTCATTGCTGGGTATAATGTGGAAACCAAAAATATTTTAGGACTTCAGTGTTAAGTCATTTTGCCGTGTCAACCGTTTCGCCATATGCATATAAGCCTAAAATTAGAGTCCAATGTCGCTGCTATTCTTTAAAATATTCTGGTATGCCTTATTCAGTGGCGGATCCACGGGGGGGGTTTTGGGGGTTCAAACCCCCCCCCCCCTTGTGGTTTATCATAGATCCCAAATTAATGCCTTTATTGATTCTGCGCCCAAATTTCCCAAAGTGAACAAGGAAAACTCTATCATTCCAAAAGCAATGGTTGGACCATATAAAATCCAAAAAAATGTACCTACATGGGAAAAAAGTTCATGTAGGTACCTTTGGACGCACGTGCATAAAATCAAATTTGTCAAATGCTATTCGCAAATTGCCAAATCGCAAATTTATTTTCTTTTCTTTCTTATCCCTATTTTTATCGGGATTGTACAGAATTAATTTGGTCAGAAATGTCTGAATCGTTGGAGAAATTGCCTTTTTCAGAGGCATTTCGCAATTCTTGTTTAAATTAATCTTTTAAAAATTTGAGTATATAAACACAAGAACTTCAATAAAGTAAAAATTCTATTAAAAATATAAATATAACCAAAAAGTACTACATACATATATTCGTATTTATTTTGGCTTTAAATGCAAGGGTAAGTGAAATTGATGATCAATTTGCCACCAATACCATACGATACTCATTCGCACGTACCAATGCAAAAATATTCATACATACGTTATACATGTTATTTAGAACTTCAATTGAAATCTCCTGCACTTTATGTGATGACATACATATTAGGTCCGTTTATTATTAGCTAGTTATGATTAGTTAGCCAAGTTTCGGCTGGAATATCGTTTCTTGAGTCAAAAAAATAGCAGAAGAGAGCTATTGACAGCTCCAAATTTCAGCTAGTAAAATTTTCCCTAGCTGAAATTATTTGCTGCCAAAGTAAGAAACAGCTGTTGAAAAAATAAACAAACGAATACTTTTGATTTTTATTACTTTTGAAATTTTCTGAATTTTTGAAATAGAAATAAAGAAAATTAAATGTTATGATGTTTTTGTTTTGGCCAGCCTTCGTTTTATGATTCTAAGTTTTGTTGAGCTTTTTGGCCTTATTTTAATTAAAAAGAATGTTTTGTATACATGTATGTATTTTGTTTATTTATTTATTATTTTGCCCGACGTTTCGGTAAAACTCCTTTACCATCTTCAAGGGTCGACTTTATTTTTGCAAAATCACACGAACATGGAGATATAAATGAAAACAAACATTTAGATTTCGTGTGATTTTGCAAAAATAAAGTCGACCCCTGAAGATGGTAAAGGAGTTTTACCGAAACGTCGGGCAAAATAATAAATAAATAAACAAAATACATACATGTATACAAAACAAAATTAAATGTTTTTTTTAGAAAAAATAACCATTAACAGTCAAAAAAGGCATTAAAATTACTAATCGCTAATTTTTACTATTATTCCGTTTCTTGATTTTCTGTTCGTTTCGCACTTTATGAGCGCAATTCTTTCCGTTTTGCTCACTTCACAGCTAGTTTCTAGTTTAATAAGAAACAAACCTATTGTTAATTTGGAGGATTTTGAGTTTGGTGTTTTTAAGGTGCGGGAAATGGCGCAACTAGTATATAGAATAATAATAGTAGGTGGTATTAGTCCATATTTTCACCAGCGCACATAGGTAGATTTTCAAGTTTTATGCGGCCAAAAATATTTTATTGTCTACATCTACTCCAAATTGCTTGTTTAATGGAAAATTTTAATAATTTGTGTTAAAAGTCGATTTTATTGAAAAATATATACAGTGACTCAAAAAAAAAATCATACGCCAAAGTTTTTAAATTTATTTCAAAGAGTTCTGTCGAAAATTTTACTTTCTTATTTTAGTTTAAAAATATAGAAAATTTTTCAATAAAAATCGGTTTAAGCAGGATTTCTGAGCTTATGGAAAAAATCTGAAAAATCGTAGAAATTTCTGAAAGTGGATTAAAAATTTCAAAGCAAGGCCATAATTTATAGAAGATTTTGAGGAGATTTCTAAGTGTACTGTTATGTAGCCAACCAATTTTAGTGTAAAAAGTGAAATTCTCAATGCTGTGAAAAATTCCGTCAATTTTAGAAGTTTTTTTCTGTAGGGTGTAGGGTGAGACCGTTCCAATTAAAATTTCCGAAAAGCCAATGAAAATTTTCAAAAAGTTGAATGTTGCATATTGTTATATTAAAATTGAATGAATGATTCTTAGCCCCTAATAAGTTTCGACTAGCGGCAGGGACACCCCCGTTGTCTATAAAAGCCGAGAAGACCCGGTCTATTATAAACGTAGAGGGATTTTGGATTTTGTATTTGTACCAATTTTAAAATTTTCAATTTTGGCCGCATAAATTCGTAAAATCTACCTATGTATGTGCAGCGTCTGCCAATCTTCCAAAACATCTTCCAAAAAAAGAAATTTTCAAAACCCCCCCCTTGCCGAAATCCTGGATCCGCGCCTGGCCTTATTATACCCCACTTTTCTTCAATTAAACTTCAAGAGCTCATCCAAATATTGTTAGATTTTTAATATGAATGTATTTTTAAAACCTGCATTAAATTATACAGCCCCATGTGTAATTGAATTTAAAAAAAATTTCAGCTATCAGGAAGAATATAGGACATGAAGTTGAAGATTCGTGAGAAAGAAAACAAAATGTTCACTTTAGGCCGCGATATTACCTTCCCTGAGTAGTGTACCAAAAAACTGAATACGCCATTCGTTTAAGCGGTTAATTTTACGTACGACTAGATAACAATTTTTTATCTTGTGCAAAATCTCAACTTATTTCATACATAAAACTAAACATACCTTGAAATTCTTGAAAATTGCGCGGTTTTTGGTGTAGCTCCATCTAATTTTTAGAAAAGTGATTTTGTTTTTTCATTTTATTTACTATAAAACAACCTATTTTCATATCTGAGAAGGTTTAAACAATGGCATACAAATAAACGCATCTAATGTAAATCTATTACTAAAAGCCTGATAACTTCTTAAAACAAGGTTTTACGAAAAAAAGTTATATAACTAAAAATTATGGCAAAATATCATAGAATACGAAAATATGCAATTGAAGTCCTATGTCCCTACTTGCAATTTTCAGCCCACTGTGCGCAGCTCCTACTAGGGGTAACCCCCGACAAAATATTTGTACAAAGAATCTAAAAGACCATTATTAGGTTATTTTTGATTATTCCCAGCAATATTTTTTTTGATCTCTGTGGTCAATCCTCGAACCTTTCATAATAATATGAATTTCATACTAAAAATGCTTGTACGCAGCCGAACTTAGCCAACCTTACTCGATTTGTGTTGAACTTTTTTTCTGCTGTGCGCCGTCCTCCAAATATAACCGTAGCCATAGACGTTACGATTTTTGTTACAACTCGGTTGCAATCGAGTTGAAGTTTTTGGCTATACACGGAACAATTTCGAGCTGAACATCGCAAAAAAATCAGAGCTTTTTGATCTTTCGTACAAACAAGGCACAACTTCAAGCTGTATCAAAAATCGCAACGTGCATGGCTACGCTAATGCCACAGCCAATGAAGCAACCAACTGACGCACGACTCGCAGACGCCGCTGAAGTTGTTAGCTTCATTTGTCGCATTGCTTGTATGGCGACGTTTTATTGGTATCTAGGTATAGCAAGCAAAAACAACAATATACACGATATTTTGCGCTGCAAATGTAATAAGTAAATTTTTGTTGTTGTTGTTGTTGTTGTTGTTGTTCTTGTTGTTCTTGTTGTTGTTGTTGTTGTTGTAAGGTTGTACATTAACTATGAGTAAATATTTACGAGTTCGAATTCTATGCAATTCGATTGGATTGCCGAACTACGAGCACTAGGAAGGAGAACATCTTGCGGCAGCCAAGTTGTGCCTACTGTCATGTACATAAATACAATTGTTGTTGTTGTTGTTGTTTTTGTTGTTGGTGGTGGTGTTGCACATTTTAGAATGTACCTAAGTCTGCAAGTTATTTCTTCAACTTGTCGGAATTTTCAATTTGGTTCTCGTGTCTGCGCATCATGTTTTACTGCTATTTTCAGCAGCGATTGCCGTCGCCGACGACCGATTCCCGTGCGAAAGGGACTTGCTGACTGCCACTGCGCGCGGTTGACCCGTCGTCGTGGGTCGATCAGACGATCATAGTAGGTACCTACGCAGTGTGGCGCGTGAGAGTGGGAACACGTTTTGGAGTTAATGTAAATGTGTAGTTAATGTGTGATGGGGTGACTTTAGCTAGTTAGCCCAGAGTTCATAAATAATAGACTTTACTCCACTTTCAATTGTGTTTATGTATATAAAAAGTTAATAGTCTAATTTAGGCTTTAATACATAACCTCAGAAAGAATTAATGCGCTAAGAACCGGTGCCAAATAAAAATCAGTCTTCGTTATAAGTTCAATTATTAACTTTCCTACGAATGTGCATTAGGCATATAACTTTTTACAATTTTTGCAAATACGAAAAACGGCATAAAAAAGTATGAACCCCAGTATTTTTTTTTTTTGCGAAATTGCAAAAAAGTTTCCGCGCAAAACGAAATTACTTTTTATCAGAACTGCTGGAAAAAACAAAAAAAGTTTTGTACAGTGTACACGTTTCTCTTCATAATAATAGATATTTACCTTAAGGTCTATTAAAAGAAATGTGGGAATCATCACATACTTTAAACATAAAACTTATTTCATATAACAATTGACAAAAATGTAAAAATAAAAATATTAAAAAAAAATTAAAAAAAAATCTGACTTTTTTTAGAAATCCATTTTTGCGCGCAACGTTTTTGAACCGAAATCACAAAAAAAAGTGATATTCATTACTTGTACAATATTTGCCACCACGTGGTGGTATGCCAAATTTTTCGTCAAAATTTGTTATATGCCTAATGTGCATGTCGAAATCTTCGTTATCTGGCGTCATGAACTCTCTTCGTAATGAACTTGAAATCCGGCCTCTTTTTGAAGGTAACTTCTAATGAGAGTGTTTGGAGCAAGTTGGCTGCTCATTTGGATCACCCCCGTTGACAACAATACTCGGGATGCCGGTTCCCTTCATGCCTGGGCGTTTGTTCGGTTTGAGTTTTCCACCCTCCACAAATTGCTGCCTCTCCTTTGCTGAAAGCAACTTCGTAACTCCCTATTCAATAGTGTTTACGAAGGCGAAATGCGTCGTAGCGAACCTTGCGATCGCCACGAAGTGCTTCCTACCTTTTGCCACCTCGTCCATAGCCCATTTAAGGCCCTCCCGCTCCATAGGGTATAGGGTGACCTTGCTCGACCGGCGCAGCTTAATTTTCACAGCTGCCTTGTACCGGGCTGGGGCCTTTCCGACATGGTACTTGGCCGTGAAGCAGGTAGAAATTTGAGCAATTCGTGCTCGTCGTCGGCGCTGTTCTCTACTCACGCTGTTTAGGTCTGTCTAATTCGACTACAGTACCATCCTCAGTGTGGTCTTCCCGTGTTCGCCGACGTTTGGGTCAATATCCCGATCCGTTTTTCATCATTGAAAACCTCCGTTATGACGACGAAAATTGCGTTTTATGCCTTCCGCCAGACGCCTCGAACCATGACTGAGGCCGTCTCGCACCTCCCCCCTGGCTGATGCCTTAATGGGACCGGACAACAGCCGGCAGTCTGCCTTAGTGAAACCACCGAGCACAGTCATCGGGGAACAGAGACGAAGGATCATTGCCCAGGCAGCAACCTCTTGGAATATTCAGCGGAGGATTTTTCCCGCGCACTATATAAGAATAAACTAATAAATGAGAAATGTGAAGTTACAGACACATTCTCGTTAATCCATAATGATACCGCAGACATTGAGAACTTGTTAAACTTTCGTCGTGAACTTGGTGTTGGCGGCATTTACTCTGTGTGTTAAACTAAGTAGGCATTCGGAAAAATTCAACACCGGTGGCTAATACATGAATGCTAGAATATGTTAAGAATTTTCTACATGCTGTGATCACAGCGACAGAAACAACAAGAATTATCTACAGCAAAAACAGCAACAATAGTAATAATATGTTTGTAATAAAATAATAAAATTAAGCAACAACGAGAATGACCATGAGAATTTAAGTAACAACAACGACGGCGGCGGCGGCGACGGCGGCAACAATTCATTGCTATTGTAATGGCTGCATGTTTTTGGCATGTTGCACGCCTTTTGTATTGACTGCAACAGCAGCAGCAACCATAACCAAAGCAACAACAACATGAATAAAAGAAAACGCACAGCAATAACGCCGACGATCGGCTGGCCATAAAACGGCAGCCAAAACAACCTGCTGACCTGTGCGTAACAATTGTTGCAACAGCAACGAGGAAGAGTTGCGTTAAATAAACATCACACATGCATACATATATACTTTCGTATATACATTAGGGTGTTCTCCCAAATCAAATTAGCGATTTGATACGGTATCGTCGCCTCCATCGCTAGCACTTCGGGGGGGAATAATTCCCACACAGAACGATATACAACTATCCATATAGTAAAATTCCCACACAGTAAAAATTTTAGTTTAATTTGAATACCATTTTGGTATTTATATATAACAATGCCAAAAAGTATAAAATTAAAACCATTCTGGTTTAAAAAAAAGAAGAGAATATGAGAGACAGAAATTATTCTTGGTCAAATTAATACTTTTTTGAAATTAAATCAAAACCAAATCTTAATTATTTTTAGAATATTTTTGGTATTAGAAATAGTTGAAATGGTATAAGATCTATCCGAATTGGAATAAATACTATACTTTTTTGGTATTAAATCCAAAGCAAAAACATGTATGTAGAAATGCTCATTTTATTTCATATATATACATATATATATATATATATATACACAATATTACAATGATAGAAAATATCACATAGACTTTGTTGTTTGTATTCCTCGATAGTAGGATGGGCTGCTCCCTTGTCGCGGTGTACCACCGTCAGTAAAAAACTGCTACAGCTACTGGCCTTTGCCAGAGAAATTTCGGCACCATCGCGGTGTTGCAGAGATATTGTTGCCTCAAGACTGAAAAAAATAAAACAAAATTTACCCTCTAAATATTCACTTCATTTCCTGTATTACTTACTTGATACAATTGTTCCACTAGGCATGAAGTATTCGCTTTTCGGGAAATTTGTTTTAATAAATTTAATTTCTGCATCGTACCCATTTCACTTTAATAAAATTTTGTATATATATTATTTACATATTTTGACAAATTTTTTCTAATATTTTTTTGTTTTGATTTCAAACCAAAAGTGAGAAAGGGAGAATTTTAATACTTTTTAAGACTTTATTTTTAAACCATTTTGGTTTAAATAAAATTGTAAAACTTCTCATAGTTTCAAAATAAGAATTTTTGGTATTAAAATTCATATTTAATTCCAATAATGATTAAATTAAGTACCAAATGATATTAGAAATAAACTATCATTTTTTACTGTGCAAACCGTTTTGTTCCCCGAGGTCAAATTTTTTTTTACTGCCATTTAAAATTTACAAAATTTTGTCTGAGTAATTTTTAAGTTTTTTTTTTTTTTTTTTTTTTTTTTATCATCCAATATATTTTGTCAACTGTATAAATAAAATACATCTAACAATTTTGTGGTTCGTTAAAAGTAATTAATAATTAATTATGAGTAATTAATTAAGTAAAGGAAAAAAGTGGTAACCCCCTTATTCATAAAAAATATCAAAGGTTTATAGAGCTTTTTAAAGTGACATTTCCATACAAATTTTCAATTATAAGAGTTTGGTAAACCTATTTTATTTTTTATGAATAAGGGGGTTGTTGTATAGAAATATGTTGTTAGAAAACATATAGTAAAATTGCACGAGTCTTAATTTCGTAGAATACTTTAACCCGCCAAGGCCTCCGCGAAGAGTTCGTTTATCTCACATTTTAGATAGCCCGAAAAAATTGTATTTTCAAAGCCGATAGAGGACTAAAATGTTCTAGAAAATTATTCGCCATAAAATTTCACTTGGGGTCGTCTCAGATAAAAGCTTTGTATAAAGAACATAAACAAGACCACACAGACAACAACGTTAAATTTGTGTCACAATTTAACAGTCAAAGACTGTTAGGGGTGTCGCACAGTGGTCAAACTTCAGAAAACTATAGAGAGACTCAAAAAATTAAATTCATTTTGTCTTATAGCTAATGCCCAACATTATTTCTGCATTCAAAGATATCAAATATAAATTTTGATCACCTCTTAAGCGTCTCCAATCTGTAGAAAAATGTATAAGGGTTATATTTGATTATATATCATTGTCAGTTCAAATGAAACTTTTTTCGAGTCAATTGTAACTTTTTTCAATTGAAATTAAACTTTTTTCAATTTCATTTCCATTGAAAGAGATTTAATTTCAATTGAAAAAAGTTTCATTTCAATTGAAATTTTTTTCAATTAAATTGAAAAAGATTTCACTTGACTTGAAAAAGGTTTCACTTGATTTAAAAAGAGTTTCACTTGACTTGAAAGGTTTCATTTGGCCTGAAAATGCTATATTAGCATTGTCCTAGGGGGTTGCGGAAATATGATGTAAAATTTGTCGGCATACTATGGAGACCACCCTAATGTACATACATATATTGCTTTTTCCTTCACTTTGACTGCTGCAATCTGGCTTAATTGTTGTTGTTGCTGTCACAGATGTGCACCGCAGATTTTTTTTGTTGATTTTGATGATTTCAAAATTTTTATTGCTTTGTTGCTCAAGCTAACCGATAAATATTATGTGGTGGTGCACAGTGGGACATCATGACCTTAACTTGACTTTATGATTTAGGGTGTTATATATTCGTTATCGAAAAAGGCGATGAAAAAGAGAGTCGCTCTCTATTGGCGTATGCAAATATTACTTACTGACTTTAAAATCAAGATAAGCGCTTTTCGAAGAAATTATCAATTAGATAATCGAAACATTTCACGTTGTGTGAGATTACTTATCTTAGAACTCTAGAGTCACATTTATGACGCGAACTCAAACACTAAACTAACAGTGTGGAGAACTGCGAAACACCGCGGCTCGACTCTGAAAAACAATTTTGAGCATAAAAAGTACAAAATTAGTATTTCAATTGATCGAAAAAATCTAAAGGTACGGAAGAAAAACTTGAACACATTCAAGAACACAAATCAATGAATCAACACTAAAGTAATTGGAAAATACATACATTACAAGAACAAAAACGAAAGACATTATTCGTTGCAGCGAAGCTTCGTCGCAGACCAAAGTCAACAAGTTGGTAATAAGATTTTTTTTTTCAATACGTAACAACAACATTTAAAAGAGTAACACCGCGCAGTAGAAGTAGCTACTTAGCAGGAATTTGCAACGTCGTCAACCAACAAGGTGTTGCTGTCTGTTTAGCCTGCAACACCCCCGATTAACTACACTCCACCTAACCGACACGTCTCATTCTATCGCTCTCTCCTTTAATGGACTCACACTTTTTTCGCCGGATTGCCACCTTTACAGCAGCGAATTCGAATAGTTGGTTGGCGCCGATTTGTGAAGCGACAGCAATGACAACATTTCGTGGCAAGCAATTGTAAGCTAAGCTAAGCTAAATGCTGTTGCTGCAACGTGTAATTACGTAGGAGCTTTAGAGGGGGCTCATAGCTGGCGTGATTACCGACCAACTCATTCCTCAGATCGTATGTTTAGCGAAGGAGTTTGCTTAGTAATTCACCATATTTGTAATAGTTCACAAAGAGCGCCTGTAATTACGTTTGGGGGGATTCTCTTTGAATGTAAACGCTATAGCTTTCATATACTCATCCCTTTATGAACCCTATTGAAGCTACGCCCACATTCGCAACGTTAATAAGTTAATATCAAAGCAGAAAATGAAAAAAAAGAAAACAACTGACAATCGACGCTGATCTTTGCCATAAGGAATAGTACTTGTAGACAAACGAACTGTCGACAGACAAATGGACAAACAGCCAGATGGGCAAACAAACACAAACACATGTATGTGTATTTGTAGGGAAGAGTTAACGACAACGTCACAAAGTCAGTTGTTGCGCAAAAACAAAAGCGAATAAATGCTATACTACACTGTTATAAATATTGGAATATTTTTTAAACTTTGATTTGGTTTGAAAGAAATTTAAAACCTTTTTTGGGTTAAATTTTGAACCTTCGAAAGTTTAAAAGTTTCTTATTCCTTTTTGGTTTAAAATTCAAACTTACAAAAGTTCAAATATTTCAAAGTATTTTTTGGAATAAATTCCATACTTTTTTGGTTTAAATCTTACACTTTTTCTCCTTTAAACTTTTAAGGTTTAATTTTTTTTAAACTTTCATTGGTCGTAAAATTTGGTTTCAACAAAAAAATTTTAATTTTTGATTCGAAATTCCAACTTGCTTTTTCGAGAAATGAACAATATAAAAAGCTCATTTATAGTTATTAGACAATTTGAATGAATGACTGTGTGGCGTTGTTTGAACGGAGAAACAAATAAACACAAAATAGTTATGGAAACAGATAAATGAAGAAGGAAGAAAAGGAGAAGAAGAGGATAGGAAAATGCACAATATGGAAAAGGATTAAGGGGATGTTGGGGGTAGAACAAGATGGAAGAAAAGGAGAAAGAAAGGATAGGAAAGAAGATCCAATAGGGAAAAGCATGAAGAGAATTTGGAAACAGACAGGTTTAAATTTTAAGCTTTTGAAGGTCTTAAAATAAATTTTAGTTTGGAATAAAATCTAAACCTTAAAAGTTTAAAAATCTTTTAAACTTTTCAAAGTTTAAATTTTAATAATTTTTCGCTCGTGTCCTATATATCGACCAAGAAAGTTTAAAATTTATACCAAAATTTATTTGAGTGTAGTAAGACACACAAAAAAAAAATATGTAGCAAAAAAAAAACAACAAACTTGAGGTAAAAAAGCCTTTTCCAAGAGCAGCGAAGATTACCACATTGGCAACAATTATTGTCACAACATTGACTAACAGCAACATGTAAACAAGAATGATTTTCATGCCAATGCTTACTTACTATTATTGACGACGACAATTGCAAAAGGAATCTAAATACGAGTAACACAAAAACGATGTATAAAGAAAAGGGAAAAATTAAAGTTGTAGATATCGTAAGGGCAAGAGAGAAGGAAGGAACATGAAAGTTCAATATCTGTAATAAAAACGAAACCCCATTTATTAAGTAGTTAAAAAAATAGTCTTTTGAAGGTCGATAGAGGGTTAAAATGTTCTAGAAAAGTATTCATCATAAAATTTAACTAGGAGTCACCTCAGACAAAATCTTTTTACAAAGAACCTAAAAGACTACAGAAAGCAAAAAACAAATATTCCTCGGAACATGCAAAAAAAATCTAATTGTGATTGATATATTCTGTGGACTCTTGGGTTCTTTGTACAAAGATTTTGTCTGAGGGTACCCCTAGTGAAATTTTATGGTGAGTAATTTTCTAGAACCATGTAAACACTCTATCGTCCTTCAAAATACTATTTTTTAACTCTTTAGAAATCGCTCAAAACGACCTCTTCGAGGAAGTGTTAACGCGTTAAAGTCAGTGGCGGTCCTAGCATAAATTGGCTGGGCAAGCCTATATATGTTTGAAGCATATCCATTAGCCATTTATGTAGTTTTCTTTGCTGTATTATCTAAAAGTCTGATTGCGTTTCGTCATTGACTTTGATTAATTTTTGTTTGCATATTTGGTTTGCTGTCTATATTCATGAAGCTAATTGTATTGGAGTAAATTGAGAAAATGAAGATGATAAATAATAATTAAGTTTTATATATTTACCGATGGCAATTTCAGCAGTAGCAAGTGAACTTGCTTAAAATAAGCAGATTTTAAAGAAATTTGGCAAATGAAATGAAAGAAAATATATACGCAATCCGGGCTTTTCGGCTTGTTGAAACGTCCGCCACTGGTTAGAGTATTATATGAATTTAAATCCCATGCAATTTTACTGTATGTTTACTAGTAGTCGCTGTGGTGCAGTGGGTAGAGTGCTCGCCTGCTATGCCAGAGGTCTCGGGTTCAAACCCCAGTCCAAGCAAACACCAAAAAAAAATTTTCTAATTAGTAAAAATTCAATTATTGGGTTTTTTAAGAGCAGCGGTCACATCTCGGCAGTGGTCCGCATACCCTCCGAGTGTATTTCTGCCATGAAAAAGCTTCTCACAAATAATGCATACGCCGTTCGGAGCCGGCACTGTAGGTCCACCCAATTAGTAGGAAAAACAAAAGGAGCACACCTCGAATTGGGAGAGAAGCTCGGCCATAAAACTCGTCAGAGTTATAATAGCGCCATTGTATTATATATTATTACTATGTAGTAGCATATTTCTATACGATATGTACATATTTTAACCCATTTTTATCTTCATTTAAAAATCAAGCTGGCAAGCCTACAGTTTGGCCCAGATTTCAGTAGGTAACTTATGATTTCTAAACTCTTCTAATTGTGCTCTTTCATCTTGTGTATCACTTTTTTTTAATAACAGTTGAGGAATATATTTTTTCTGACCTATCGTAGACCATTATTTTTTGTGTAATTTTTTGAACTTGGTAATTTATTTCTTGCTTACTTATAACTTTAGCATTACCTATTTTATAATATCGCCATGAAATCGTTTATCAAGTAAAACTGTATTGTGCTATGTGTATTCGGCTTTTCCTTTATGTACCTAATTGATTTATAATTTAATTTGCGGAAGTTATTCATTAAAACTAATGTCGCTTATTTGAACATCACCAACCACACCTTCTAAAAATTGCATAAACTGTAGCCTTTGTTTTGTCATTCAAGATGATTGCACTTGTTTATTATATATATTTTATTTTAACTTTTCAATGATTTTTTTACAAAAAATTGTAATCTATTGCAATTTAAATTTCAAATTTCCGTTCTAAATGTGCGCTCAATAAATTCGCCTTGTTTTTCTTTTTTTGCTTACACTAAACTTAATTCAATACTTTAAATAATTCTGTGGGTGTAGCAAATAAAACTTTGAACAATAATTTATAATCACAATAGAAAATCAAAAAAAAAAAGCTTAGATAAATTAGTATTTAAGGGAAAGTGAAATCAATAGGAAAAATACAAAAAAAAATGAATTGAATAAACATTAAAACAGATATAAAAGTATGAATGAAGCGATCAGATTTTAGCAGCGATTAGTGTAATATATAGATATAAATAGCTGTTCATAATTGAGTGCGTACATACACATATATGTATGTATGTAAATATATAACCTACATATAATTTTTATATTTGAAAAACTCAATTCTTAACGCTTCACTGACGTCGCACCCATAATTTTATAGCCAGCTGAAAAACAAAATTCACCTAAACTAGGATGGGAGCGCATCTCGCACAAGCGCGTTTATTGTCTAGGCTTTGTTATTATTTAGATATACATATGTATATGTATATATTATATATATGTGTATATATATGAAGCTTTTCTTATAATTGCTATATTGTGTTGCATAGAAATAATTTAGTAAAGAATTACGTAAAATAGTCGGCATGATGATCTGATCGATGGGAGATTGAATAACTAGGACATATGAAAACGGGTGTGCCGAAGACTGGGCATATTATAGCATATCTAGCTAATTCGCTGATAGAAAAATGGACAGAGCGTTGGTAATCCGGTTTATTTTGCCGTGCTCTTTTTCATTTTTGGAGTTATTAATACATGTGTAAATATGCTCTACAGCAAATAGCGCTAGTTCGAAGTTAGTGCAGAACTAGTTCCAGAAAAGGGACAGGAGCGGTTCCCTTTTTATTGTCCTACGAAGTGGCAATTATCCTTCTCCGCAGAACTTTAAAACGCATTCTAAACTACTTGATATCTGAACAGTAATGGGAGAGTTCAAAAATCAATGGATATTTCGGAGATAGTTCGAAAGGAGGCACTTCAGAACTAGTTCAAAAATGGTCGGTATTTAGCCGCGCTTTACATAAGTAATCCTCAGTCGGCATAACTCTTAACATACTGAAAATAAATGTTGCATTATATTATAAAGTACTCAGTTTTTGGAACATAACCACACAGAGGGTGGAATTATCCCCATTCACCCACAAATGCCAAGTAATATTACTTTATACTTTGGAATAAGCGGAAAAATCCAATTAGCTCATACAGCGATGGTAGATGTGATAGCTATTTCGAAGAAAAACCACTTTCTTCATCATCAGACATCTTCTCGGGAGCATACCAGGCTTTGAACCTACGCTCCAACCATCAGTAGTCGAATATTAGCGAAACGCTAAGCACTGCGGCTACCGATGGTCCTGCTGAGCTGTTGGATTTTTCACTTATATATGCCATTACTCTATTCAATCTAACCAGATGTCTGATGATGAAGAAAGCGGTTTTTCTTCGAAATAGCTATCACATCTACCATCGCTGTATGAGCTAATTGAATTTTTCCGCTTATTCCAAAGTATAAAAATTAAAATTAAAAATAATAATTTCGTGCTAGACACTAACATACCTAATAATTAGGGCAACAGAAAATATGCCCTAAAAAACTCGTTTTTAGCGCTAAAAATATGTCCTTAAAAATATGGTTTAAGCGCTAAAAATATGCTCTTAAAACTTAGTTTAAGCACTGAAAATATACCTTTAAATTTTGTTTATATCTATTATATAAAAATGAATGTGTGTGTGTGTCCTTTATGGACTCCCAAAGTAATCAACCGATCTTTATGAAATTTTCACAGTGGATTCATATGGTATTAGCGCACATAATAGGGAACTTCCCGGAATATAGGCCCAAATGTGGACCCAGAGTGACCCAGCAAGTGTTTGAGCAATATGGGTATCAAATGAAAGGTGCTGAGCAGGCCTTTAACATAAAGTTATTTTCATTGCGACGCCTAGGCCGGGTCCCCAAATATGGGTCAAAACGTGGACCCAGATGACCCTCGAATGTTTCTAAACGATATTGGTATAAAATGAAAGGTGTCGAGCAGGGCTTCAACATACTGATATTGTCATTTTTATTTTTTAAGTCGGTTTCCCAGAGATGGTTCAAGTAGTGAGCCCGGATGGTGATGGATGGTCCCGGTAAAAGTAAAGGTAAAGGCAAAGGTAAAGGTAAAGGTAAAGGTAAAGGCAAAGGTAAAGGTAAAGGTAAAGGTAAAGGTAAAGGTAAAGGTAAAGGTAAAGGTAAAGGTAAAGGTAAAGGTAAAGGTAAAGGTAAAGGTAAAGGTAAAGGTAAAGGTAAAGGTAAAGGTAAAGATAAAGGTAAAGGTAAAGGTAAAGGTAAAGGTAAAGGTAAAGGTAAAGGTAAAGGTAAAGGTAAAGGTAAAGGTAAAGGTAAAGGTAAAGGTAAAGGTAAAGGTAAAGGTAAAGGTAAAGGTAAAGGTAAAGGTAAAGGTAAAGGTAAAGGTAAAGGTAAAGGTAAAGGTACAGGTAAAGGTTAAGGTAAAGGTAAAGGTAAAGGTAAAGGTAAAGGTAGAGGTAAAGGTAAAGGTAAAGGTAAAGGTAAAGGTAAAGGTAAAGGTAAAGGTAAAGGTAAAGGTAAAGGTAAAGGTAAAGGTAAAGGTAAAGGTAAAGGTAAAGGTAAAGGTAAAGGTAAAGGTAAAGGTAAAAGTAAAGGTAAAGGTAAAGGTAAAGGTAAAGGTAGAGGTAAATGTAAAGGTAAAGGTAAAGACCCATCATAACAGAAAACTTTTGTTCGTCGCTGCGAAGCGGGACGTGTATTTGCTAGTACTTAATAAAAAGATATACGGCATGGTAGGTTGTGTGCCCACCTTTCATGTAAGAGGTTCCAGATTCAAACTCGAACAAATATCAAAAATTAGTTTTAAATAAAATTAGAACACTTTGTAACAAAAAATTATGTTTATTAAAGGTACATTTTATAGGTTCAAAAGACGAAATAAAAAAATTCACATTTGCGAAACACATCTTCGTTACAAAAAGAAAACAAGTATTTGTACTTACGAAAATATATACATACATACATATATTTATGTGCATGAATTTAAAATTTTATGTGTGGATGGAAATCAAAATTCCAGTGCAAAACTTGAATACTTATTTATTCAAATTGCTGTCAACTACAAAATTTTGCGATAAATTTTCAAATAGAAAACTATGTCGATTGTCGCGGTAAGTTTTTAAGCGTAGAAAAATATCTTTCCACGTCAACTGAAGTTATCGGGACGTATTTAAAAGTAAGAATTTCAGTCACTGTGTAGCGTGTAGTGCTACACGTTCAATATGCATATTGCGATATTTTTCTCGCTCTGAGGTACAAGATATTTTACTTCCGTCCTTTTCGCACTTTCACTTTCAATTCGCTTATTGCCAATATTGCGATCCGAATCGCGGATTTCAAAATTTCTAAACATTCTGCGATCCAGAATCGCGATCCATCAATACTCGATGCTACACTGTCAATATGAATCGCGATCCACAGATTTCATCAATATATATTGACCGTCTGACGTATGCCTATGTACATATGTAGATACACAGCTGATTCGTGTAACACATTTGAATGAAGCATTGCGAAAATTATTAAATTCGCCTTGAACTTGTCAGAAAAAGAGGAATGGCAAATAGTATGCGCATATACAAAACAAAGTTGCCAGAGTAAAAAATGTAAATAAAAACAATTTTACGAGTGAGATGGAAAAATATGACGAAATACTATGCTAAAATAAGAATTTAAAGCAAAATATGCCAAAAATATGCAAATAAGTCAAAATATGCAAAAATAAGCCTTTTGACCTAAATATGCGAAAATATGCCCTAACAAGTTAGGCTTATTCTCTTCGTCTTGAGCTAAAACGCCTATATATATTTATCATATGTAAATAGGACTGCAACAGAAAAATATGCATTTGCATATCTTCTGTTGCCCTACTAATAATATTACTTTAGTTATACATATGTAGGTCCTTTTAACCAAGTTTTTATTGCTCAACTTTAAGGTAATAGCTGTAGACATTAAATGTTCATGAAGTCATAATAATGAACTGTTCCCGCACTTTATCTTTAGCACCAGTTCTGAGCTAGTTGTGAACTCTCTAGTTCTAGACTGCCGTTTTTTGGATCTGTGCCCTATATTAGCTGCAGAGTACATACAAATCTATACGTGCACACATGCATGTATGTTAGCTATAGTGGCATTTGCAGAAAAATGAATCTTCTGTCATAAATAAACGATGTGGCAGTAATTTTCATGCCACGCATATTGTTGCATGCCACATAAAAAGCTAAATAGCAAAAAAAATATAATAAAAAGGAAAAAAAACAGCATTACCTATTTTATAATATCGCCATGAAATCGTTTATCAAGTAAAACTGTATTGTGCTATGTGTATTCGGCTTTTCCTTTATGTACCTAATTGATTTATAATTTAATTTGCGGAAGTTATTCATTAAAATTAATGTCGCTTATTTGAACATCACCAACCACACCTTCTAAAAATTGCATAAACTGTAGCCTTTGTTTTGTCATTCAAGATGATTGCACTTGTTTATTATATATATTTTATTTTAACTTTTCAATGATTTTTTTACAAAAAATTGTAATCTATTGCAATTTAAATTTCAAATTTCCGTTCTAAATGTGCGCTCAATAAATTCGCCTTGTTTTTCTTTTTTTGCTTACACTAAACTTAATTCAATACTTTAAATAATTCTGTGGGTGTAGCAAATAAAACTTTGAACAATAATTTATAATCACAATAGAAAATCAAAAAAAAAAAGCTTAGATAAATTAGTATTTAAGGGAAAGTGAAATCAATAGGAAAAATACAAAAAAAAATGAATTGAATAAACATTAAAACAGATATAAAAGTATGAATGAAGCGATCAGATTTTAGCAGCGATTAGTGTAATATATAGATATAAATAGCTGTTCATAATTGAGTGCGTACATACACATATATGTATGTATGTAAATATATAACCTACATATAATTTTTATATTTGAAAAACTCAATTCTTAACGCTTCACTGACGTCGCACCCATAATTTTATAGCCAGCTGAAAAACAAAATTCACCTAAACTAGGATGGGAGCGCATCTCGCACAAGCGCGTTTATTGTCTAGGCTTTGTTATTATTTAGATATACATATGTATATGTATATATTATATATATGTGTATATATATGAAGCTTTTCTTATAATTGCTATATTGTGTTGCATAGAAATAATTTAGTAAAGAATTACGTAAAATAGTCGGCATGATGATCTGATCGATGGGAGATTGAATAACTAGGACATATGAAAACGGGTGTGCCGAAGACTGGGCATATTATAGCATATCTAGCTAATTCGCTGATAGAAAAATGGACAGAGCGTTGGTAATCCGGTTTATTTTGCCGTGCTCTTTTTCATTTTTGGAGTTATTAATACATGTGTAAATATGCTCTACAGCAAATAGCGCTAGTTCGAAGTTAGTGCAGAACTAGTTCCAGAAAAGGGACAGGAGCGGTTCCCTTTTTATTGTCCTACGAAGTGGCAATTATCCTTCTCCGCAGAACTTTAAAACGCATTCTAAACTACTTGATATCTGAACAGTAATGGGAGAGTTCAAAAATCAATGGATATTTCGGAGATAGTTCGAAAGGAGGCACTTCAGAACTAGTTCAAAAATGGTCGGTATTTAGCCGCGCTTTACATAAGTAATCCTCAGTCGGCATAACTCTTAACATACTGAAAATAAATGTTGCATTATATTATAAAGTACTCAGTTTTTGGAACATAACCACACAGAGGGTGGAATTATCCCCATTCACCCACAAATGCCAAGTAATATTACTTTATACTTTGGAATAAGCGGAAAAATCCAATTAGCTCATACAGCGATGGTAGATGTGATAGCTATTTCGAAGAAAAACCACTTTCTTCATCATCAGACATCTTCTCGGGAGCATACCAGGCTTTGAACCTACGCTCCAACCATCAGTAGTCGAATATTAGCGAAACGCTAAGCACTGCGGCTACCGATGGTCCTGCTGAGCTGTTGGATTTTTCACTTATATATGCCATTACTCTATTCAATCTAACCAGATGTCTGATGATGAAGAAAGCGGTTTTTCTTCGAAATAGCTATCACATCTACCATCGCTGTATGAGCTAATTGAATTTTTCCGCTTATTCCAAAGTATAAAAATTAAAATTAAAAATAATAATTTCGTGCTAGACACTAACATACCTAATAATTAGGGCAACAGAAAATATGCCCTAAAAAACTCGTTTTTAGCGCTAAAAATATGTCCTTAAAAATATGGTTTAAGCGCTAAAAATATGCTCTTAAAACTTAGTTTAAGCACTGAAAATATGCCTTTAAATTTTGTTTATATCTATTATATAAAAATGAATGTGTGTGTGTGTCCTTTATGGACTCCCAAAGTAATCAACCGATCTTTATGAAATTTTCACAGTGGATTCATATGGTATTAGCGCACATAATAGGGAACTTCCCGGAATATAGGCCCAAATGTGGACCCAGAGTGACCCAGCAAGTGTTTGAGCAATATGGGTATCAAATGAAAGGTGCTGAGCAGGCCTTTAACATAAAGTTATTTTCATTGCGACGCCTAGGCCGGGTCCCCAAATATGGGTCAAAACGTGGACCCAGATGACCCTCGAATGTTTCTAAACGATATTGGTATAAAATGAAAGGTGTCGAGCAGGGCTTCAACATACTGATATTGTCATTTTTATTTTTTAAGTCGGTTTCCCAGAGATGGTTCAAGTAGTGAGCCCGGATGGTGATGGATGGTCCCGGTAAAAGTAAAGGTAAAGGCAAAGGTAAAGGTAAAGGTAAAGGTAAAGGCAAAGGTAAAGGTAAAGGTAAAGGTAAAGGTAAAGGTAAAGGTAAAGGTAAAGGTAAAGGTAAATGTAAAGGTAAAGGTAAAGGTAAAGGTAAAGGTAAAGGTAAAGGTAAAGGTAAAGGTAAAGGTAAAGGTAAAGGTAAAGGTAAAGGTAAAGGTAAAGGTAAAGGTAAAGGTAAAGGTAAAGGTAAAGGTAAAGGTAAAGGTAAAGGTAAAGGTAAAGGTAAAGGTAAAGGTAAAGGTAAAGGTAAAGGTAAAGGTAAAGGTAAAGGTAAAGGTAAAGGTAAGGGTAAAGGTAAAGGTAAAGGTAAAGGTAAAGGTAAAGGTAAAGGTAAAGGTAAAGGTAAAGGTAAAGGTAAAGGTAAAGGTAAAGGTAAAGGTAAAGGTAAAGGTAAAGGTAAAGGTAAAGATAAAGGTAAAGGTAAAGGTAAAGGTAAAGGTAAAGGTAAAGGTAAAGGTAAAGGTAAAGGTAAAGGTAAAGGTAAAGGTAAAGGTAAAGGTAAAGGTAAAGGTAAAGGTAAAGGTACAGGTAAAGGTTAAGGTAAAGGTAAAGGTAAAGGTAGAGGTAAAGGTAAAGGTAAAGGTAAAGGTAAAGGTAAAGGTAAAGGTAAAGGTAAAGGTAAAGGTAAAGGTAAAGGTAAAGGTAAAGGTAAAGGTAAAGGTAAAGGTAAAGGTAAAGGTAAAAGTAAAGGTAAAGGTAAAGGTAAAGGTAAAGGTAGAGGTAAATGTAAAGGTAAAGGTAAAGACCCATCATAACAGAAAACTTTTGTTCGTCGCTGCGAAGCGGGACGTGTATTTGCTAGTACTTAATAAAAAGATATACGGCATGGTAGGTTGTGTGCCCACCTTTCATGTAAGAGGTTCCAGATTCAAACTCGAACAAATATCAAAAATTAGTTTTAAATAAAATTAGAACACTTTGTAACAAAAAATTATGTTTATTAAAGGTACATTTTATAGGTTCAAAAGACGAAATAAAAAAATTCACATTTGCGAAACACATCTTCGTTACAAAAAGAAAACAAGTATTTGTACTTACGAAAATATATACATACATACATATATTTATGTGCATGAATTTAAAATTTTATGTGTGGATGGAAATCAAAATTCCAGTGCAAAACTTGAATACTTATTTATTCAAATTGCTGTCAACTACAAAATTTTGCGATAAATTTTCAAATAGAAAACTATGTCGATTGTCGCGGTAAGTTTTTAAGCGTAGAAAAATATCTTTCCACGTCAACTGAAGTTATCGGGACGTATTTAAAAGTAAGAATTTCAGTCACTATGTAGCGTGTAGTGCTACACGTTCAATATGCATATTGCGATATTTTTCTCGCTCTGAGGTACAAGATATTTTACTTCCGTCCTTTTCGCACTTTCACTTTCAATTCGCTTATTGCCAATATTGCGATCCGAATCGCGGATTTCAAAATTTCTAAACATTCTGCGATCCAGAATCGCGATCCATCAATACTCGATGCTACACTGTCAATATGAATCGCGATCCACAGATTTCATCAATATATATTGACCGTCTGACGTATGCCTATGTACATATGTAGATACACAGCTGATTCGTGTAACACATTTGAATGAAGCATTGCGAAAATTATTAAATTCGCCTTGAACTTGTCAGAAAAAGAGGAATGGCAAATAGTATGCGCATATACAAAACAAAGTTGCCAGAGTAAAAAATGTAAATAAAAACAATTTTACGAGTGAGATGGAAAAATATGACGAAATACTATGCTAAAATAAGAATTTAAAGCAAAATATGCCAAAAATATGCAAATAAGTCAAAATATGCAAAAATAAGCCTTTTGACCTAAATATGCGAAAATATGCCCTAACAAGTTAGGCTTATTCTCTTCGTCTTGAGCTAAAACGCCTATATATATTTATCATATGTAAATAGGACTGCAACAGAAAAATATGCATTTGCATATCTTCTGTTGCCCTACTAATAATATTACTTTAGTTATACATATGTAGGTCCTTTTAACCAAGTTTTTATTGCTCAACTTTAAGGTAATAGCTGTAGACATTAAATGTTCATGAAGTCATAATAATGAACTGTTCCCGCACTTTATCTTTAGCACCAGTTCTGAGCTAGTTGTGAACTCTCTAGTTCTAGACTGCCGTTTTTTGGATCTGTGCCCTATATTAGCTGCAGAGTACATACAAATCTATACGTGCACACATGCATGTATGTTAGCTATAGTGGCATTTGCAGAAAAATGAATCTTCTGTCATAAATAAACGATGTGGCAGTAATTTTCATGCCACGCATATTGTTGCATGCCACATAAAAAGCTAAATAGCAAAAAAAATATAATAAAAAGGAAAAAAAACAGCAAAAACTAATAAACACAACTACAAAACGCCTTTGCGTGTCTCGTTAACTAACTGTCCGGACAATCTGGCCGCACTGCCAAGCCATGCCATACCATAAAGTGCCGTGCAGTGCCGCTGTTTTATGACATTTTAATAATTTTCTAATTGTTTGAAATGCCATAAGCAAAAAGCTGCCAGCGGCGCTCCCCCTTTTTATTCCAATTGAACTACAATACAATCATGTATGCGTACATATTCATACGTATATTTGTATTTTATTTCTTCATTTGCTATTGTTGTTTCTGCTATGGTTGCTGAATTCATATTGCATTTACTACGTTAGTAAGTTAAGGTTTGCTTATTATACTCAGCTGTACTAGTACACAGAGTATTATAATTTTGATTTCATAACGGTGGATTGTAACATAATGAAATAATCGAGATAGATATGGACTTATGTATATCAAAATGATCAGGGTGAAAAGAGAAATCGATTGAGCCATGTCCGTCCGTCCGTCCGTCCGTCCGTCCGTCCGTCCGTCCGTCCGTCCGTCCGTCCGTCCGTCCGTCCGTACGCACGATAACTCGCGTAAAAATTGAGATATTTTGATGAAATTTGAAATGCAAGTTGGTATCGAGACTGGGACGGTTGGTATTGAAAATGGGCGAAATCGGACCATGACCACGCCCACTTTTCCTATATAGAAAAAATCGGAAATTTGGTATCTCAGCCACTAATATAGCTAGAGTGATAAAATTTTACCAACGTATTGAGCTCAGGCCCTTATGAAGAAATTTGATGAAGTTTTGGAAAATGGGCGGTGCCACGCCCACTTATTAAGGGTCAAACATTGAAAGTTTTATATGTTATAACTCAGAAACCGTTGAAGATATATCGATGAAATTTGGTATGCCTACTTTGCTTACTTAGACAAATGTTTTGGCGAAAAATTATCAAAATCGGTTGACGGCCACGCCCACTTTTATATATGGGTATTATAAAGTGACCTAATAAAAACATTTTAAGCGATATCTCTGTCAAATATAAAGATCTGTCACTGAAATTTTGTGGCAGGACTCCAACTACGGACATAAAACAAAAAGTATAAAAATTTTGGCAAATGGGCGGTGCCACGCCCACTTATTAAGGGGCAAATATTGAAAGTTTTATAGGCCATAACTCAGAAACCGTTAAAGATATATCGATGAAATTTGGTACGCGTGCTATATTTACTTAGCCAAATGTGTGGACGAAAAATTACCAAAATCGGTTGACGACCACGCCCACTTTTATATATGGGTATTATAAAGTGACCTAATAAAATCATTTTTAGCGATATCTCTGTGAAATATAAAGATAATTCATTGAAATTTTGTGACATGAGTTCTACAATAGACCGGAAACAAAAAATAAAAAAAGTTTATAAAATGGGCGTGGCACCGCCTCTTTTTAGACAAAGGAATATACGAGCCTATTACTCGACAAATAACTGAGATATTATGACGAAACTTGGTTTATGCACTTTTATAACATGTGTTAATAGACACGCAAAAATTTATTGAAATCGGTTTATGACCACGCCTACTTTTTAACAAAGATATTTCTGGAAAACCCTTTTGGAATTTGTAACGTGAAGTCTTTGTAACTAAAAGTCATAGAGGGATGCAATTTTGCACTAACAATAATATTTATATGCTTATTTGGATGATTGATACAAATTTTAAAAATGCGCGTGGCTGCGCCCTGTTTATGCAGCACTCGTTTCATATAAAATACACCCTTTATCGAACAAACGCAAATAAACAATGAAAGCATACAGCTGAGTATCTAATGTTCGATTCCACTCGAACTTAGGCTTCCTTACTTGTTTTATTTTTTTTTTTTTCACTTGCATACACGTATGGATGCAAGTAGATGCTTTTGCTTGAAAATCAGCGACCGCAACGATTGAAAATAGTTAAGAAAATATGCGGAAATACATATATGTAGTAAAAAGTGGTAACAAATAAACAACATGAGAACCAAATCTTTTAAGAAAACCACATTCTTGCATTTAAATTTCTTTTCGAGAATGAGCTAAATCACGAATTTATAACGAAGGATAAATGGATAGGATAGGATGGGATGGATAGGATAGGATAGGATAGGATAGGATAGGATAGGATAGGATAGGATAGGATAGGATAAGATAGGATAGGATAACATGGGATAGGATAGGATAGGATAGGATAGGATAGGATAGGATAGGATAGGATAGGATCGGATAGGATAGGATAGGATAGGATAGGAAAGGATAGGATGGATAGGATAGGATAAGATAGGATAGGATAGGATACGATAGGATAGGATAGGATAGGATAACATGGGATAGGATAGGATAGGATAGGATAGGATAGGATAGGATAGGATAGGATAGGATCGGATAGGATAGGATAGGATAGGATAGGATAGGATAGGATAGGATAGGATAGGATAGGATAGGATAGGATAGGATAGAATAGGATAGAATAGGATAGAATAGGATAGAATAGAATAGGGTAGGATAGGATAATGAAGATTCCATTTATTTGGATAATAACCAAACTTGTTCTTGAATCGAATACCAACTATTTACATATTTTCACATTCACTACAGAAGAGGAGCTTTGTAAAAAATTGAGTCAAATGTCAATTGGAATCTTGTGAAAACAAACCCTGCCGGGAATCGTTACCCACTTCTCAGCTAAATTCACAACCATCTACACATTTTTCAATGAAATTCAAATATATACACAACTTTTTTCTGTAAAGTGCGCATTCACTCGCTTATTTGGTATAGTAACACGATAAACTCCGCCTAAAAGTATGCAATAAATAACCGATATCTATGTTATTACAGAGAGAGAGCGTGAGAGAGTTAATATACATATATGTCGGTAAAATTGGCACTGCTCCATTCATAATTACCAAAAACTTTACCGTCTGAGTAAATGTGTGTTACCCGTATATAACCGGTAGTTTTACCCACCGATGTATGGCAGGCAACTTTTATTTTCGCGCTCTGGTGCAAATATGTTTTTTTATATACATAGGCATTTGCTTGGTTATTTAGCCATTTGTTGTGCCCAAGTGCTGACATGATGTTTTTATGGCTGACATTTTTATAATATTTTTGTAAATATTGTTTTTTCTTTGTTTTTGGGATTTCGCCTGCAGCTATGCGAGATGCTTATGCTGCGATTTTAATGGACGTCTGTGACGATATGAAGTCATATACTTATGGGCTGTAAAGTATACGCAGTTTGTATTACACACATACATGCCCATATAATATTTATACGGGATATGCGCATATGCTTTTTAAACTTGCTTATGGCTATTTGTTGTACTTTAATTGGGCGCCACGAGTTCTTTGCACTTCAATAAACCAATAAAGCTCTTTTGCATATCTGCATGCATGTCAATATGTTTATGTCAATAAATAAATATGAATGACATAAACCACGGGATATTGGCGCTCTTCGCGATGTGCAGGAATTCTTTGTTTAATTGTGCGTTTTCTTTTGTTTGTTTTTTGGTACTTTTTGTTTTTTTTATTAGTTTATATACGGTATGGTTCATCAGTCTTACTGATGCTGGTAGGTATAACCTAATGATGCGCTTACATATCCTCGGTTATGGAGTTTAAACGGGGATATGTACAAATTTACTGGCACATAAAATAGGAGCAGAAAATCCTCTTATCAAAGACCTTGAACTTATTTTTCCAGTCCTTTCTTCCTACACAATTTCTTTCTTTCTTCTTTCTTTATTTTTAAAATCTTTTTCGCTTTGCTTTTTCCCTAATCTGAGATCTGTTCACCTGTCAATATGCACCTTCTTCGCTCTGCTATTTACTCACTCATTCAATAAGCTTTTTGCTATTTTTATGCCTGCCAGTGTTGTCATATCGCATTACGCACTAATTATGCTGTTAATTAACCCTTTTTACGGGCTTTCGCACCAGTCAAGCGTTGCGTCGGCTTAACTTGTACACTTAGCCCTCCACCAGCTCAACTTACGGTACACGCAAAAGGCGACTAGAAATCCGTACGGCAAGACAAGTATTATTTTCAGCATTTATGAATGTGTGTATGTCAATATGTATTTAATGCGCTTCTTTTTCTTTTTCTTGGTAACAATTTTCCAAATATTTAAAAATTGCTTTACGCACTGACAAACGTTTTGGTTTTGTAATCAAGCTCTCTGTTTGGCTGTTTCATAAGTATTAACCCCCTTCAGTGTTTCCGAACATTCCATTTGCCTTCAACCCCAACCCCGTCACCAACACCTCCAGTCGTCTGCCGCCTACCGTCTACCGACTGCCTTCTTTCTGACAGTCAAGTCAGTCGGCTTATCTATCGTTTTACAAAAACCCGCCGTTTGTTGCTCAGCCATGACCTTCTTTTGCTCCCATTTCACTTAGTTGCTATTTAATCTTATTCAAATTTTCATATTAATTAGCTTTTGTCTTGTCTAACAACCTTTTGCCTTGTGTACAGTCATTTAAATAGGAAAGCATATCGATTACCGCTGAGCTTACTTTATATGCACTGCCATCTGTGCTGCCGATTATGGTGAAAAGCAGGTTTGCGTGATTCAAACTATTTTCAAATCAAAGATAAATTTTATTTGTGATTCGTTTCACAAAAGAATCAGAAATACCCTTTGATTCGTGATTCAAACTATTTTCAAATCAAAGATAAAATTGATTTGTGACTCATTTCTCAAAAGAATCAAAAATCTTTTTTGATTCTTGATTCAAGCTTGATTTCGAATCAAGATTCTTAATAAATTTTTGATTCGAATAAAATTTTTGATTCGAATCAAATTTTTGATTCGAATAAAATTTTTGATTCGAATAAAATTTTTGATTCGAATCAAACTCTTTATTCGTATCAAAAATTATTTTGAATCAAAACTTTATTTCAAATAAGTGGCTATGCACATACATACATACATACGTATGTATGTATGTACGTACGGCGTCCCTGTAAAAATTCCGAGTACTCCATTCACTAATCCATGGAGTGCTCGCTATGGACCAACAGATTACTCCATAACTTGCCACATTTCATACAAAAAATATGGTCCATTTAACATTGCATGTCATTGCAATGGAGTATATACTCCAATCCCGCATAACAATCAAACTAATCCATGGAGTACCTACATTGGATTAATTGATGGAGTACCTAACGGTTAGCCGAACATAACAACAAAAACCAAACGTTTATGCGACGACGACGAATAACGTGTATGCGTTCAAACATATGTATGTATGTATGTAGTTATGTATGTATGTATACACATATCGTCCTCGTCGCGATAAGCATTTGGTTTTTGCTATGTTCGGCTAACTACGAACCGATCCAGATACACGAATCGGTCGTTTGGGCTATGCTAGTGGTCACTTTGAAAGTACTCCAACCTACCACAAATGGAGCATATAATCCAATGATTTTTGCAGGGGTAGCACAAACGTAAATACGACAATCAGAAATATGTACACATGTACACATTTGGCGTCAGCATACAATTTGGCTGTTGTTGCACTTTTGGTGCATTTTATACATTTTTGTGTTTTAAATTACCGAGAATGTACTTGAATATTTCTGATATGCTACAGTATTTTTTATCCTAAATAAATTTTTGATTCGAATTATTATTATTATTATCAAAAATTTGATTCGAATCAAAAATATATTTTGAATCAAGACTCGTAAGAAATTTTTGATTCGAATCAAAAGATTTTTGATCCTTTTGAGAAATGAATCACAAATCAAATTTATCTTTGATTTGAAAATGGTTCAAATCCCGAATCAAAGGGTATTTTTGATTCTTTTGAGAAATGAATCACAAATCAAATTTATCTTTGATTTGAAAATGGTTTGAATCACGAATCAAAGGGTATTTTTGATTATTTTGAGAAATGAATCACAAATAAAAATTATCTTTGATTTGAAAATAGTTTGAATCACGAATCGAGTTGATTCTTTATTTGAAAGTTGATTTGAAATCAAAATTGATTCGAATCACGCAACGCTGGTGAAAAGGCTGTTGCTTAAAATTTTTGAATTTTTTGCTGCGGTTCGTAGGCTCAAATGAAGCATGAAATTCTAGGTGAACACATTAAAAAAGGAAAATATTTACAAGGATAGTTCTTGTTTTACGCTAATCCTTCTTAAACACTGTGTACATACATATCTATACTTTAAAGAAAATGAAAACAATAAATTGGAAAAGAATTAAAAATAGTGCAGAGCGAAGGTTTAAGTAGATAACTACAAGTATAGTTTTAGATATTTCTAGCAAGTGACATTATAGGTACAACATTTTTGAAACCATTTGGAGGCGGGTTGAATGACTCCCACAAAGGATGTCAGATGTACATTAAGCCGTCTCGCCAAAAAAAGTACACCGTATGTCCCTCCCCATTTGTTTTGTTTTGTCTTTTTGAAAAACATTTCCGGAATTTTTTTTTATTTTTTTAACGCCACTAGATATCGCTAAAATACATTTTTTTTCATATCTTCGGTATTTACAGTACGATCTTAAAGTTTTATACACCAGTGTCTTTGGTCTGATAGAAAGTTTTCGACTATATAATTATATTAACCCTGTGTGTGCCATTGGTGTCACTACCAACCAGTGCTTAGTTTAACCTCCTTAAATATTTTTTTTTGCTTGCATATTAAACGTCATACAAAATCATTAATCTTTTGTAAAAGAAGTATTTCGATCGCTTCAGTAGAACTTGAAATAAAACACATTCAACATTTCGAGAAATATACATTTGCTATCTGAGGTGTTTGAGCTTCATATTACAAAGATTTTTTCTGAAATTTTATGACGAATAATTTTCTAGAAACTTAACCCTCTAGCACCCACATTAAAGAGTTATTTTGGCCCCCTTTCTTAGATATTAAAGAAAAAAATAGTATATTTAAAGTCGCTAAAGAGTTAAAATATTCTAGAAAATTATTCGCCATCAAATTTCAATATATTCACCTTGTACATCTGAAATTTTTTTACTGTTTTTGAAAAAGTTTAAATTTAAAATTTTCACTCGATAATAGCCAAATTATACGAGGATCAGTTTTCAAGATGATTTTAAATATTTATCCGAATTAAAAAGCATTTGTAAGCTTTTGAGAGGGTTACTATTTTATAAAAAAGCGCCGAAAATTTTCATACAAAGAACCACAGGAAAAGAGATACCAAATATGTAGGCCCTTTTGCTATATTTTTTTTTTTTTTTAAGTTTATTTGTAGGTATAACACGCTTTTGAGTAGTAGGCAGTGCTCACCAAGCGGGTTCAACCCCACTTCCCGTTAGAGTTCTATGATACATTTTACTTCATTAATGGTTCTACTACTCGCTATTCACTGTCTTCAAGACCAGAATTTTCCTACAAATACTTACTCTAACAATAAATTTTTTCATTTAACATTACATTGCATATTTACTTAAATTTGTTCTTTATGAATCAATTTTCTCCATTTGAATGGACAACAATAACATTTGGGCAATTCACTGGGTATTGTAAAGTTGTATGTTGTTAGGGGAAAATGTACATAAGAACGCAGTACCTGTGAACAGACTCTCGTATGTGTTTTGTTGTATTTCGTTAAAGTTTACAGTTTGTTGTTTAAAAAAATTTGAATAAGAAAAATGCCAGGCGAAAGTGAGAAAAACAAAATCATAACAGCATTATGCGAAAAACAGTTTATTAGATTTATTAGCGGCGGATTCAAGTCCTAGTTGATATATGATACACACGATGCAAGTAATTTGTTTTTTTTTTTTCGTCTCGCCCTACATACTGCCTGCACCTGTCGATTGCTCAAATTCCTTTGCTCTACCATATGCACTTCGCATGTTTCGCACTTTTGCGCGCACTTGCTTTCATTCCACGTTTATGATTTTTCCGCGGTAAAACGATTGTAGTAAAATTGGGCAGTTGGTTTCTAACGTAAACGAAATTAGGTGCTTTATAAAATTCAATGCATAACAAACCCTAAGAGACCTCGAATTCTCGATTTTCCAAAAGGAGTTCGACCAACATCTTCTTCTCGGCCATATCCCACCTCCTTGTTGGGTGGGTTGGAGCGTATGCGTATCTTCTTGCACTACAAGTAAAGAAGTAAAAAGGAAAAATATGAAACAAATATGTACGTACATTTGTATTTATTTAATTCGATTATATTTACCGGAATGTCGTCAGCCGCTTCCATATTTTTGTTTAAATTTTTTTTTAACAAACTGTCAGAATAAAAAACTTAAATCAAATAACACATCCAATAAACATAGGCTGCCCAGTTGTATTGGTTGTATTGAAATTTGTATGAGAAAAATCAACCCTACTGATACACCTATTGTAAACCTTTACCAGTATACAACATTACATTACTTTACAACAGCTTGTGAATTGCCCAATTGTCTTCTGTTTTGTGAACTTAAATTTATTTACACAGTTGGTTGAAAAGTTCAAAGGGTTGTAAAGCAAATTGTAATAATGATAAACTAGACATTTCTGTTAAATTCATGTTTGTTTATAAAAGCGACATGCATACACACTTTCTTGTATTAAATTACATTTGTTTGTATTTACTATATAGACTTTGACTCACAATACTTGACGCTTGAAGTTTCCTCCTGTTGCTCCTCGCTTTGCTTGTGAATCTTTACGTCCTGCACACTGAGTCTCGTGTCACATATGCACATCAGTAAATTGCAGGCCTTGCTGGGACATGGATAACCATAAATAAAACAATTGCATATAATATTAATTTGCGTATTGCTGCAATATATGTATGTTCCAGAGACCAACATAACTGTTAAGTTTTTTCTAAGTGTCCTAAAATAACAGTTTCATGTAAACACAAAGGCATAACAGTTAAGCAACGCCGATAACACTTATTGTTTACAGACTAGCTGTTTCCGTCAGTGGGAAACTTTTATTTTCAATTTTTTTCCGTCACTGTTGGACAGTGACGGTTATCATTGAGCAGCGAAAAATTTCTGTCGCGAAAGGACGGATATTTCGGGCAGAGAAAAAATAAAAGTCTTTTGTGCATGTATGTGTCGTGCGCACGTACATGTGCCACTCCGTTGAGGATGAACATATGAAATGCATACCCTGCAGCGAAATCAACTAGTTATAAACTAATTGACAACTAGTTGGCCATACAGCTCAACTAGTCAGCCATCTATCTTTTTTCCATATTAGCAACTGGTATTTTTAACACGGTGATGACCTAGGAAATGGCAATTGTCAGTATCCACACCAGAGTCATACCACTTGACTGACTAGTCAGTATCCACACCAGCATCATACCACTTGACTGACTAGTCAGTATCCACACCAGCATCAAACCAATTTGCTGACTAGTCAGTGTAGATATCAGAACTATACCAGTTGACTGACTAGTTTTACATGCTACTCCAATGAAAATAAAAATTGCAAAATAAAGTTTCTAATACATTTATTTAGTTATTGATATTGATGATATTTAAATTAAAGAATTCAGGCACTTTAGATTGGTATCTTGCATATTAAATATTTAGGTAAATTAACACTAACATTGTGAATAAGTAACACGTTGACCATTCTAAGCTTGACATTTATATTGATGATTTTCTGACTTTACACAAACATATCATGTACTTTTTCTATGGCTGAAGTAGTATCTAATATACAGTGCTATATTAACATTTCAAACTATGTTATATTTGTGGTATTCACCTGATTTAATGATCTAACAATTTGCAACCAACTAAATCTACAAGGGGCCTACTACGCAGGGTTCGAATACTACAACAACAATAAAGAAGTTGCTTTACTTTTACTGCATCCAGAAACCCCGGATACATTCGCTTTTAATTTAAAACCCTTTTTTTGGAAAAACTTCTTGTTTCATAACTAATCTCAATTTATCCCCTATGAATCTAGTTGGGCAACTTCCATAATTTATCTAGTCAGTTAACTGGTAGGTTGGCTGACTAGTTTGGACTTTCGTTGCAGGGTATGTACATACATATGTATGTATGTTTGTAATTATACTAAATGGTACGCCGGTATGCATGCGATCTGGTGGAATGGAAAGCAGGTATTGCAATTTTCCATGTTTATTATACATTATTGAATCTTTTGTTTAACATTTTTTTGCATATACATATGTACACATGTAACGACTTCTTTTTATAGATTAGGTAGTCGCCTTTTATTTAATTTTAAGTGAGAGGCTGTACAATCTTAATACCAAAACAATAAATTCGTTATTTTTAATAAAGCCGAACTCTAAGTACTAAAAATAATAATATAAAATAGTTATGGACATAGGTATGTAGGTACCTGCGTACTACTAAGATTAACTATGATATATTAATATGTATGTAAGTACATACATATGTTCATATGTATGCATGTATAAGAATTGCAGAAATATGCAAAGCCGACGGCAAATGAACTGGTGCCTCTTTGACACATTTTCGCTAGTTCTGAACCAGAAATTCTGTTCTCTAGTTACTTATTAACTTCCTGCAGAGTATGTAAAAAAATTCAGATACATGCCTTTATAATTAAATACCTATATTAATATGTATGTACATAAATATGTAAGTAACGAATCTAATATCAAAGTATATTTTAATACATATACATATTATGTATTAACTAAATAATTCAAAATAAAATTCCTGTCCATGCCTGCTAAGTTACAAAATTGGTTATTTTAAATACAGTCATACTACGAACACAAATTTTCTTCCATTTGGACACTAGCGTATGCGCACGAACGTACATGCATATCTACATATGCAAACATATTTTTCAGCAACACTTTTCTTTATCCCTCTGTTTTTAACTGTTATCAAAGGACGGAAAAAAATAAAAGTCTCATTGAAACCGTCACTTGCTGAGGGATATTTTTGAGTGTTGAAAAATAACTCTTAAATGGCAACAGAAAAAAGATCGTTGAGAGAGGTTGCCCACGGTGAGAAACACTTTGAGTGAAAGAGTTTTCTGTTTCAGTCAGTGGGAAACACTTTGCGCTCACCATTTTTGTGTTTCCGTCAGACTGAAATGGAATGAAAATAAGTGTTAACTGTTAAAGTTGGTCTCTGGTATGTTCACATACTTACACAAGTTGCAGCATGTGGCATATAAGCAACCCTGTCTGCGACCACATCTGCGAGTTGTCCGAAATGAGTCGAATGTTGGACTAATTCAAATTTTTACAAGGTTTGCTGGAGCACGTTTTTTTCCTATATCTTTTTCTGCAAGGATTGTGTGACAACTTGGAGCCGACGTCGTTTCTTCGGACCCTGCTTTAAGCTATGGTAATTCTTTTCTTGTGCAATTAGACTGGACATTTGCTTAGATCTATCCGTTGAAGTAACCTCAGTCTGTACAAATAAAGCGATGATTTGTATGTGATTTCATGTGAACTGATTGTGACCACTTACTCTACAGACTAGTCACCCACATTTTAGCAAATAAAATTGGCTTAAGAGTTATGAAGCCGAGACAAAATGCATAATTTACAAACACACACACACATATGTAAATTCATGTAAAATGCACCACTTGTGTCTTGCATTTCATGCCTCAATTAGTTGCAAGTAAAAGTCGACGTCCAAACACGGAGACACGAAGTTGAGCAACCCGCTGCTTTTGATCGTTTGTGGGTGAGAAGGCGACGAGGAAAGGAGGGGGGCACCAAGTCGTCGGTGCTCGGACAACACGCTTTGTGCAGCAATTCTTATCGCCAGTGACCAATCAGAGCGTTCGAAGAATGCCAGAACAAAACATAATGAACAAAAGTTGGCCAGCGACGAGTTGATGTGTTTGGACAAATGGAAGACAGAACAGCGGCATAAAAGAGAATCGTTGGATAATTTCGCAGCAGAGTTGCTGTGTTTGGACACGGACAAAGCGAGCACTTCACCAACTCAGAGTTCACTGTCAATTTTCTTAACTTTCTAATTTCACTATTTGCATAGAAAGCATACATATGTATGTATATTTATTGACAAGTGTAGTCTGCGTTTCATTTGCATTTGATATCATAAATTTAAGTAAATTGTTGCATTTTCTTCTTTGTCGTCTTCTTCTGCTTCTGCTTCTGCTGCTTCTTCTTCTTGTTATTGTTATTGAAGATGTTTACTCGTAGGCTGGACCATCAAAATTGATTCAAATTTGCATTTGCATTTATAGTTTAGTTACTCCGCACACACATATGTAAATTTGACCTGTCATTGTTGTTGCTATTGTTGTTGCTGCTATTATTATGATGGTATTTGTTGTAATTTGGCTGTTTGCTCTGTGTGTAAGTAGAGGTGAGATTGTTGTTATTGTAACAAAACATAATATTATTGCACTTATAATTACAAATGTGCACAGAAGCTTTAACATATGTATGTACATACATACATACATACATACATACATATGTAGCATATCTAAATGGCTTTAAGTATGCATGTAAGTTTGTACATATGTATGTATGTATGTATTTATAAGCTCATATTGATTGTTAGTTTAGTTGACATGACAGTTGTTTGATGACAAATAGTTGTCGTTGTTGCTATCATTGCCAGCTGCGAATGTACATATTTGCAGTAATCAGTCAGGCAAATGTAAATTTTCTAAATTAGTGAGAATCCAACAGAAATTTCACTAACAAAAAGAAATGGTTGCAATTTTTCGTACCTACATACGTATATACATATGTATATGAATGTACATATCGACGCTTCCAAACAAAACTGTACTAAGTCTGAAAACTGTGTTTTGCAGGAGAAGCTCTCAAAGTTTAAACTCGATATGAAACTTCGGTTGTATGCTAAGTATATTTTCACTTGTAACTTCTGTTTGGATTGAACGATCAATACGAAAACTCGACAATATCAATGTCAGGGTACGCTTTATATAAAACTGTAAGAAAAAATAAAAATTTGCTACGTGGTTTTTCATGGCAAGCTCTCAAAGTTTTTATTCTGTAAAAATCTCGAGTTGTATTATATGTAGACTTTTGGTTATAACTTTTGATTGGATTGTCCGATCCATACCAAAATTAGACAGCATCTAAATTGAGACACGCTCTACTTGAAAACGCCAAAAACGGGAAAATGAACTAAGTCGACTTAGTACAGTATTGTTTGGAAGCGTCGATATGTACCTATGTACATTAGGCCGGAACGATTTACTAACCTGCATACATATGTACATATGTATATCGTGCCATCGATATTCGGATTCCACTCATTTTTCTGAGTAGAAAACTCTTCTACGACAATTGTCTAAAATTAATTTTTTTGCTTCGAAATTTGGTTATTATGGATAGGGCGAATTTTTGCAAATCAAAAGTCGAAAGAAAAAAACGAAAAAAAAATACATAGGCCAATATGCACATCAATTCAATAAAAAAAATTATGGTGAATCCAAATGTGAAATCAGAATTAAAATTACTTCAACTCTAAGAAAACTCAAGGTTACTCATACGCCATAGGCTACTTACTACTACATAGAAGCAAAAACGAAAATTTAAAGCAGCATAAGTCTAAATTTTAGGAAATAACTCTTCGATTTCTGCAGCTTAAATTCTGAAAGTTTGGATTTAGAACATTTATTGCGAAAATCATCTATATCGGATGACTATAATATAGAGATCCCAATGGTATAAAAATATTTCAAATCGGGTCAGTAGTTTTTAAGAAATTGCAATTTAAAAAAGGCATACCTAATAAAAACTTTGACCTTTAATAACTTTTGTCATTGTTGTTTCCAAAAAAACAAAGCTGGGGGCACCTCTAATGCGAGTTGGTCAATAAAATTTTACAGGCTTATTTCTGGGCTAGAAAGGTGCCGTTCTGCTTTGGAACTAATTGAATTACCAAAAAAAAAATTTCGCTCCACCTTAATATACATTTATATTAGCTTGTACTATTCAGGTGTGTAAATCTAAAGCTTAAACACATATTTTTATCAAAGTTATTCATTGTGTCTTTAAACTTAAATATATATTTTTACTTTAAAATACTCAGTAGGAAGGCTTAAAGTGTTAGCGAGGGTGAAATTCCCAAAATGGGTGATTAAATTTCTCAAAAAATGTAGCTGCTTGGAATTTATCGAACTTTGAGATTCCTGTTATCGATCTTTCGGATTTATCTCTCGTTACAATTCGATCTTTTGGGTTTAACGGTCTTTGGATGTCTAATCTATTTAGCTTGAAAGTGTTACAAATTTTAATTTGAGTTTTATCCGTTTTTTTACGAACTCTCGGGGTAATGTTGTTGAGCTTCTTTATTGAAAGCCTTACAATGGATCAATAAACAATCGTTGGTACACTAAGTATATATGTATGTATGTACGTAAAAACAAGCCGCGACCACCTTTTTTCGTATTTGCAATTTTAGTTGAATTAAACAGTATATGTAAATACATAAGGCTTTGCTAAATCTTTTGTTTACGCTTAACTAGTATTACATACATATGTTAACGCTTCAATAATTATGAATATACTCGAATATAAATTTTTTATGCAATGAATACTATGCATATCTTTATACATACATATGTACATGCAATTTCCGTTTTCCTGTTGCAAAACAAAAATCCTTAATATCATTTGTACTTGTAGCCCCCACAATTATTTGCATTTTACAAGAAATTGACACCGTAAAGTCAAATGTTTGCCCACATTGATTTCCTCTGAGAATTGCGGTAAATTTTTCGTACTTTTGTAGTTAATAAAAGCTCAATACCTACATACATACACGGAAAGAATTTTTTACTAGAATCAATGCCGAGACAAGAAAAATTAGACTTGATTTTGAACTTAGAAAATAATTTCTTAATATCAAGAAATTCCAAGAAAACATTTTCTTGCTTCAAGTAAAATTGGATTTTAAATAAATAAGAAAACATATTCTTGCTTCGAGTAAAATTGGATTTTAAATAAATAAGAAATAATTTACTTACGGTAAGTGTTTTTTTCTTGTTTTTAGAATTAAATAATTAAGAAATAATTTTTTTGTTGCAAGTAAAACTTTTCTTATACGAGCTTAAGTAAATAAGAAAATATTAAATATTAAATCAAGTAAAAATTTTCTAAAAATATTAAAAACGTAAAAAATAAGGAAAATGAAACTAATCATTAGAAACCCATAATTAGTCAACTAGTACTTATTTTCCTAGGACTTGTTCACTGAAATGACAACATTTCAATTAATATAAATGAAGATGCAAATAGTGAACTCCTTATACCAAATGCTTCACTAACAATCTGAGAATTGCAGAAATATTCAGAAATATGCAAAGCAGATGGCAAATGAAAAAAATACGTGTTATTTTGGAAATGTAAATTCAGCAAGAAATATTTTACTCAATAAAACGTTTTCTTATTTATTTTCAAATTTTTTTTTGCTGTAGTTTGCTGGTATGCTCAAAGAACTTTGGCGTTCAAAATGAGTAAGAAATATTTTACTTCGCTCAAGAAAACGTTTTCTTATTTATTTTCAATTTTTTTTGCTGTAGTTTGTTGTTGCAATTCATTGAAACACAATTTTCTTAAATTCTTCTTGATATTAGCAAAAAGATTTTCTTCATTTAAGTAAATTTAAGAAAAGATGTTCTTATTTATTTAAACAATTTTTTTCAACACTTTTTTTCTATACATTTTGTTAGTATTCTTGAATAAGAAAATAATTGTCTCATTTTTGGAAAACTCAATTTCTTAATTCCAGTAATAATTAAGTCAATTTTTCTTATTTCCCTAAAAATTTTCTAAATTGAGTTCAAGAAAGCATTTTTCTTGATTCAAGTATGCAAATTTCTTTCCGTGTATGTACATAAATGGATATAATCAAACATAAATTCAAAATAAGAATAAGAAGCCAAGTAATTTTTTTTGTATGCTTGCATATCCATGAATGAAGGTAAATATGTATATACAAATATACATATATTGACAAAATGAGGGTAAATCGAAAAATAAGCGCTACGATTAAGTACATAACTAAACTAGAATGATTTCAAGCAAGTTTTTGAGGGTGATCGCCAATAAGATTAGCGGTTTTCTTCGATCTCACCCGCTCCATCGGTAACAGAATAGTCAATGATATCACATATAAATTTTGTTCTCGAGCGGAGACGGTTAAGGGGTGTGGCACAGGGGCGAAAGTTCGGAAAACTCTACGGATACACAAATAATTAAGAGGTGTCGCACAGGGGTCACATAGATCGGTATTAGATATACATACATAAAATTAAGTTTAATTTTTTCAATCTCCATAGAGTTTTCTGCACCTTATATAAGCCTAGGTTCCTGCCTCATTCGAGGCGTGGTCCTTAATGTTTTTTTTACCAATTCTGTAGATCTACAGTTTTATGCCGTTCGAGAATATGATATGTAAAAAAGTTTTGTTCGCAGTTGTCTTATAGCAGTAGAAATACACCCAAAAGATTAACAACCAGAGGCTGAAGCTCGATAGCATCTTTAAGACGAATAGTGCGAAGTTTGTGTTATTTAATTTGAGATTTGTTTCGTCTCACCAAATCTTTCTTCGACTAACCAAATTAAAATCAATCAAATAGCAAAAGATGGGCGACAGTGGATTTGCAGAAAGCCGCATAAGCCGACAACTAGTCGTATTTTTCATCCATAGTAAAGTTTGGTGGGGGACGTACGTATGTATAAAAATGGACAGTTATGGATGGGGATGGAACGGATTTGTTAATTCGCACGGGGTTTCGGGATGAGTGAATGACAACCAATATGATAATATTCTTTAACAAGGTTTGTAGAATAGCCCTGGAAATGTGGGACAAACTTGGGACGAATTGGGCGGAAAAATCCTCTGCTGAAACCTCCAAGAGGTTGTTGTCTGGGAAATGGACCTCCGTCTCTCCTCCCCGATGCCTCTTCCTGTTTCTTGCGTCAGAGAAGACTGCGATGGAGACCGCGGAGGGCTAGCAATGGCTGTTGTCTGTTCGAGTAGTTCCCCGCAAGGAGCGAGCCAGGCGGGAGTTACGAGGCGGCCTCAGTCATGGTTCGAGATGCCTGACGGATCCGGCGCTGGATCGAGGACCTTTGGAGTTGTGGGACGGTGACCCGTGGGCATACATATATGGGCACTCAACAAGGGGTTCGCTGTTGTGGAATCTATTTGTCAACAAATGCTCTTCATAAATACACAAAATACTTTTCGGAAAATACGGAAAATACTAAAACTTACGAAGTTTTGTATTTCAAGTTTAGTATAATGCCTCCAATAGGATGTTGGTAACATTAAGGACCAAATGTGGTATATGTGAAGGAAAACTGTATCCGGCCAACCTAACCTAATCTAACCTTGAGACGGATGTTGTCTTGCAGCAAGATAATGATCCGAAGCACAATTCGCGAGTTGTTCAGACTTTCGTCCAGGATCACGGGTTTGAAGTACTTGACTGACCATCTCCATCATCAGACCCCAAACCAATTCGTCTGCATGGGTTGATGTTAATGTTGAAATTTCTAATTCCAGGGACTGACCTAATCTCCAAGGGACTCACCTAACCTCGAGGAATTATGGCAAAAACCTCAAAATTCTTGGCAAATTATTAGTAGATATACTTGCAGAAGTATAGTGGGATCTATGCCAAGATGGAATCGAGACAGTAGTAAAAGTAAAAGGGAGCTACATATATTAAATACTAGACTTCAGCAAAAAAGAGCAAATAATTAAAAAGTGGAAACAAAATATACCGCCGTGATTTCACAATAATACATTTCAATCAATTGCAGTTGCTTCATTCATTTAATAAAACCATATGACCCTCACCGATACATAAAGTGTATCATATTTACCTGGTCAACGGCCAACGCCGCTGCTTACACCCATATCCGCAAGCAATACTTGAACTGAAATGCATAAACAAAAACAATAAGTAGATACTGAATACTGCAGTGCATAAGTAAAATTTAATAAAAATGTGAAACAAAACAAAAATTGCAACTACCGGCCAAACACACAATCAGACAATCAAACAATCGACCGACCGACCAGCCAACCAACCAACTAACCGGATGCGTATGAAATCGATCGTCATGGTGGGAAAATTTTGCTATAGTTAAATATTTTATATTCATTCACAGAATAATAAATTTTATTTTAAAAATTTATGCATATGTCACGTACGCTTACAACTTATGTAATACATTTTTGCGCTTCGCAAATATCGCTTTGATTTAATGCTGTTTTGTTGTCAGCAAAAAAAAAATAAAAGAGTTGAAAAAAATATATACGTAGATACTATACAAATCCATATCCTACGTTCCCATACACATCGCACATTTAGCCGACTAAATAGTCTACATCTGGGGCTTCTTTTGCATTTCATTGTGTAGTTTGTATGGTCAAAAATGTACGTATGTATGTACGTTAGTAAGTGACCGCTGTGGCGCAGTGGGTAGAGTGCTCGCCTGCTATGCCAGAGGTCTCGGGTTCAAACCACGGTCCGAGCCAAACAAATTTTTCTAATTAGTAAAAATCCAATTACTGGGTTTTTTAAGAGCAGCGGTCACCTCTCGGCAGTGGGCGGCATACCCTCCGAGAGTATTTCTGCCATGAAAAAGCTTCTCACAAAAAAATGCATTCGCCGTTCGGAGCCGGCATAAAACTGTAGGTCCACCCAATTAGTAGGAAAAACAAAAAGGAGCACACCTCGAATTGGGAGAGAAGCTCGGCCATAAAACTCGTCAGAGTTATAATAGCGCCATTGTATTATATTATATGTACGTTAGTATAAGTAATGAAGAACAAAAAAAATTATCTGTTTTATATTTTTGACACATTTGCATTCATTATTATTAATATTTTAATTTTATACGCTCATTTGCACACCCTTTCATTTGCGTAAACGCAATTCCATTTCTCCCCTTTCCAATGTTAACTTTCATGCAACATGCATATCTACATGCACATACAAACACATAAACACAATTTTTAATGTGCGAAACCGCAATTTATAAAAATTCTCAAGCATTTAAGTGGCTTTTTGAAAGTTCACGGCATCAAGTGTTCTCCTTCGGTTTGCAAAGCAGGTCAATTCGTCAAAAAGTGGCATTAAATATCCTCTTACATTTTTATCTCGTATGTACATGCACACAAACATACACTTTCCATACCCTGCAGGGAACTCGATAACTAGTGAGCAAAATTTCTAGTTCCGAACTAGCGAAAATGTGTCAAAGGGGAACTAGATCAATTGTAGTTAGACCCTCACCAGTTCAAAAGGAGTGAATTGAGTGACCATTATAAGACACACTTTCATTTGTATGCAATTTCAAAGTGACAAAAATTTTATGAAAATTTTTCGTTTGTTCAATTTCCGTCGGCTTTGTATATTTCTGCAATTCTCAGATGTTTAGTGAAGCATTTCATATAAAGAGTTTTCTATTTGCATCTTAACTTGTATGAAATGAAATGTTCCCCTAATTATGCTTTTCCGATCCCTCAGGCTTATTTCTAATTTTTTTTTATTTTATTACTTTTTAAATATTATTGTAAATTTTTATTAAATAAAAAAATAAAAAAATATTAGTTAAAAAAAAAAATAAAAAAAATTATCATCTACCTTGACACCAACAGGATTCGAACCCACGCCCCTCAGATTGAAAGGCACATGCGTTAACCAGCCGGCCATCGCGCCACTTGCATGAAGTGTGTCAAAGGCTGCACTTAAGCGGCAGATGTAAAACTGTAGAATTTGTAGGTACTTGTAGCCAGTGATGCCGAAATTGGGCCTTTCGGACCAAATCTGGTCCGATAAATTTACTTTGGGCTGTTGGGCGGCTAAAATCAATTTTGGTCCGATTTGTAATATGAATATTTTAGTGGAGACAATTTCTCGGACGCTAAACGTTTCATCTTTCCCGTGTAAAGTTCTTTTATTGTTAGTGAAGCACACTATGCGCATGTCTATTAGAGTTGGGAAATTTAGTTCACTTTGTTGAGCGCTCAATTGGTGAGGGGTCTCTTCAGTGAACTAGTTCACTTTAGTGACTTTGCATAGGCTATCCAGGAAGGAAGTCCCAAGAAAGTGTTGTCTGTCGCTGTTAAGAGCCGAGCGAAGCAGTGGCAGATGAGGTGTTCGATTGTCTCCTCGCCTCATCATCTTTCAAGCTTATGCAGCATCTGCGGTAGGGTCACCTAGCCTCTCTGCGTGTTTCCCGATGAGGCAGTGTCCTGTGAGTACCACCACAAGGTTCGAGATGTCATCTCTCCTTAGAGTACTTATTTGATGGGATCGCTTGTGAACCCATTTCTGCCAGATTTGCCTTGATGTTCGACATACTGGCTTCTGTTGCCATCTATCGCTTGCTAGTTTATAGACATACTGTTTAAGAATTAGCTTGTTTGTGGCTAAGGCATACCTATGCTTTATGGAAGAACCTGCTCGGTAGTGCCCTGCCTCGCAAGTTCATCCGCCTTACAATTGCCATTGATATCCCTATGTCCCGGGACCTACACGAGGTGCAGACAGGTCTGTTTGGCCATCTCCTTTAGAGATCGGCGACAGTCTAGTGTTAGTTCTGAATTAAATGAGTGGGAGTCAAGATTACTTAGTATGTACATATGTATTTAAAAATAAATATGTAATTCCATTTTAAGTTGACTTCTGATTTTTGGGCCTTTTTTGGTGGAATTGGGCGGTAATTTGGTCGGTAAAATTCTAGTTCAGAACTATCGAAAATGTGCCAATAAACGAACTAGTGTAAACTGTAGAATTTAGTACTAGTTCGGAACTATCGAAAATGTAGTGCAGGGAGGGACAATTGACACCGCCTAGGACATCGCCGTGTTAAATTCGCCAGTTGATAACATGCAAAAATGATTTATCTCGCACTAGTAGTGTCGAAAAATGCACTAGAAGCGACCTAGTTCGGAACTAGAGATTTTCCCGACAGGGTATATATATGTATGTATGTATGTGCATATGTACATAAATAAATCACTCATTTCGCATTGCGGTTAATAAAATGTGTAATTTGTAATTTAATACTTCCCATCAAAACAGTCTTTTACATTCTTTTTAAACGTTCTCTGCACTAAAGACGCTTCTGCTGGAAAGGAAATTGTTGGATTTGAGAATGCAAAGGAAGGAAGATCAAGGAAGCAAGGTCAGGTTTAAACTTTAATGAATTCAAGTACGTAAATAATTTTAGTGGAAATCGCTTAAACTTTCTTAGAACGTGGGGACTTCGGAGCCTAGTCAATCATCATTCACTAAGATTAATTGAGTTAGAAGTTTACGATAAGACTCATATCAAGTATGTGTTGCTGCTGTTGTTGTTGTTGTTCTTGTTATAGCCACCAACCCGCTCCCCGAGGGATTTAGCGGACCACAGCGCTTTAGCGGCTTAGACTGTACCCGAGGTAAGGCTTGTGTGTCGTAAGAGGCGACTGAAATCGGGAACGAAGAACAGCCAATAGATGCAGTTAAATCATTTTCATAAAATAAAAATTTTATTTTGCTCAGATGCACTATGGTTCAAAACCGAAATATTGAGGAATTAAACCCTGTTCGAGCGGGGAAATTTTGGGGCCGGAATTCCTCATGAATTTCGGAAACGGGGAACAAGAGGCAGCCGGTTCTCAAGGTAGCTTCACTTATATGAACAAATGTGGAAAATGAATACGCAGAAATTAATTAATAATTAATTCATTTAATTTCTATTCAAATTTTTCAATCTTTACACTTCACTAGATTTGAGCACTTAAATATATATTTGTGTATGATACACTTCACTGTATTTATTTATATACATATATACAGATGGGGTTGTACTCACCTGAGATGTCGCTGAAGAAAATCTGATGATCAAAAGAAGACCAACTGTTTTGTTTCCACCCCTTTTATAGGCACCACAGAAGGTGGAGCCAAAAACAACGGGATCAGCTAACAGGACTCATACCAAAGCGAGATGAAGTAACGAGTCCTGTCAGCTGATTGATCATTCACCATGATCTGTCAATCATGACTCCTACCAGCGACATCTCGGAGTGAGAGTTGGCGTAAACAAAACCCAATTATCGACTTTTGATTTTCCCGAAAAAAATAATTACCTTTTATTACACATTACTGAAGTAAATAAAAAATATAAAAAATAGTGTCAGCTGGCTATCACTTGTTTGTCAGAAAGCTTTCAAAGTCTTGGTTTCGATTTTTGTATTCCTGAAAAATATTTTACTCAAATTATATAAAAATCTCAAGTGGTGATAAAAAGCTAACGAATTTGAATAAAGTGTGTTTATAAAATGGAAAATATTAATAAAGGTATGTAAAATCAAGAACAACAAACTTTTTTTTGAAACAATAATAATCGTTAATGTATTTTTGAGTTTAAATAAGCCGTGTTGTGTTTTGATTTTTGTGAGTTTTTTCTGTGTTAAATAGAATATAAATAAGTTGGATCAAATAGTATCAATACAAATTATATATGTAGTTACAGCTAATAGTGTCCTCTTTAATGCAAATGTTATTTTATCGGCGGGAGTTTGCAAGCGAGGCTACAATTTCACTTTTTTCAGAGCAAAGTAAACTTCGAAAATGGCGATACTTTACAATTTTATATCGATAATAATAAGAACTAGTATCGCCGGTGCTCGAAATTCGACCATGCAATTTATTTTTTCAACTTTGTATTGGTACAAAAATTATTCCTTTTCGCGGAGATAAGCAAGACTTTCCAAATTCCAGTTGTACCGCAACACTAATTTGCCCTTTTTATCACGGTCCGACGCGAAATCATGGTCAAAATCAAGGCAGATCTAGGAAGGTAGGCCCGGTGGCGAATTCAGAAATTTCCCATGTATTTTGTTATTGTAATTGGTAGTGTAATTTCAAAATGATATTTCGCCGTGGTTAAAATCTGAATTCGCTTGGGGCTCGTTCATTCCTATTGGCCATGATGTGAATTCGCTTTGATTTTGACATTACACTCTACCTTTGTAAATAAAAAAAGAAGTTTTTCAATTCGCCGCGAGCCTACCTGTTAGATATGCCTTGGTCAAAATTAAAATTACTCAGTGTGCTCTCCCGCACTCTCTCTCATTTTTCGTTTTAATGGAAAAGCAATAGGAGATATTTGGCCACGTTGATTTTGATCTGAGCGTAAACTGGGCCAATGCATATAAAATAGAGAGGGCTTTTAAATTGAAGCGACTCTTCAACTGTGTTTACGATATTTGTAAACACGTTTACGATATCTATCTCTCTTAACTAAAAATTTTATTTATTAATTATAAACAAATTAAATAATTTATAGAAAAAATTATATGCCTATGCACTGCTCCTCACTCATACGAACACATCCATATCAATTTTATGTGGATATGAGTATGTTAAATGTGCTAAAAGTGTGGCAATTGTTTGTATGGGAAAAATGTTAGCCTATTAATATATTGATATAAAACTCATTTATATATAGGGTTTAAAAACCTAATAATTTCCCTTGAAATTAACGTTACACTTTTTCGGATATCTTCTTTAGTACCTGAGATATTGTTATTTTAATTTCACTAACTTGCTAAAAAAAATTAAAAACTTTAAAATTTCCTATCGCAAAGTGAATAAATTTAAAATAACAATATCTCTTAAACTACACGTAGCATCGAAAATCTGACTTCAGATTCAGATTCAGCGTATCGGAAACCTTTAGAAAAGTAAAGTTTTATCTATATTTTAAATTCAACCTATATTTACAGTTTCCACTATGTATGGTAGCAGCAGCGAAAAATGGGCGTGGCTTGCCCATTTTCGTCATGAGACATACTTTTACCTTTAAATACCCTATGAAAAGTTTCAGACCGATATCTTAACTATAACTGTTTTATTCCTCAAAGACTGAATTTTGAACCATAGTGAGATGGTTCAACAAACTGAGGATATTTTCATTAACTTGCAGATCCAAATTGCAGCTAAACTAACATCCCAAAACTCTCATGTAAACTTTTTCATTGACAACCAGGCGGCAATCAAAGCGAAAATGGCGGCGACGACTACCTCTATGCGCGTGAATTAGTGCAGGGCAAAGCTACAAGAACTCTGCGAGAACAGACGCTTTACGATCTACTGGCTCCGGGGCATCATTAGCACAAGTGAATATGGAAAAAACTTGCCCTTCTCTAAACCACTACAAAGCTCAAATAGATACGGTACTGATATGCAAAGGGGATTTCTAGTGGCTGGTGCAGAGTCATATGTGCATGGTATGCGATGAACACGATTCTGTTGACACTCAGGAAAACCTGCCAGCTTTTGGCAGACTCTGCCATAGAGGCCTTGGTTCTGCACACTTCTCGTCCCTAGAAAGCGTTGGTGAACAAGAAATACACAAAATTTACAATCTGCGAATATCTGCATTCCAGGATTAATATAACATCTCCAATACGTTGTTGACAACATTAAGGACCATAGGTGGTCTATGTGAGGGATCACGGGATTCTGGCCAATGTAACCTAACCTAACCTTACGTTCTGGCAAATTACAGCGCCGTAAACAAATTTTATGTAACGATAAGGTCGAAAAGTTCCTCTACGCACGGTTCGCTTTTCTTGAAGAAGCCGTTTTATACGTCAAAAAAGATAGACTGCAGTGATCAAGTAAAAAATACATAAAAACACTAAACATGGAAGCAGCTGTATCTTACCAGAGTGCTTCATACAAATTGGCTCAATTGTTGGGATTCAAGTTAAACTTAAAAAAAATCATGCCCTTTTCAAGCCTCATCTTCGATAATGAATGTGTTGTTATAGCATTTTCAGGTGAAATTAAACTTTTCTCAAGTCAATTGAAACTTTTTTGAACTCAAGAGAAACTTTTTTCAAGTCAAGTGAAACCTTTTTCAATTTAAATTAAACTTTTTTCAATTTCATTTCCATTTCAAGTCAAGTGAAACCTTTTTCAATTGAAATTAAACTTTTTTCAATTTGGGGGTTAAAACCCCCCCATGACCAAATCTAAGTTGCAATGATTTTGCAAAAATTTTCAAAACACAGTTTATGAATTTTGCATTGAATCTTGACTCATAATTTTTGACAAAATTAGTACAATAATTTTACGGAAGAAGAAATTGGTGAAAGTTGCAAAAAATAAGGTTGGCCAATACATAAGTTCGGCACTTTGAATTGCACTTGGAGCTATCCGAAATTACAATGTTGTGTAGCATATGTTCGTTTGAAATTTTTCAAAAAATTGTACTGATAACAAAAAATTTTCATTTTGTGAAAACAGTGAGCAGTTTCAATTAACAAGTACTGTAAACAGTACTATTCAGGACCTGGTTAACTAGGTTTTGATGAATCAGAATTAGACCAGATAAGTCAACTATTTTGGCAAAGGGATGTTCTCATTGTTTGTTTACGTTTGACGGAAACACGGTGTATTTTATATAATGTGGATACCGCTTAAGGTGGGCGTAGACACACCCATTTTCAAAATTAGTATCAATTATCCGACTAAGCATATGAATATTATTCTTTGTGCAAAATTTCATTCCTTTATGACTTTTAGTTACAAAGATGTCACGTCACAAATTTCACAAGGCCATTTTAGAAATGTTTTTGTAAAAAAGTAGGCGTGGTTATACACCGATTTCGCTAAATTTTTATACCTTTCATGAGAATGAAATGGTATTATAACTTAGTGCCAAAAAATTTTTGTCGAAAGTACCAGAAGGAAGCGTGGGGGACCCACCAAAATATATACCGATATGGTCAGAATCACGAGCTGAGTCGATTAAGCCATGTCCGTCTGTCCGTCTGTCCGTCCGTCTGTGTGAACGCAAACTAGTCCCTCAGTTTTTGAGATATCTGAATGAAATTCGGAATACAGGTATGTTGTTATATGCAGCTGATCATTTGTCGGAACCGGCCGAATCGGACCACTATAACATATAGAAAACAACGGATTATTCAGATATACATGAAATTTTTGGATGTAATTTGTGCATAACTTCCCCATTTAAACAGCTAAGGACATGAAACTTTGAAGTAGACGTGCCCATTTTGGCCCAAACAAGGTTACCGAAAATTGTCAAGATCGGACCACTATAACATATAGTTCCACAACATCCGATTATTCAGATATACACATTTTGGTGTATAACTCCTCCATTTTAACAGCTAACGGCCTGAAATTTTGAAGTATTTGTACCCATGTGGACCCAAACGAGATTGCAGAAAATTGTTAAGATCGGACCACTATAACCTATAGCTCCCCTACAACCGATTGTACAGATATACACATTTTGGTGTATAACTCCTCCACTTTAACAGCTAACGGCGTGAAATTTTGAAGTATTTTTACCCATATGGGCCCAAACGGGATTACCGAAAATTGTCAAGATCGGACCACTATAACATATAGCTCCCATACAACCGATTGTTCAGATATGCACATTTTGGTGTATAACTCCTCCATTTTAACAGCTAACGGTGTGAAATTTTGAAGTATTTGTACACATATGGGCCCAAACGGGATTACCGAAAATTGTTAAGATCGGACCACTATAACATATAGCTCCCATACAACCGATTGTTCAGATATGGACATTTTGGTGTATAACTCCTCCATTTTAACAGCTAACGGCGTGAAATTTTGAAGTATTTGTACCCATATGGGCCCAAACAGGGTTACCGAAAATTGTCAAGATCGGACCACTATAACATATAGCTCCCCTACAACCGATTGTTCAGATATGGACATTTTGGTGTATAACTCCTCCATTTTAACAGCTAACGGCGTGAAATTTTTAAGTATTTGTACCCATATGGGCCCAAACGGGATTACCGAAAATTGTCAAGATCGGACCACTATAATATATAGCTCCCATACAACCGATTGTTCAGATATACACATTTTGGTGTATAACTCCTCCATTTTAACAGCTAACGGCGTGAAATTTTGAAGTATTTGTACCCATATGGGCCCAAACAGGGTTACCGAAAATTGTCAAGATCGGACCACTATAACATATAGCTCCCCTACAACCGATTGTTCAGATATGGACATTTTGGTGTATAACTCCTCCATTTTAACAGCTAACGGCGTGAAATTTTTAAGTATTTGTACCCATATGGGCCCAAACGGGATTACCGAAAATTGTCAAGATCGGACCACTATAACATATAGCTCCCATACAACCGATTGTTCAGATATTTACATTTTGGTGTATAACTCCTCCATTTAAATAGCCAAGACACCATTTTTTCTAATAAATCTTTCCATAAATGAACCCACAGAATTAAAATTATAAATTAAACTTAATTAATATTAATAAATTAAACATACATAGGTAACTTTTCATTTCCCCACTCATGAAAGGTATGAAGTCTTCGGTACGGCCGAAGACAGCCGCGCTTTTACTTGTTCCTAATAAATCTTTCCATAAATGAACCCACAGAATTAAAATTATAAATTAAACTTAATCCGGCTATGTACATACATAGGTAACTTTTCATTTCCCCACTCATGAAAGGTATGAAGTCTTCGGTACGGCCGAAGACAGCCGCGCTTTTACTTGTTTAACGTATATTAGTACAAGTAATAAAAGTTTAACCCTAAGTTTCGTCATGTGGCCGCTGTGGTGCAGTGGGTAGAGTGCTCGCCTGCTATACCAGAGGTCTCGGGTTCAAACCCCAGTCCGAGCAAACACCAAAAAAATTTTTCTAATTAGTAAAAATCCAATTATTGGGTTTTTTTAAGAGCAGCGGTCACCTCTCGGCAGTGGGCGGCATACCCTCCGAGAGCATTTCTGCCATGAAAAAGCTTCTCACAAAAAATGCATTCGCCGTTCGGAGCCGGCATAAAACTGTAGGAAAAACAAAAAAGGAGCACGCCTCGAATTGGGAGAGAAGCTCGGCCATAAAACTCGTCAGAGTTATAATAGCGCCATTGTATTATATTATTATTATTATTATTATTATTCGTCATAACATATCAATTATAATAATTATTTTTTGAGTTGTGTTTGTCAAAAAAGGGGTGGTGTCACGCCCATTTTCAAAAGTTTTTCTGTTTTTTGTTTCCGGCCTATTGTGGGACTCATGCCACAAAATTTCAATCAATTATCTTTATATTTGACAAAGATTTCGCTTACAATGGGTCATATTAATAAAAGCCAAGGATTTGCTTTTGCTTAAGATTTCAAATTTTATATACACAAATTCTCTATCAAATACAGAAAAATTTTTACAACCAAAAAATTTTCTTGGGTATAATTTTAAGCATCAGAGTATGCAGTTTCAGAAAAGTTAGAGAACATTTAAATTTATGATGTATGGGTCTGGATATCTGTTTCAGCAAATATGTTTATCTTAGCGAAAAATGTATGCGAATGCAAACCAAAATTAAAAACCCCCCCCAAGGCTAATTCCTGCGCACGGCCCTGTACTGGCGACACCAACTTAGTCTCCAAACGATCCACGAAATTTCATCACCGCACTCACCACCAAAACCGCTCTCACACTTTTGTCATCTTTTATTGACTTGTCATCGAATCATGGAGCCAAAATGTTGCAACGCTGTAGGAGTTCTGAAAATGAGAAATGTTTGCTGGAAACATATAGCTGTATATACATATGTATGTATAGATACGTATAAATTATAAAACATATTATCATATACAACAACAACAGCAATATTGCATAACTGAAATGCGTTGCGAATCATCTTCTACATCGCCAGCATCGCCGTCTTTGCGATGATGGGCATCATTGTCATTAACTCAGCAACAAAACTTTGGGTGTAAGCAATCGTTCGTTGGATGCGTTGTTGGTGAGTAACCGCCGATCGATCGTCTGTGTGTGTTTGACTGCGCGAATAAATGAATGAATGATTGAAAATTAATTAATTATTGCAAATATTTATTTCGTATTTTTATGCTTTCAACAAAACTGGACAGACGGCTGAATGGAAAGAAAGAAAGACTCAAATGCGGTGCTGACTACGTTTTAATGTCTCATTTTGTCTTTTGTATTTTATTGGTATGTTCACATTTACATACATACATACATTTATAATCATGTGTAAAATTGTAATAAAATCTCTATTTATTAATTGCTTCAAAGAAGGTAATCGTTGAATTTCTCTGAAAATGGGTAGTCGATTTTCGTAAGAGAGGCAGCGCAGAGGAAGTAGCAGTCACCGCCGAGATATCATCAGTCACAAAAATGTAATTCGAGATAAATATGTTTGCAATATGTATGTATGTATTAAGGTATGTATGTATGTATGTATCCCAGTGGAAAAAGGAAGGAAAAAGAAGCACTTGCAGAAAAATCTTCTATAGAGTCTCAATGAACTCACCATCTGGATGATTTATGATTTTGTTATTTATTTCTTACTAGAGTTTACTCGCGGGTTTCACACCACATGCTTTTAAAAATATTAGAATATCGAATTTGTTCTAAAAAGTTACATAGAAACAAGTAAGGAAGCCTAAGTTCGAGTGGAATCGAACATTAGATACTCAGCTGTATGCGTTCATTGTTTGTTTGCGTTTGATGGAAACAGGGTGTATTTTATATAAAGCGAGTGCTGTATAAAGTGGGCGTAGCCGCGCCCATTTTCAACATTTTTATCAGTCATGCAACTAAGCATATGAATATTATTCTTTGTGCAACATTTCATTCCTTTATGACTTCTAGTTACAAAGATGTCACGTTACAAATTCCCAAAGGGTGTTCCAGAAATATCTTTGTTAAAAAGTAGGCGTGGTCATAAACCGATTTGAATAAATTTTTGCGTGTCTATTAACACAAGTTATAAAAGTGTATAAATCAAGTTTCGTCACAATATCTCAATTATTTGTCGAGTTATAGGCTAAGAAATCTCGTATATTCCTTTGTCTAAAAAGAGGCGGTGCCACGCCCGTTTTCCAAATTTTTTGTGTTTTTCGTTTTATATCCACAGTTGGACTCCTGCCATAAAATTTCAATGATATATCTTCAGAGAACTTATAAAGTAGAGAAGGCGCAAATGTTAAGTGGCAAAATTTTAACAGAATTTGCGTGCACACATAAGAGGAGACGTACCGATTTGTCAACTCAGAGTTGCTTTCGGGTATCGAATTGTTTTACTCGCTCGGTCTACTCTTGCGCACTCGTTTGTTCGCGAATTTATTCAGTTTTATATGCGATTCACCGATGCCATCGATGCACAAATTCTGTACAACCGCTAAATATTTTCAAAATTTTCCTATCGAATTTTAATTTAGGAATTAAAAAAAACAATAAAAATTAATTTAAAAAAGTTTCAAAGTGAATTTGCTGGGACTCGAACCCACGATCCCAAGTATTTTCTATACTAAAAATCATTGAATGAGATATTGGTGTGTACATACACAACAAGGCACCAATTATATGATTTTTTATCGAATTATCAATTGTAATTTAAATTTGCGAAATTTTGAACATATGTTGTCCATAAAAATAATTTCTTGTCCATTTGTTGATGACCAACCATCAAACATCAATATATAAAATCTAACCCGCCGTCGGCATTTCACATTTATTTACTGTCACCTTCTTGATGACCAACAATCAATCATCATCAACCATCAAATAAAAGTTATACATATATCACCCTTTTTTGATAATTTAATAGGTGATAACTACAAATAATTGCACCAATTATCTGGTGGCTCACCATTCTTTTTGGTGTACATAGCATACACCTGCTCTCCTCTCATCAGCTGACTATCATAACAAATGTACATATGTTTGTATGTGCAAATCAAAACATTGGCGCGTGCCTCCTTTTCAACATATGTACATATGCGCAACTTTTTTGACGCATGCGCAGTTTCAAACCGCTCGGTTTTTTCTTTGACAAATCTATACTCAGCGGCGAGTTCCATACTACACTCGATCGATACAATTTTTTTAAACTATTATACATCCATTTATAATGGCCATACACAAATTTTTCCAATTACCTAATATCAATTTTATTCATTTTTCCCTTATGACCTTTCCATCACATGCATACATACATCCAAACATCATACATTCCATAATCATCCATTTCGCAGTTGAGTATATTCAGAACCGAGCCGAATATGTTTTGTTTTGCCTGTGATTATACACGTCAATAATGCTTTCTAGGCATGAATGATTGCTATGATTTCTGTTTGCCTGATACCTGCATGGAATAATTCGTTTCTTCTTCGTTTGTTGTGCCTATGAATCAAAACAAAATTCTGTCCATCGATATTAAAATTGTCGAATTTTACGATGGAAAGAAGAAATGTTGCAACAAAGTTTTATTTATTTATAATTATAATCATTCATAATAGACGTTCATTCTTGAAAAGAATTCCATGCACCACCCCTCGACCAGAAACCTTCATTTTGTCAGAAATGTGGCAACAAGGATGTTCACAAACTTTAAAATCTACTTTTCATCTTGAAAAAGACTTTGAAGTTAATATTTTGTGCACATCTACAAAGTAAGATGTCCATGTACATATACGAATTACTAACACACGCTAAAAACTGATTTTTTGTCGATCATATTGTAAAAGTGTGTAAAACCGCATATCTGCCTACTGAACGTATGTGATTTTGCACTTTAAGCGCCTTTTCATGAACGACGAACTCTTCTTTGTTCGCGGCAATCAAACGACAAAGGGTTGTCGGCTGGTTTCATGACCATCAAAACAAAATCAGCAAAACCAAAAAGAAGCACACGCAAAAGTACATAAATACAGGTGTACGAAGAAGAATAAGAACCAAAAATGTTTTGTATAGACAAAGTTACATACCCATGTACGAACAAGAATAAGAAGCTAAAACCTACCCACTAGGAAAATAGGTAAGACTTTATTTTTTTATTGCCAAAATGCATGTACACGAATATTACAATTCGCACACAATAAACTATTTTCTATAAAGATGCCATCGAATGAGATAATAAAAATACATATTTTTTTTCATAATCGGCAATTTTGTTTTTAAGCGCGCGAATCTCGTTTTCCAAAGATTTAATTTTTTTATTTGTTTTTACAATTACTCTATTAGAAACTTTTTGGCAAGACTGAGCCATACGGGCAAAATTTTCATTTTGGATGACGTCCTCGGAACGTCTTTTCTTGTAAAAAGCATCGGAAAACTTTTCAAAATCGTCAAAAGTCATTTCAGTTTTTTCAATACATGCGACAGAATATGTTCTTTTGACGGGCTGTAGTACATGGTACGAAGATGCTATTGAACAATTATCGTTATCGTTTACGTTATTATTTACGGGAGTACAATCTATATCTAAGTTATAGTGAGGAAAAGCACCCTCCTTAAGACGGTTTTTGGAAAGAGATTTCTTATCAAAATGCTTATGGCAGATACGCAACTTGTTTCTATCAGAAGAAAGAACATTTAAATTGCAGGCTCGAGCCCAAGAATAAAAAGCAGTCTCTGCTGGGGGGAATGAGTATGTAGGCCCCGTTCCGGCTCCCCGACATCCCGCGATGCAGCACTGCCTATATACCCTTTTCTTCCTGGAAACCTGCCGATCTTCTACAGTATCTCCTAATAAAAAAATGTACATGTATGTAAGTACATGTTTATAAGCATTTATACATATATATGGATATATACATATATAGGTATCGAAAAATATATTAAAATTATAGTAGAACTTGAAAAAAATTTGCTGCATACCCCTAGTAGTAGAAATTGAAAAAAAAATAAATAAAAATAAAGTCCATACCCCTAGTCGGCATTTAACATTTTGTGCACGACCCTAATTGGAAAAAAATGTATGAAGAAAATGGACATAAACATATGTACATATATGTAGAAAGTAGAATATTTAGTGATACCATACGAAAACTAGAACTTTCAAAATTGTTTACGAAGAAATTCTATGAAAGAAATTTTAAAAGTGCTAGTTTTCGTATGGTACGACGATTTGCAAGAACTTTTAATAATAGATGCCATCATTTGTAATACATTCATGTTCATAAATACGTGCAAACACACGTGAATATTTCATGAATTTACTTTATTGCTTATTTTATTAATCGAGAAGTGAATTAAAAATGTATGATAAAGTTTGAAAAGGGGTGAGAATGGAATTATTTGCATATTTAGCGTTTTTAATGAAAAATATGTAACAAACATCTTGATATGGGAAGTAAGATATGCTATAAATATAAAATATATGCCTTAAAATTAATGATTTAAAATACCCACATTCACTTTTTTACGCAGTGGCATCAATTGAATATGTTATAAAAAATGCGCATTTTTCAAAGAGTTTCGTATCTAGTTATCTATGGTGCATACCCCTAGTCGGAATTTCGCATTTTGTGCACAACCCTAATCGACACAAAATGTATAAAGCGAAATTAAAGACGCATATCATCACTGCACGTAAAGTGTTTGCTTATGCACATATGTATGTACATACATTCATACATATTGCACACATAAACTCCAATAAAAGGCAAATCTCAGAATTAATTATTGCACTAAAGAAATATGTATATGTATATATGTATGTACATAGGTATATGCTTGCATACAGACAATATGCACATACATACATATGTGTAGCCACATTAAAATGTTTTTTTTTTGTATGTTGAGTAGGTACTTACCAGAAATGGGGATCGGGGCTGCGCCTTTCTTCAGGCGCAAGCTCCCGATATCCTCTGCTGAAAAATGCGCCGCACAAACGAACGTATTGTTGGGCGCAATGTATTCATCCCCCGAAATAGCCAGGTTGCGGCGCCACTTTTCAGACAGGCCACTGCCTTTTGGCCACCGAAACATCTGGCTATTTACGCTGCAATTAACGCAATCCCGGACAAAACATTTACGAACGCGCGACATTTTTAAATAATAGATATTTCACACTGCACTTGAAATTTAAACACTCCCGCACCAAGAAGAAAAAGCAAGTGATATGTCAATCATATCAAAAATAGGTGATCACCTCATAGTCAAATCAGAACGGTGAATAGGTATACTCAACTGCGAAATGGATGATTATGGAATGTATGATGTTTGGATGTATGTATGCATGTGATGGAAAGGTCATAAGGGAAAAATGAATAAAATTGATATTAGGTAATTGGAAAAATTTGTGTATGGCCATTATAAATGGATGTATAATAGTTTAAAAAAATTGTATCGATCGAGTGTAGTATGGAACTCGCCGCTGAGTATAGATTTGTCAAAGAAAAAACCGAGCGGTTTGAAACTGCGCATGCGTCAAAAAAGTTGCGCATATGTACATATGTTGAAAAGGAGGCACGCGCCAATGTTTTGATTTGCACATACAAACATATGTACATTTGTTATGATAGTCAGCTGATGAGAGGAGAGCAGGTGTATGCTATGTACACCAAAAAGAATGGTGAGCCACCAGATAATTGGTGCAATTATTTGTAGTTATCACCTATTAAATTATCAAAAAAGGGTGATATATGTATAACTTTTATTTGATGGTTGATGATGATTGATTGTTGGTCATCAAGAAGGTGACAGTAAATAAATGTGAAATGCCGACGGCGGGTTAGATTTTATATATTGATGTTTGATGGTTGGTCATCAACAAATGGACAAGAAATTATTTTTATGGACAACATATGTTCAAAATTTCGCAAATTTAAATTACAATTGATAATTCGATAAAAAATCATATAATTGGTGCCTTGTTGTGTATGTACACACCAATATCTCATTCAATGATTTTTAGTATAGAAAATACTTGGGATCGTGGGTTCGAGTCCCAGCAAATTCACTTTGAAACTTTTTTAAATTAATTTTTATTGTTTTTTTTAATTCCTAAATTAAAATTCGATAGGAAAATTTTGAAAATATTTAGCGGTTGTACAGAATTTGTGCATCGATGGCATCGGTGAATCGCATATAAAACTGAATAAATTCGCGAACAAACGAGTGCGCAAGAGTAGACCGAGCGAGTAAAACAATTCGATACCCGAAAGCAACTCTGAGTTGACAAATCGGTACGTCTCCTCTTATGTGTGCACGCAAATTCTGTTAAAATTTTGCCACTTAACATTTGCGCCTTCTCTACTTTATAAGTTCTCTGTATCTTTATATTTGACAGAGATATAGTTTAAAATGTTTTTATTAGGCCACTTTATAATACCCATATATAAAAGTGGGCGTGGTCGTCAACCGATTTTAGCAATTTTTAGTCCAAACATTTGCCTTAGTAAGTAAATCACGCCTACCAAATTTCATCGATATATCTTCAATGGTTTCTGAGTTATGACATATAAAACTTTCCATGTTTGACTCTTAATAAGTGGGCGTGGCACCACCCATTTTCCAAAATTTCATCAAATTTCTTCATAGGGGCCTGAGCTCAATACGTGTGTAAAATTTCATCGCTCCAGCTATATTAGTGACTGAGGTACCAAATTTCCGATTTTTTCTATATAGGAAAAGTGGGCGTGGTCATTGTCCGATTTCGCCCATTTTCAATACCAACCGTCCCAGTCTCGATACCAACTTGCATTTCAAATTTCATCGAAATATCTCAATTTTTTTTCAAGATATATTCGCTGTGAAATTTCCAATTTGTATGGGAGTTGCCCATCCCTGCTTTACCAAGACCCAGATTGTTTATCCGTTGAGTAATGTAATGTTCCTTCACGTCAATTTTCAGTATTATAGTTACTTCAAGAGATATTACGAAATAAAGGAAAAATTTGTATGGGGGGTGCCCATCTCTGCTTTCATCCGCTGAGTACGTAATTATCTCATATGCTCTCACACCAATTTTCAGTACTCTACTAAAAATATTTCAAGATATATTCGCTGTGAAAGTTTTAGTTTGTATGTGAGGTGCCCATCCCTGCTTCACCAAGACCCAGATTGTTTATCCGTTGAGTAATGTAATGTTTCTTCACACCAGTATACAGTACAAATTACTTCAAGAGATGTTACGAAATAAATGAAAGTTTTGTATGGGCGGCGCCCATCCCTGCTGTTCAATAAGATTAAAAATATGCATATAATCTTATCGGGATGAAAATAATTAGGTGTGCGTAGCTTCGTGGCCGAAGACCTAACATTTTTGAACTAATCATGAAGTGCTTCCTTTCGAACTATCTCCGAATTATTGATTTTTGAATTATCCCAGGGCCAGGTCCATATTAGAAATAGTTTAGAACACGTTCCAAAGTTCTGTGGAGGGGGGATAATTGCCACTTCATACGACATTGCCTTATTAAAAAAAAAGACAGTTGAAAGCATTGCGTTGCGATAGAATGAATGAGAACCAAAACTCTCTCTTTTTGAACTAGTTCTGCACTAGCCTTGAACTAGCGCGATTTGTTGCAGTATATTTTAGACAACATCCTATCACAACCAACAGGCAATCAATAAATCAAGACTCTTACCATCATCAATGTTCGTTTTGCAACAATTTACGTAATCAAATTGACTATGCTTACATCACGCAGTCCGTTCTTTTATTACTTGATTTAGTCATTTTTGGACTAGCCTAGCTATAGGAAATAGTGTCGATTTGAGGTTTTTATGCGCACAGGTGTAACCCCTTTATAGGAATCCTCTCCGCTTTATTGGGCTATCACATGTTCATATTCTCTGTGACTATTTAATTTGCAAGCAACATTGTTTTGATTTGCTTTCCGGGGCCAACAAATGGTAACTGTGCAATTTCATACATACTTACCTGAAATTTAACATAAATTCTTTATTACGAGTATTCTGTTCTGTTTTGCGGTTTATGTGATTTTGTCAGTCAAGCAATTTGTGAGTAAATTATTTCGCAGAAATCAAAGGTTTTTTAAGGAAATTTTATATAGTATGTACATATGTATGTGTGTAGTTGCATACAAAAGGATCTCATAAAAAGATTCTCATTGTTTTGCTGCTTTATAACCCCTGAACTCGCCTTGTTTTGCAATTTTATTATCAGTTTATAGGTGTTCTCACAAACAATTTATGGCAGATAACAAAAATACTTTTGTTTGTAAGTAGTATAAAATGCGATTTGACCAGTGAATTATTTGCATGTGAGGGAATAAAACTCACGGGCAACGGGTTATGATGCACTTACGTACTTACCGGGTGGTCGGCTGCAGTTGCATTGGAATGAGAAAAAATGTAAAAAGAGAAATTATTTTATTTTTGAAGAAAAGTATCGATACCTACATATTTTTATTGCATTATATAAACATATTTCTGTTGTGTACGATGTTGAATAAATACCGTAGGGGGTTGGCGCATACAGGCGAATACGCATATACCAATACGAGTACGAATACCGAATACCCAATATGATTATGAAACACCTCAACCGAATACGAAGACGAATACCGTATACGAATACCGTACCTGAATACCGAATAACGTTAATGAATATCGAATACCGAATATTAATACCGAATACGGAATAGTAATACCGAATATCAATACCGAAAATAAATATATAGAATACTAGAGGTTACCCGCGGGTTTCACACCACGTGCTTTTAAAAATATTAGCATATTGAGTTAGTCCAAAAAAGTTACATAGAAAAATATCATTCTTGACGTCAAAGATAGTTTTCTTATTTTTTTTTTGTCCGTTGAGTACGTAATTATCTCATATGCCCAACACCAATTTTCAGTACCCTACTATAAATATTTCAAGAGATTTTCGCTGTAAAAATTTCAGTCTGTATGGGAGGTGCCCATCCCTGCTTTACCAAGACCTAGCGTTTTTACCCGCTTAATACATAGTTATCTCACATGCCCTCACACCAGTTTTCAGTACCCTACTACAAACATTTCCAGAGATATTCGCTGTGAAAATTTCAGTTTGTATGCGAGGTGCCCGTCCCTGCTTTACCAAGACCTAGTGTTTTTCCCGTTTAATATATAGTTATCTCACATGCCCTCACACCATTTTTCAGTTCCCTACTACAAATATTTCCAGAGATATTCGCTGTGAAAGTTTCAGTTTGTATGGGAGGTGCCCATCCCTGCTTTACCAAGACCTAGCGTTTTTACCGTTTAATACATAGTTATCTCGCATGCCCTCACACCAATTTTCAGTACCCTACTACAAATATTTCCAGAGATATTCGATGTGAAAATTTCAGTTTGTATGGGAGGTGCCCATCCCTGCTTTACCAAGACCTAGCGTTTTTACCCGTTTAATACATAGTTATCTCACATGCCCTCACACAAGTTTTCAGAACGCTACTACAAATATTTCCAGAGATATTCGCTGTGAAAGTTTCAGTTTGTATGAGAGGTGCCCATCACTGCTTTACCAAGACCTAGCGTTTTTACCCGTTTAATACATAGTTATCTCACATACCCTCACACCAATTTTCAGTACCCTACTACAAATATTTCCAGAGATATTCGATGTGAAAATTTCAGTTTGTATGGGAGGTGCCCATCCCTGCTTTACCAAGACCTAGAGTTTTTACCCGTTTAATACATAGTTATCTCACAAGCCCTCACACCAGTTTTCAGTACCCTACTACAAATATTTCCAGAGATATTCGCTGTGAAAATTTCAGTTTGTATGCGAGGTGCCCATCCCTGCTTTACTAAGACCTAGTGTTTTTCCCGTTTAATATATAGTTATCTCACATGCCCTCACACCAGTTTTCAGTACCCTACTACAAATATTTCAAGAGATATTCGCTGTGAAACTTTCAGATTGTATGGGAGGTGCCCATCCCTGCTTTACCAAGACCTAGCTTTTTTACCCATTTAATACATAGTTATCTCACATGCCCTCACACCAATTTTCAGTACCCTACTACAAATATTTCCAGAGATATTCGATGTGAAAATTTCTGTTTGTATGGGAGGTGCCCATCCCTGCTTTACCAAGACCTAGTAGTTTAACCCGTTTAATACATAGTTATCTCGCATGCCCTCACATCAGTTTTCAGTACCCTACTAAAAATATTTCCAGAGATATTCGATGTGAAAATTTCAGTTTATACGGGAGGAGAATGCCCATCCCTGCTTTACCAAGACCTAAATTGTTTAACCGTTGAGTATATATTTTTGTATTATTCCTTCACAAAAATTTTCATTATTCTAGTACAAATATTTCAAGAGATATTACGAAAAAAAGGAAAATTTTGTATGGGAGGTGCCCATCCCTGACTTTTAATCAGATTAAAAATATGCCTATAGCAATTACCGGGTGAAAATACCTAGGTGTGCAAAGTTTCGTGAGGATCCGTTCAGCGGTTTTCTCGCCAATTGAATTGAAACACAATTTCCATTTCACATTTATAATATAAGATTAATACAGAATAGTGAATACAGAAAATTAATAACGAATACGAATATAAAATTTTAATACAAAATTTTAATACCGAATATTAATAACGAATATCGGATTTTAATACCGAATTTTAATATCGAATATTAATACAGAATGTCGAATTTTAATTCCGAATACCGGATATTAATGCCGAATATCGAATTTTTTTACCGAATACCAACAGTAATTGATTCACTACAACAAAAAAAAATTAATACAACCGGTGAACTATCGAAGAGCTCATAACTGGTGGAACCGGTGTATGAAACAAAAACAATGAAATCCGTGAATTATAGCAATCGGTGGAAGTGGTCATAACTGGTGGAACCGGTGTATGCAACAAAAACGATGACACCCGGTTATTATCGCAATCGGTGGAAGTGTCCATAACTGGTGGAACCGGTGTATAAAAAAAATCGACGAAACCGGTGAATTATCGCAATTGGTGGAAGTGTTAATTACTGGTGGAATCTCTGAATCCAACAAAAACCATGCAATCATTGAATTACCACAATTGGTGAAAGTGCCCATGACTGGTGGAACCGGTTAATTCAATAAAATCGACGAAACCGGTGAATTATCGCAATTGGTGGAAAGTGTTCATAATTGTTGTAACCGTTGACTGCAAAAAACAAAAAAATATAAAACCAGTGAAATATCGCAACTGGTGGATGTATTATTAAACGGTGGAACCGGTGACAACGACACAACCGTTGAATTCGGCGATGTTCGGTATGATAATGGAGCCGCAGTACGACAAAGTAGATGAATTCAAAGTGAATTAGTGGGGCTGGTGAACGTGGCCTTAACTGGTGAGACGATGAATTTAGCAATACTGACTAAGTAGGTGGCCGTTGTTGACTCCCTATAATATGGAATTATTGTTTTCAACCACATATGGAAGTACATATAGTGTCAATCAAAGGCATGAGGTACCGAATATGCCTTATCTATGAGTCTATGTTTTTTTTGGCACAACTGCGCTCAGTAAGGGGGTATTCGATATTAACAAAAAATAGCACAAAACCCACAAATTCCGGCAAATGCCAACTAAAGAATTGAGTGTCAGTAAATGCTGACTGCCAGCTGATAAGCTAGTTATTCTCTTTCACAAAACAAAACCAGAAAAAAATCAGTCACACTGTCACTTAGTGCTGTTTGTTTTGTACGAGTACTAGGGATTCCAATTTTTCCGATTTTTACGATCCCGGGATTTTCGGTATTTTATTTTATAATCCCGGGATCCCGGGATTTATCCCGGGATTTGGACTTTAATTACACAGGCCGAAAAAATTTTCAACAAATTTTCTAACTCAAATAAAATTCTACTTTTCTAAAGGATTTCGGTGCGCTGATTCTGAATCTGAAGTCGGATTTTCGGTAATATGTATAGGTTTTGAGATATTCATGTCCAAAGAGGCGAAAAATGCGATTTTTTGCTATATTCACTGCTCAATCTGTTAAATTACTTACTTTCATTAAAAGATGATTGCAGCTATTGAAAGAACGATCATTTCTCTTGAAAACAGCGCTTTGCTTTTTCGGGTATCTTATTCAGATATCTACGTTGTCTTCAAAAGAAATGATCGTGCTTCCAATAGATGTAATCAGTTTTTAATGAATGTCAGTAATTTTAAAAATATTGAGGTGTGAATATGGCCACAAACTGCGTTTTTCGCCTCTTCGGACATGAATATCTCAAAAACTACACCGAAATCCTTTTGAAACGTAGAATTTTATTTCTGTTACAAAAATTTTTCGACCAGTATTATTTTCCAACATTTGGGGTTGAAAAAAGTAAATAAAAGTAAAAGTAAATATGAAAAAGTGTATTTTTATGTAGAATGCTAGAAAAATAAAAAACACCATGCTAAACAAGTCTGCGATACTTGTCTTATTTCTACTCGTTTTTATTCAGTGATACGCAAATTGTATAAGTCCAAAAAGCGAAGAAAATTGTGTAAGTCCAAAATATTTACATGAACACAAATTTTTTTTTTTCATTTAGAAATTTTTTTATTTTTTGTTTTTTGTCTCTCCTACAAAGTTTGAAAAAAGGACTTACACAATTTGCATTCTAAGCTAGCGAAATACATTTTTAGAGAAGCGCTACAACTTTAAAATGCAAAGAAAAAATAGATTTTTATTGCCATTTTTTATTATTTCATTAGTAACAAAATAAAATAGGAATGTAAAATCATTCGTATTATTTAATAATACCTAAGAGTTACTTTAAAAAGCACAACCAACAACGAAAATTACAAACATTTGGTGAACAAAACATTTGCCTTTGCAGTTGGTAGATACTTTTAGGATATTAATAAAAAGGCTTGCAATCATTTGATAATTTCCAATAGAAATTTTTTTAGAATTTAACGACGAACTTTGTTTAAGCGAATATTTCCAAGCTTGCCGAAAAATTCAGAAAATTAATGCAACTTCTGAATAGATAAATATCGGAGGCAAAATTTTGATATGAATTCCGAGTATGCAGCTGCGTATTTAATTTTAGTAGAGTGTTGTAAGACTATCAAGTCTAATTAAAATTTTGTTTCCATTTTCTTCCATTATGTACTTTCCGTGTGGGAAAATTCCAAAAAACATTTGAGAAATAAATGACCAAAAATCAGGAAATAGAAATTATCAAATGAATTTTGCCACAAGCTAAAAGCTTTAAAAAATACCTAACGTACGTTTCCCTACAACGCGTACTTCAACACAAAAAATTTAATTATTAAAAAAAAATCAAAAATTGTCATCCTTATTTTGACTAATCGACTTTTTTATTCTAGCAAAAATGTCGCACTTTCTTCCGGCTGTCACATTTTTTTGTTCTCTTCCACACAGACTCAACACTTTTTTAGGGATGTTTGTTCTATTGACGAAATATAAAACTGGCCCGACTACGGGCAACATTTTCTGCTCTTAGCACAAGTAAAAGGTTGCATTATTTTTGTTTCATTCATCACATGAAAAATGCAACACTTTGATACGACACAGGACACATGTTGATAATGCTGCAATGTAATAATGCAACATTTTCATTCAGAATAGGAAATGCTGTTAGTATACAGATCTGAGACCAATAAAAATTATATAAAATATAACTTTTCTTTGCTATAATAGCGGAATATTCTCTCTTTATCTTATCCCGAAAATCCCGGGATAAAATTCTAGCTATCCCGGGATTTTCGGGGAGTCAGAAAGGGCGGGATCCCGGGATCCCGGGATTGGAATCCCTAACGAGTACCTCCATAAGCGACAATTCATTCGCATTACCGCGCGGAACAGAAAGTTACATACATATTTGATGTGATCTTCATTTGTTTGACAGCAAAATGCACACTCAAATTGAAATTGAAATTGAATTATGGTTAAATGTCATTTTTCAAACACTTTTCTCACTTTGGCTCGCTTCGTTTTTTTAGCAATCACAACAAAAAAATCGACATAAAAAGTCCAGCAGAAAAAATGCGCCGATAAAGCAAAGAAAAAGCGGCGATACTGCGGCATAGAGCGGCATAGAGCGGCATAGAGCGGCTTAGTCGCAAAAAAGCGACTTTTAATCGATATGCTAGCGTGTTGCACTATTCGCTAAGTTAGCGTGTTGCAGCACTCGCTTAGAGTTAGAGCTGGAGTTAGAGTTAAGTGACAATTGTGGCAAGTTTAGTGACTTTTGATTATTGTTGTGACTGTCCGTTTAGTCGTGCTGTGTCAATCGCTATGGAGTGTTGTTCAACTAAACTTGCGTCAACTGATTGACTGTTTTTGAACATTAGTTGTTGTTGTTGTTTTTTTTTTTTTAAATGTATAAATAGTAAGAGAGAGATAGAGAGAGAGACAGGAAGAACGAGTGTGAATATATGCCTGTCTGTCCGTCTGTATGTCAGTTTGACGTTTCTTCACTCAGCTCGTCGGTTAAATATGCATTTTGCAAATAATTATGGCTAATCAGTTTATTTAATTTACCGAATAAGCGATGAAATATAAAAAATTTAATATTTCGTGTGTTTGAAGCTTTGATTGCGCACATTACCAAATTTGACCGCTAACTTGCAGACTAAAGCGGCACCATCTTTAAAATTGCACATTTACTCAGTAACATTTTACTGACTATTTAGGAGTTATGTTATGAAAGTTTAAAAATTTTAGTTATTATTAATTAAAGCATGTTTTGTTTTTGTAACTCTTTAATGATTAAATAGGGTTACTTTCACCTTTTTAATGATTAAGACTTAATTAAATAAATAAAAAAATGATTAATCGATAAATAAATTTTAATTGCATGATTATTTGGATTATTTGCAATTATTTTTTTAGTTACATGATTAATAGATTTATTTCATTATTTTCAATTATTTCTAATTTCTTTAATTGCATGATTAATTAACTAATCGATTAATTATTTTTATTCTTGCCATGTCGTACATGTGTTTCGTACGGAAAAACTAATTAAACATAATTATCTAAAAAAAAATAATTGTACAATTGCATATAATAAAATAATTAAAAACAATCACACAATTAGAAATAAGTAAAAATAATCATACAATTTAAAAAAAATTATTTGATGGTATAATTATTTTTGATTATTTTTTATTGGATATTAATCATGATTATTTTTTAGTTGATTATTAATTGCCAGGTTACTTAAGCCTACCTTAACTCTGATTTTTCTTCATTAAACTAACATTTAATCTTTTGTATGTGTACAATATACATACCTATTTCCCCTTTAACTCTGTTGAAATTTATACATATGTAGATATTTATGTGCATGTGCCTTAAATTCGAAACAAATTACTACATAATTCCATGCTAAAGCGAATTTCGCTATCTCTTTGTAACTTGACCCATCTAATTGAACTCATAAAAATATTATCTGTCGTCATAAATCAAAATATTTCACTTAAGGCTCGCACATTTATTTCAATATTTGCACACATTAAGCTCTCATACGTATTTAATATGTTTGTGAGAAATAAAGACATATTTTCATATATATTCTACTTTAATATAAGTTTATATGTACCTAGGTATGATTGTAAATATGTAAGACAACACAGTGCAACATCAATTTTGGCCCACAAGACTTCAAACCAGAAGATCAAATCTGAACAAAGTAAGGAAATAATTTAAATCGTAATTTGGTTTCGCATATTAACTCACAATTAGGGATTCCAATTCCGGGATCCCGCCCTTTCTGACACCCCGAAAATCCCGGGATAGCTAGAATAGAAGATAAAGAGAGAATATTCCGCTATTATAACAAAGAAAAGTTATATTTTATATAATTTTTATTGGTCTCAGATCTGTATACTAACAGCATTTCCTATTTTGAATGAAAATGTTGCATTATTAATTGCAGCATTATCAACATGTGTCCTGTGTCCTATTAAAGTGTTACATTTTTCATGCGATGAATGAAACAAAAATAATGCAACCTTTTACTTGTGCTAAGAGCAGAACATGTTGCCCGTAGTCGGGCCAGTTTTATATTTTGTCAATAGAACAAACATCCCTAAAAAAGTGTTGAGTCTGTGTGGAAGAGAACAAAAAAATGTGACAGCCGGAAGATAGTGCGACATTTTTACTAGAATAAAAAAGCCCATTAGTCAAAGTAAGGATTAAAATTTTTGATTTTTTTTAATAATTAAATTTTTTTGTGTTGTACGCGTTGTAAGGAAACGTACGTTAGGTATTTTTAAAGCTTTTAGCTTGTGGCAAAATTCATTTGATAATTTCTATTTCCTGATTTTTGGTCATTTATTTCTCAAATGTTTTTTGGAATTTTCCAACACGGAAATTAAATAATGGAAGAAAATGGAAACAAAATTTTAATTAGACTTGATAGTCTAACAACACTCTACTAAAATTAAATACGCCGCTGCATACTCGGAATTCATATCAAAATTTTGCCTCCGATATTTATCTATTCAGAAGTTGCATTAATTTTCCGAATTTTTCGGCAAGCTTGGAAATATTCGCTTAAACAAAGTGCGTAGTTAAATTCTAAAAAAAATTTCTATTGAAAATTATAAAATGATTGCAAGCCTTTTTATTAATAATATCCTAAAAGTACCAACTGCAAAGGCAAATGTTTTGTTCACCAAATGTATGTAACTAATTTCCGTTGTTGGTTGTTCTTTTTAAAGTAACTCTTAGGTATTATTAAATAATACGAATGATTTTACATTCCTATTTTATTTTGTTACTAATGAAATAATAAAAAATGGCAATAAAAATCTATTTTTTCTTTGCATTTTAAAGTTGTGGCGTTTCTCTAAAAATGTATTTACTTTTTTCAACCCCAAATGTGGGAAAATAATACTGGTCAAAAAATTTTTGTAACAGAAATAAAATTCTACGTTTCAAAAGGATTTCGGTGTAGTTTTTGAGATATTCATGTCCAAAGAGGCGAAAAATGCAGTTTGTGGCCTCAATATTTTTAAAATTACTGACTTTCATTAAAAACTGATTACATCTATTGGAAGCACGATCATTTCTTTTGAAGACAACGTAGATATCTGAATAAGATACCCGAAAAAGCAAAGCGCTGTTTTCAAGAGAAATGATCGTTCTTTCAATAGCTGCAATCATCTTTTAATGAAAGTAAATAATTTAACAGATTGAGCAGTGAATATAGCAACAAATCGCATTTTTCGCCTCCTTGGACATGAATATCTCAAACCTACACATATTACCGAAAATCCGACTTCAGATTCAGAATCAGCGCACCGAAATCCTTTAGAAAAGTAGAATTTTATTTGAGTTAGAAAATTTTTTGGAAATTTTTTCGGCCTGTGTAATTAAAGTCCAAATCCCGGGATAAATCCCGGGATCCCGAGATTATAAAATAAAATCTCGAAAATCCCGGGATCCTAAAAATCGGAAAAATTGGAATCCCTACTCACAATCCAACCTTCCTGTGGAGAAGGCCTTTTCGACGCGCTCTTTTACACGGTCTGAAAGCCTCTGAAGTTTTTGAGAGTTAAATCATCCACTAATCTGATTTAATAGATGATAAGAGAGCTTGAGTAGACCTTTACAGTTTTGATAAAAATTAATATTTTTAAGAATAGATACATAATAATTGTTTAAAATATTTTAGTGCTCTTACCGTCTCTCGAAAAACAATTAATTTACTTATACTGTGGAAAAAGTCACTACCAAAGACCTGATAGCTTAATGCATTACAAAAGAATTAGTCCACTTAAATTTCTAAATGAAATGCTGATAACTTTATAAATATTATGCTAAGCGATTTTTTGTACGCACCATAACTTTTACACCGTTATACCGATTTTCGAAAATGTGGTGTAAAATGAAAGGGCTTGGCCTGTAGATGTGTAGGAAAGTTTAATTTTTTGAAAAGGGTTGCCAGCTGTTTGAAAATTTAATTTTCTGAAAATTTAATTTGGTACCATGAAAGGGCTTGACCTCGTATTGAGTAATTTAATAAAAATTTAAAAAAAAGAGTTGCCACCTGTTCAAAAATTCAGTTTTACGTTAGAGTTTGTTTGATTTTTAAATTTGAGGTTTCATATGAAAGGGCTGGGTATGGAAAAGAGTAATTTACAAAAGGGTGCCACCTGTTCAAAAATCCATTTTTACGCTACGGTTTATCTCATTTTTATTTAAATTTGAAGTGCCGTGCAAGGCCTAGCACTGAAGATGAAAGGGACGGATATGGCGAAGGAAAGGAAGCGAAAAAGGAAAGAATACGTAAAATAAAAGGGATAAAGGGAAAAGAAAGCGCAAATAAAGGGGAAATGGACTGTTGGAGGTCGCTTTAAGTTACCATAGTCTAGAAAAATATTCGGCACAAAACTGCACTATGGGGCTACTCGGACAAAATCTTTGTATAAAAAATCTAGGTCCACAGAAAATAAAAATAACCAGTAACTATGAAGGTATATCAAAAAATTTTCAAATGTGGCAATAAGTGGTATTCCAACCTCAAATTATCGCACAGTGTAATTGAAAGCCACAGCATTACGTGGCCGGGTTTACTAGGACATATTTATTAAAGAATATGTTACATAGTGTAATTGAATATGGTACATATGGTCACTGTCCACTTTGGACGAATTGTCCTTTTTATGATATCAGTATTTTCATCTCTTGTTGGAACTGAGTGAAGGGAATGGCCCACATAGGCGTACATGTGTAAGTAAGGTAAGTTGATCCTTAAATTTGCGAAGATGCCAAAATATATTATGATATACGGACAGACAATGTGCTCGGAAGCATTCCTTTAGTAAAAAAAGCTAATCTAACTAAATAATATTAAGATGGAACCAGTGGAAAATTTTTTTAGAACAACTTAACCCCTTAGTGAACTCCTAAATGCTATTTTGTTCCAACTATCTAAAGAAGTGGTATAAAGGGCACTCTCGTAGGATTTTATTTTAGAAGTTCACACTTAAGTTTTAGTCCGATATGAAATACTTTGAATATAGAAGGACTTTGGGGGTTTTAATTTGATTCATTCTGCCGCCAATAATGCTGTTGCGCCTGCAATATCTGTCATTGTAGGTATCATCAAGGGAAAATGGTTCACTTCGTTTTTTAAGGACAGCCGTAATGTACATACATACATTCTGGAAATAGCAAATATATTCTGATGAGTGGCGTTGGCGTTGGCAGTGATAAAAATCTATTATTCTCATATCATATTTTATTATTGTTGTACAAACACTTACACACACACACACGCTAAGCTATGAAATTTGTGTTATATAAGTAATTTTTTGTTTTCTACTGCTTTATGCATTTACTTCTTCCAGCTCCTTTGTTGTCCTCGTCGTCGTCGTGCGAAACATTGAAATTATGAAAAAGCTTTTTTATGGCTGCCCAGTCGTTTTTGTTTTTATACTCAGCTGTACTAGTACACAGAGTATTATAATTTTGATTTCATAACGGTGGATTGTAACATAATGAAATAATCGAGATAGATATGGACTTATATATATCAAAATGATCAGGGTGAAAAGAGAAATCGATTGAGCCATGTCCGTCCGTCCGTCCGTCCGTCCGTCCGTCCGTCCGTCCGTCCGTCCGTCCGTCCGTCCGTACGCAGGATAACTCGCGTAAAAATTGAGATATTTTGATGAAATTTGAAATGCAAGTTGGTATCGAGACTGGGACGGTTGGTATTGAAAATGGGCGAAATCGGACCATGACCACGCCCACTTTTCCTATATAGAAAAAATCGGAAATTTGGTATCTCAGCCACTAATATAGCTAGAGTGATAAAATTTTACCCACGTATTGAGCTCAGGCCCTTATGAAGAAATTTGTTGAAGTTTTGGAAAATGGGCGGTGCCACGCCCACTTATTAAGGGTCAAACATTGAAAGTTTTATATGTCATAACTCAGAAACCGTTGAAGATATATCGATGAAATTTGGTATGCGTAATTTGCTTACCTAGACAAATGTTTTGGCGAAAAATTATCAAAATCGGTTGACGGCCACGCCCACTTTTATATATGGGAACTATAAAGGGGCCTAATAAAAACATTTTAAGCGATATCTCTGTCAAATATAAAGATCTATCACTGAAATTTTGTGGCAGGAGACCAACTAGGGAAATAAAACAAAAATTATAAAAATTTTGGAAAATGGGCGGTGCCACGCCCACTTATTAAGGGGCAAATATTGAAAGTTTTATAAGCCATAACTCAGAAACCGTTAAAGATATATCGATGAAATTTGGTACGCGTGATATATTTACTTAGCCAAATGTGTGGACGAAAGATTACCAAAATCGGTTGACGACCACGCCCACTTTTATATATGGGTATTATAAAGTGACCTAATAAAAACATTTTAAGCGATATCTCTGTCAAATATAAAGATCTATCACTGAAATTTTGTGACATGAGTTCTACAATAGACCGGAAACAAAAAATAAAAAAGTTTGGAAAATGGGCGTGGCACCGCCTCTTTTTATACAAAGGAATCTACGTGCCTATTACTCGACAAATAACTGAGATATTATGACGAAACTTGGTTTATACACTTTTATAACATGTGTTAGTTGGCCGCTGTGGTGCAGTGGGTAGAGTGCTCGCCTGCTATGCCAGAGGTCTCGGGTTCAAACCACGGTCCGAGCCAAACAAATTTTTCTAATTAGTAAAAATCCAATTATTGGGTTTTTTAAGAGCAGCGGTCACCTCTCGGCAGTGGGCGGCATACCCTCCGAGAGTATTTCTGCCATGAAAAAGCTTCTCACAAAAAATGCATTCGCCGTTCGGAGCCGGCATAAAACTGTAGGTCCACCCAATTAGTAGGAAAAAACAAAAAGGAGCACACCTCGAATTGGGAGAGAAGCTCGGGTAACTAAAAGTCATAGAGGGATGCAATTTTGCACTAACAATAATATTTATATGCTTATTTGGATGATTGATACAAATTTTGAAAATGGGCGTGGCTGCGCCCTGTTTATGCAGCACTCGTGTCATATAAAATACACCCTATATCGAACAAACGCAAACAAACAATGAAAGCATACAGCTGAGTATCTAATGTTCGATTCTACTCGAACTTAGGCTTCCTTACTTGTTGTTTTACTTTCCTCCTTATTATGGGTTCTTATTTGTACTCTCACGGAGTGGAGGTCAACATCACGCAGTGCAAAGTTAGCTGAGCTTCCTCCTTTAAGTTTTTTTCGATTTTTTTATTTCATTTTTGTTTTGAAACTTACTGGTAAATGTTGTCCATTATCATTTTTTTCGCCCTGTCCATTTTTTCTGCACAATTTATTTGAGTTTGTTTCTACTTTTTATGCTTCTGTATAATAATAATAAAAGTTAGCATCATTCGTCAGGGTGTTTTTTTTTTTTGCTGTTGCAATGTATTTTACCCACGAAATGCTGGACATACGTTCAGTATGTAAGCGAGACAGATATTAACTTTAATGGAAATTGATGAGTGGCTATTATGATATGAGATACCACTTTGGACAGCAGCAGCAGAGAGAATACATAAAAAAAATCGTTACGAATTCACTTTTGGGACATTGTTGAAGAAATCATAGATGGTTTCTGCTGACAAAATATGAAATATTAAAAGCCTTGGTGTGGTGAGTAGTCATTATTATTAATTTTTTGTTGGGAATATTGGCCCAGCCGATCCCATTCTACGGAATATTTGTATTGGGGAGAGCCACCCAGAAATCAGCTTATATAAAGGTACTGAAAAGAATATGGCTTTCCATGATAGGCATAACGAGAGCCTTAAGAACCATTCCAACTGCTGCACTTAGCGCTGTCTTGCATCTGCCAGTTGTGCACCTAGCGGCTAAGAACCTAGCTCTAACAAGTGCAATGAGACTAAAGTTCACGGTACAGCTTGAGTGCAGGCATAAGGTACACAGTAGCACAGCGTCGTCTTTGCGTGGGCAGACTGACTACATTGTTCCGTGTCTGCGTGTGATGCCACAACAGAGGCTGAAGGCTGACATAAGGGTGCGGATTTGAAGGAAGACGTCATTCATGTATACACAGATGGGTCTAAAATATCAGAAGGAGTGAGAGCTGCGTTTTATTGCAGTAAACTTGATATCAGCACTAGTATTAAGCTGCCGGAAGTATTAGCTGAAAGGACAGCAGCAGAGCTGTCAGTCTGTAATACCTTACGAAGGGGACGTATTAATATCTATATAGATTGCCTGTCGACAAGGAAGCATTAAGTGTAATATGCAGGGATAGTATTGTCCATTTATACTGAATCACAGGCCAGAAGGGGATTGCCGGTAATGAGAAAGTTGATCAGCTGGCAAAAGAGTGCGCAGGCCTAGGAACAGAAAACTACCTGCACGTTTCGATTCCACTCAGTGAAATTAGGCATTGGCGCTATACATATATGAAGGACCCGGCTGATATGGCATGGAAACCATCGCATGCGCTCAAAATGGGACTAGTTAATGGAAGTGAATGTAGGCGATGCGAATTGCAGGTGGAGTCTGTGGATCATGTTGTTTGCTCCTGTTCTGCATTTTTCAGGCAAAGGCTTCGGCTACTAGGGAAAGTTGTATTCAGTGAACTGGAATCTGTATCCGAAATAGGGGTGAGGGATCAATTGGTATTTGCCAAGGGGATGGAGTTGATCTTAATTTTCAGACTTTTAATTAAGAGGTATTTATGTTCAATAAATTTTCTGGTAACACTGCGGAATCACTCTGAGTGAGTCTATGTGATTAATGGCCAGTCAGTCTAACCTAACCTAACCTAACCTAACCTACCCTAACCTAACCTAACCCATATGAATCCAACTTTAAGATATTACAGACATTAATTTTTTGTTAAAAGGCTAAATATTCCAAGAATTATACATTTATAAATAACATTTCGACACTATCGAAAAGCAAATACCTATAAGAATGTGCAAAACAAATTGGTATTACTTACATATATTAAACTCATTCCCATATCCATATTCACTATATAGAAGAACATTTATTATTTTATTTGAAGTAGCTAAGCATTCAGTGCTCCAACATTTTAACAAAAAGATTATCATCACTACGTTGCACTAGTACGAGCACTTTAAGGTGACTACTTTTTTACTAATTAACGAGTTAAACTAATTTTTTGTCCTTTACACCCACCTCCTTTACGCCCCACACCTACCTCAAAACAAACCCAACACCCGCTCAGCCCAGTTCAATGCCAGATGGAGAAGAGGTGTAGGGAAATACGAGCGAAAAATTTGCATATCAATTTGTAATGGCAGCAAGAAAATGGCGCGCAAAATCAAAATAAATAAAAAACGTGCCGAATGCTTAGCCAAAGTTAAATTGAAACTATTTAGAAGAAGCACAACTATGAACAACTGAAGAATGTACGAGTATGATAAGCTAAGCAACGTGTCTCCATGTGTTACACTCACCATTAGGCTGGAGAGCCAGCGCATGGACCATTTTGGCCATTTGGCGGAGATTTAGTTGGAGACTAACTACCAAAAAGATATCGCGATTCTCATTATTTTTTAGTAAAAAGTGTTATGCTGCAACATTTAAAACTGAAGTACTCGTACAAAAAATTACAAAACATATGCACAAACCAATATATGTGTACAAGGATATTGACTAGTCGAGTATTTATAACGATATGTCACGTTCATTACTTAACTAAGCAGCCAAACCCACAGAAGCAACAACAACAACACCAAAGCAAATGAAGATATGCAGATTTTTAGCAGCAAAACTCATTTTTTCCACCATTTTTTGCAATTTTTTTTTTTTTTTTTTTTGTTGTTGTTGTTGGGTATTTTAGAGGCCGGCCACAAGGAACTGTATAAAAAGACTGGGAGGCAGGCAGGAAGATTGGCGTCATCTAGGTAGCCGGTCTTAGGCTTTGTCACAAAGCCATTAGCAAAAAAAAAAAAGTTCAAAAAAGAAATAAACAAAAATCAAGAAAAATAAAAACAAATTAAAATGACCGAATAAATAAATGTGTGGCGCTGGCGATGGTGGAAAAATTACGATGAGCATTAACCACATTAAAAAGGTACTAACACCCAGCCGCCACCGTCAACGCGCCATCGCATCATCAACGAACAACAGCAAAAACAACTGCAATGTACTAAGATGTATGTATGTGTCAGTGGCGGACGCTTCATACAAGCCGAAAAGCCCGGCATGCCTAGCAATTTTGCCGTTTTGAGCCAGTCGTATCAAATGTGATACTTTTTTAAGCCACAGATACTGAGACACTTTTTTTCCTTAGAACAAATTTGATAACTTTTTAATCGCCATCAAGTAATATTAATGAAATTTGATACAATTTAATCCATATCAAAGCATATTAATTAATTTTAGTATTTAAGCTTTTCTTAAGAATTTTAACAACCTGTGAATGCCACGAAAAATATGTGTTGTGAAAGTCTTTGAAAATACCAAAAATGGATAGATTTTAAATGCGCAACATTTTAGTAGGCATCACTGCCCATGGCAGGCAATTTGACTTAGAGCAGGGCAGTGCAACAAATATTTAAGTACTGATTAATGACTGTAATTCAATTCAAAAAAATCAATTTTTCGATATTGTATGGTTTATGGACCAATTTTTAAAGCCAACAAACATTGTAATATGATCGCAAAAGCGTTTTTGCTAGTTTTGATTTTTCAGCGAGTTATTCGCGGTCAAAGTTTTCTTAACGGGTTTTAATTTTTTTTAATAACTCGGTAACCAATGCTTCGATTCTATTGATTTTTTCGGCATTATTTAGGAAACTTATTTAGCAACAAGATGTAGTGGTCAGTTTTTGAAATTTCAAAAGTGGCATAACTCAAAACTTCATTTTTTGAAAGTAATCGCGATTTTTCCCGGTTTTTTTCCACGTTCTCATATGTTTAGGAAAAAACACCAATCAGCAGTCTATGCGTTTAATATCAGGCTTCATTTTGCAGAAAAGAAATTTTGGTAACTCCGTACCAAAAAAAAGTTACACCTTTTTTAGTGAAGGCCGGGGTTAAAATCAATTTTTTATATTTTTATTTTTTTTCTACTTTACAGCTCAAGAGAACATTCTTCTTCTTCTTGATTGGCGCTTAACCGTCTAGACGATTCTGGCCGAGCCCAACAGAGCACGCCAATTGCTTCTGTTTCGTGTAGCATGGCGCCACTTGGGAACACCTAGGGAGGCAGCATCGCTGTCCACCTGATTTTCCCAACTCAGGGGAGGTCTCCCTTTTCTTTTGCGTTCAGCGGGTTTCGATAGAAATGCTTTCTTGGCCGGAGCGCCTACGTCCATTCTCACGACATGACCTGCCCAACGCAGCCGCTGGATCTTTATTCTCTGAACAATGTCGATGTCTGTGTAAAGCTCGTACAGCTCATCGTTAAACCTCCGTCGATACTCGCCCACGCCAACGCGCAAAGGTCAATAAATCTTACGAAGAACTTTTCTGTCGAATACTCCAAGTGCCATCTCATCAGATTTTGAAATTGTCCATGCTTCTGCGCCGTACATGAGGACTGGAACGATGAGCGTCCTGTGAGAGAGGACTTTACTTTTCAGTTGCCTACTTAGTCCGAAGTAGCATTTATTGGCAAGCGTGATTCTTCGTTGGATCTCCGTGCTGACATCATTCTTGGTGTTAATGCTGGTTCCCAGATAGACGAAGTCCTTAACAGTTTCGAATTTGTAGCTATCAACATCGACGTGGCTGCCAAGGCGTGCTGTTTCTTTGTGTGATGACAGGAGGTACTTCGTCTTGTCCTCGTTGACCGCCAAACCCATTTTCTTAGCCTCTTTATCCAGCTTGGAGAAGGCAGAACATACGGCGCGCGTGTTAGTGCCAATGATGTCGATGTCATCGGCGTACGCCAGCAGTTGCACACTCTTGTGATATAAGATGCTTCATGTATGGTTAAGTTCTGCAGCTCGTATTATCTTTTCCAGCATCAAATTGAAGAAGTCACACGAAAGGGAGTCACCTTGTCTGAAACCGCGTTTGGTCTCGAACGGTTCGGAGAGGTCCTTCCCAATTCTGACGGAGCTGGTGGTGTTAGTCAGCGTCATTTGGCATAGCCGTATAAGTTTTGCAGGGAAACCAAATTCAGACATTGCGGCATATAGGCAATTCCTATTCGTGCTATCAAAAGCGGCTTTAAAATCGACAAAGAGATGGTGTGTGTCGGTTCCTTTTTCATGGGTTTTTTCCAGTATTTGGCGTATTGTGAAGATCTGGTCGATGGTAGATTTACCAGGTCTGAAACCACACTGATAAGGTCCAATCAGCTTGTTGACGGTGGGCTTCAGTCTTTCGCACAATAGACTTGCTAAGACCTTATATGCGATATTCAGGAGGCTTATCCCACGATAATTGGCGCGTGCTGTGGAGTCTCCTTTTTTGTGGATTGGGCAGAGCACACTTAAGTTCCAGTCGTCGGGCATGCGCTCGTCCGACCATATTCTGCATAGGAGTTGATGCATGCTCCTTATCAACTCTTCGCCACCATGTTTGTATAGCTCGGCTGGCAAACCGTCAGCGCCCGGGGCCTTGTTATTTTTAAGCCGAGACATTCCTATTCGCACTTCGTCATGATCGGGTGGTGGAACATGCCTACCATCATCTGCTATTGGGGATTCGGGTCGTACATCTTCTCCTTCAGCAATTTAACTGTTGCCATTATCTAGCAAGGAGGAGAAGTGATCCCTCCACAACTTAAGTATGCTCTGGACATCAGTTACCAGATCGCCGTTATCATTCCGGCAGGAATTTGCCCCGGTTTTGAAACCTTCAGTCATCCGCCTGATTTTTTGATAGAATTTTCGAGCATCGTTCCTACCCGCCAGCATCTCAAGCTCTTCACACTCGCGCCTTTCAGCCTCCCTTTTCTTCTTTCGAAAAAGGCGCCTCTATTCCTTCCTCGCCGTTCGATAACGCTCCCATACGCTTCGCGTTGCGCCCGCACACAATGTAGCCCTGTAGGCGGCGTTCTTTCTTTCCGAGGCATCGCGACATTCCTTGTCGTACCAGGTGTTTTTGCGAGCTCGCTTGTATCCTATAGATTCCTCAGCGGCGATAAGAAGTGAACGAGCGATGTGTTCCCATTCCTCAGATACATCGTTTGGTGAAGGATTGCTCTCAGAGAGCAGGAGTGAGAGCCGAGTGGTGTATTCATTGGCTGTCTGCGTCATGTGCAGCCTTTCGACTTCAAACTATCCTTGCTGTCCTGTTGGCACATTCTTTGCTGCACAGAGCCGGGTGCGTACCTTGGCTGCTACAAGATAGTGGTCGGAGTCGACATTGGGACCACGGATTGTGCGCACATCGAGGATGCTGGAGCTGTGTCTGCCATCGATCATGACGTGATCAATTTGATTTCGCGTTTTTCGATCAGGGGACAGCCATGTGACTGGGTGTATTTTTTTGTGCTGGAATCTGGTACTGCTAATGACCATGTTTCGTGACCCGGCGAAGTCGATCAGCCTCGTCCCATTGGGACTGGTTACGTCGTGGAGACTGAATTTTCCGACTGTGCTGCCAAAGATACCTTCCTTACCCACCCTGGCATTAAAATCGCCAAGCACAATCTTAATGTCGTGACAAGGGCAGCGGTCGTAGGCATGCTCTAACTGCTCATAAAAAGTGTCTTTGATCGCATCGTCCTTCTCTTCCGTCGGGGCGTGGGCGCAGATGAGAGATATGTTGAAGAATCTCGCTTTGATGCGGATCGTGGCTAGATGCTCGTTCACTGGCGTCAACGACAGTACTCGGCGGCTGAGTCTCTTTCCCACCACAAAACCAACACCAAATATACGCTCCTCTACATGGCCACTGTAATATATAGCGCAAGGCCCGCATTTCTTCTTGCCTTGCCCCTTCCACCGCATCTCTTGTGTGGCGGTGATGTCAGCTTTCACTCTTCCGAGGACATCAACCAGCTGGGCAGAGGAACCTTCCCAATTAAGGGTCCGGACGTTCCAGGTGCATACCCTCAAATCATAGTCCTTTAAACGTTTGCCATGGTCGTCAATAAAAAGAGGTGGTCTCATCCGATGCATTGTTGGATTTTTCATTGGATAGGATTTTTACGTGGTGGGTCCCAAGCCCGACGCACAACCCGTCCTGCGGGAGTAGAACATTAGAGGGAAATATAGAGCATCAGAAGACTAAAATAATGACATATCAATTTTAAAAATCGGAAGTAACATTACAAAGTTACAATAAAAAAAACTATTTGCGCGGAATTTGGCGTGATAAAACAAAACCAAAATTCGTCCCTTAACCCCCTCAACCATAAGCTTCAAATTTAAGGGCTGACTTTTGCAAATTTTTTCGATTTAACATGGTTGGGTCATCTAATAGGGCTATTCGTCCCTAAAATGTCCCTTTGTCTCACCTGAAAAAAAATTTATTTTTGTGTTTTTTGGGTATCATTGCAATCAAAAATATTTTGAGCTAAAGTTACAAGCGATAACCACAAACTATACCCTGTTCGAAAGATAATGAAAATACGCTTCCAAAGACATACAACTTGCGGTGGTAGAGCAAAAACTTGGTGATCTATAGCTCGTCAAAGTAAAAAATTTGTTAATTTTTTGCGATTGAAAGCAAAAACTTTGGTTTTAAAAGTAGATTTTTTATAAGAATTTGTAAAAATCAGGAAAGTTGTATTTTTCCAAAAATTAACCTATTAAATTGCAAACATTTTAAGCCTAATATTACTAGGATCTGTTGAATACTTTGTTTTTGGTAATTTTTTTGAGGTGAAACAAAAGGATATTTTGTGAACGGAAAACTTGGTTAATTGACCCGACCACGTTAAAATGAAAAAAATTTGTAAAAGTACGCCCTTAAATTTGAAGCTTGTGGTTGATAGGGTATCGGGACAATTTTTGTTTTTTTTTTTTTATCACGCGAAATAACGCGGAAATAGTTTTTTTTTATTGTAACTCTGTTATCTTACATCCGATTTTTAAAATTGATATGTCATTATTTTAGTCTTGTGGTGCTCTATATTTCCCCCTAACGTGCTTTTGAGCTGTAAAGTAGAAAAAAAATAAAAATATAAAAAAATGATTTTAACCCTCAACGGGCCTTCACTAAAAACGTTGTAACTTTTTTTTGGTACGGAGTTACCAAAATTTCTTTTCTGCAAAATGAAGCCTGATATTAAGCGCATAGACTGCTGATTGGTATTTTTTCCTAAACATATGAGAACGTGGAAAAAAACGGGGGAAAAAGCGTGATTACTTTCAAAAAATTAACTTTTGAGTTATGCTCCTTTTGAAATTTCAAAAACTGACCACTACATCTTGTTGCTAAATAAGTTTCCTAAATAATGCCGAAAAAATCAATAGAGTCGAAGCATTGGTTACCGAGTTATTCAAAAAATTAAAAACCGTTAAGAAAACTTTGACCGCGAATAACTCGCTGAGAAATCAAAACTAGCAAAAACGCGATCATATTACAATGTTTGTTAGCTTTCAAAATTGATCCATAAACCATACAATATCGAAAAATGGATTTTAGGTGGCCCACTTGAGAAAACTTGACTCATTGTAAAATTTAAGCTGAAATACATAAACCTTATATTTTTATATTGTTAAATGTAATAAAAAAAAACGATATCATCGTTAAAAATCCGAAAGCAGCTCATTTTATTAATTTTAATTTTTTTCAAAATTTTTCGGTGATACGAAAAAAAAAACATGAAAGCATGTGATATCAAATTTTTTGATGCTGCGGCAACACTGATGCTTATATACTTTCGTTCATTTAATTTTACGATATTCTTTAAAATCTGGTTATTTTACGCTTAAAATGTGTTCACTATTTAAGTTCTGGAATGTGTTTACTACTTTAGTTCTCATGGCGCGTTAGACAGCAAAGCTAATTACATAAATTGCTAATGGCTATGCTTCATACACACATAGGCTTTCGTAGCCAATTGATGCTAGGCCCGCCACTGAAATATATAACAATAATAACAGCAAATAACAACTGCATATCGCCAAATGGTGCACAGCCACAATTCATTCAAAGTGCATAAGCGCACACACCGGCGGAATTAACGAAAATGTGGAGGACGAACGACTGTTGTTGTTGCTGCTGCTGTTGTTCTTATTGCTTGTTGTAGTGTGCTAAATGGCTACCCAAAAAAACTGAAAAAGCACTCACAAAGCATAGATATAAACGCGTATTTAAACAAATAATGAAAAGTCGAGCAACAACAACAACATTAATGCACAGAAAGACAGGACGGTAGGCAGGTAGGTGGATATATGTACATAAATATGCACAAAGCGACAGAGTGGCAACAAATCGGTAGCTTTGACGGTGGCTGGTTGGACGACCACAGTCGCCAGGAGGAGTCTCAAACGGAAAGAGCATGGCTAAGCAGCCAAGTAGCCGGGCAACCGCAAATGTTGGTTGCCATCGGGATGCCGCCATCTAGGAAAGCAAGCAAATGTATGTACATATGTGTGCATGTATTTATGTGCATATGGCATCGGTATGCGCTTTTGCTCGCATTGCGATAATGCAATATTTGTACAGTGGCAAACGACAGCAGCGGCAGCGCCAGCCATATAAGCGCACAATCTCGCGCACAGTGTGCCAAAAATAATAAAATATGTAGTTGCAAAACAAATTTATTGCTGGCTATAGCATTTGTACGACAATATGTACTGGTATTGGAGACATAGATAATAGATAGTAGGATCAGCAGAGGCACAACCCAGGGTGGAGTCCTCTCCCCGCTGTTATGAAATCCCATTGTGAAATCACTTCCAAGGGACACAGTCTGGGGTGGCGGAAGGGTCGTGGCATAAGCGAACGACCTTGCTATAGCTTACAGAGGAAAGTTCCCACAGATCATGTGTGATCTAATGCAGGTAGCTCTACGGGAGGTCTTAGCATGGTCCTCTTGTTGCGGACTCAGTGTCTGCAAGAACAATGTGAACTTTTGTGAAACCGCTATGAAGTTGGCAATACGACTCCGCGATTCGGGTTACTGGACTGACAGGCAATATGGCTACGGTAATATCCTAATAGGCTTCAAGGCTTACAGACTACTTCAGATTACCTGCCAACCACACTGGGCTTTAGTAGGAAATTTAAAATGAGGTTCCCCTCGAGACGGGAGTGAAAAAGAGATAGCGGCCGGAAGAAGGAAACAGTCTCGATATACACAGCCAGGTCCAAAATGGACTCAGGTGTGTTGGAGGGTTTCTCTGAACAACAAATATCTAACTCCTTTTCCGTCTGCGGACTCAGCCTGTATATTCCAAGTGTAGTTGCAAGGAACAGAGCGGGCCTGCGAGTTCTTATCGGAGAGTACAATTTGGGACGCGAGGTACGCATATGTATACTCAGACAGGGGGCGCTCAATTCTCCCTACGCATCATCCAAGACCGTCAGAAGTTGTCAAAATGCTATCGAGCTATTAGTAGTGGAAGGCGTGGCTATCACGCTCATCTGGATGCCTGTTCAAAGAGATATTGAGGGTACTGAAATAGCCGACGAATTGGCAAAAGTCGCTGTGCCTATGGACCTCACAAGGTCAGCTATGCTAAGCTGCCCCCTATCAGCTATTAAAAGAGACATCCGTAACAAACATTAGGAACTGGCCACACTTTAATGGAAATCTACGGCAACATGCAACATCACGAAGCAGACCTGGCCAGAGTACAAAATAATAATAACTGGAGAACTCTTTAAGAGATCAATTAGGTAAATAAATCTTCAGAATCACAGCCGCTGTTACGGAGCACTTGCCATTCGGAAAACAAAACGAACTGATGGGAAGCAAATTCAACATATTATGCAGAAGCTGCAATCAAGATCACAGTGAAGAGTCGGTCACGCACTTTTTATGCGATTGACCGCCACTGTACCTATCACATCAGACACAAAACTCTTGGCAGCTTTTAATTCCACAGCTTAATACATATGTATATCTAGTAGCCGACCTTGGCAGGTTCATCGAAAGAACCAAAAGGTTCAAAGTTGTTGATGCCCCATAACAGTAACTATTTACAAACGTCCCTTTAGTTGAACTCAGAAGGCTAATGAGGAAACCGAATTGCCGATGAACCGTGACACAATAATTATTTGGTCCATAAGAAATTGAAGAATTTCATAACATATAACTCGAAGTTCATCCCACTGTCTCGTAAACCGCCAGTTAAATTTAACATACGAGTTACTCATGCGCGGGCGATGTTAAGTCGCAAATTTTTAATATAAAACTTCTTTGCCTTCGTCTCCATTTTTAATGTTTCTGCTGTTGTTGTTGTTGTTGTTGTTGTTTCATACACATTTTGAATAACAAAGTAAGAATTATAATGCCACCAAGATCAACAGCAAACCGGCTAACTGAGAATAATATGGTGTTTTATGGCTTTTAAAGAGGAGCTGACTTTTTTTTTGCATATGAAAACGTGATGCTGAAGGCAAATGAAGGGCGTTGGTGGTGATAGTGGTGTGGCCGGTCCACTTTTGGACAAACGAACATATGGAGTACACAGTACACTTATTTGTATAGGTAAATATACATATGATTGTTGTTGTTGTAACATTTTGGTAGAACAATTTGCAGCAAATCCAGCTAAACACACGCTTTGTTCGGTAGCAATATCTGTTGTGCTGCTGCTGAACTAATGGGCCTCGGCGCACCTTTAGCGGTTTATGGCGCGATAAGAGCGCCCCCATCGGTCTAACAAAGCCGGCTGCCAGGCAGACGAGTTAATAACAACAAATAAATGTTACTGAATGCACTTTAATGCACTTTTACATAGATACGTAACGTACCGTACCGTATTTAGTAGGTACATACTTGCTTTCTCGCCAAAACACAATTGCATAGTTACTACACTCAGGGGAAAAAAATTATAAAAACATATGAAAGCGTGCTTAAAATGGGCAAAAACATATTTAAAAGTGATGTAAATACCAACATTTTTATTTTAAAAATGTTCATTGTAAAATTTTTAAATCAAGAAAAAACATTTTAAATTAAAAAATGTTTATTTTTATTTTAAGCACTATGAGAAAAAATCGCTGCAGTGTTCTCTATATCATTTTCTCTTCCGGATTCGAAATTGTATCCAACGGCATTCTCTTCATCTTCTCTCAATCCGAGTCCCAACTACACAGAGCCAAAATACCACCTAAAATGCCCCATAAATTAGAACAAAGTTTAGCGGATTTCTCTATGCTTTCTCTCCAATAAGATGCCCGTCTTATTATTACTGGATATTTCATTTTAATAAAACTAAGTAGATAATCTGTAAAACTAATATGAAAACCTTTTCAATATAATTAAGAAGATGACCCGTGGATTTTAGATGAAATCATTTTCAGTAAAATTTAAGAGATAACCTATAAAACTAAGATGAAAACCTATTAAATAAAATTTAGAAGATGACTCCTAGAATAAATATGGAAACCTTTTCACATAAATTTAGCAGATAACCTGTAAAATTAAGAAGAAACCCTGTTTAATATTATTAAGAAGAAAATCTTGATTTTCATTGGAAAACATAATTAGTCAACTAGTATTTTCCTAAGACTTATTCAGACAAAGGGCAACATTTCATTTCATATAAGTGCAGATGGACATAATAAACTCTTTATACCAAGTGCTTCATTAATCGTTTGAGAATTGTAGAAATGTGCAAAGCCGTAGTGAAATTGACGAACGGAGGAAATACATAAGAGCTCTTTTAAAAATAAAAAGTTCTCCCTTTTAATTTCTTGAACATGTAATTGCACGCATAAAACGTGGCTGATGCAATAACTGTTATGCATACTTCTAGTATGTACGAGTATATATGTACATATGTATGTATGTACGTATGTTAAGACGTGTAAAGCAAAATTTGAATTAATAAGGGCTCTTTTAAAAATAAAAAGTTTTCCTTTTTAATAAATTCAAAAAGGTTCAAGTAAAAATTAGAGGATGTCCTTATTGATTTGCTTTATAAAAATTTTCTCCTAAAAACAAGCAGATTTCTTCTAACAATTTAATTTTTTTTACAAAATGACATAATAAATTAATAAACAAGAAGTTATCTCCTCGTTTTCAGACGATATCCTTTTAAATAAATTTAAGAAGAAATTCAAGCTAAAATCCAGAAGAATTTCTAGCAAAAATTTCTTCAATTTTGTCCCCTCTCCCTCTCCTCGGCCAAATAGCTTTTTTAGGTGGCAGTCTCTTTGATTGTAGGTGAACTTTTTGGCTCTGTGTACAAAAATATGACCTCCGCTTGTTCTTCTCTTCTTTTCTACTCCGCCCTAACTGTTTGCTATCTTTATTTCTTATTCTCCTTTTTCTCCTTTATTTTATATACTCCTCCGGATTTGAACAAAGACATCACCTGAAATTCAATCCAACGCCATCGCATAGTGGAACATTAAACATTATATTGAATTGTAGTAACCTATTTATACTTCCCTTTTCCTAAAAAAGAATCCATGAATTATATGAATCATTGTCAAAACAAAATTAAAAAAAAATCGATTCTCATTATTGTTTTTGTTGGATTTCTCACAAAAAAATATTTTCTCACAAAAAAATTTTGAACAAAGAGCGAGTTTTTGAATCAACATTCATTTTCATTTTTAATTTAAGTATGTATGTTTCTTTTTAAATCCAAAATGCATTTTTACTTCAAGATTTTCATTCTTAATTCAAAAATTTCATTTTTTATTTAAAAATTTTCGTTGCTAAAATAAAAATATTTTGGTTTAAAACGTGCATTATGAAAACAAAAATTTTATTTTTGATTTTAAAATGCTGTTTTTCTCTGAGTGTACAATATGAAGATATCCAAATGGACGACACAATGTCGCGCTGGCTGCTGTTGCAATTGGTATATTGCATATTGTATATTGTAGCTAGCGATTGCAGTCGGCCCCATAGAAGAAGCTACGAGCAGCCAAGGAGGACGACAACGACTGCAGCAAAATGTGCGAGTAAAAATGGTTGGTTGCTGGTTTCTTAACCGTTGCTGGCGGCGAGCATTTTTTTAGCTATGAAAGTATGTGACAATAAGCGTTCGATTTTTCTTGTATTTTGGCATTTTGTTGTTGCTATTTATGCTTTTTAAATATATAATTGTTTGCGAATTTTTATACCCTGCATGAACATAAAATGAACTAACTTTCTTTTTGGAAGAATTGTATGAGCTGATTGTAGCTTATCAGTGTGGCTTCAGACATAGTAAGTCTACAATCGAGCAGATCTTCATTTTGCGTTTCGAAATACATTGTTCAGCGCATAAAATTTAGCGCATTTAATCTGCAATCCTTGCCAAATAAAGGCTTTTTTCAGTACCAATGCAAATCTTATTTCACGAAAACTATGAAATTTAAGTAGCATTTTTATGGGTTAATATATTTTCCTTCTATTCCGATTCAACTGTGCCCCGATTTCCACAAAGTTGTTTGTATCCGCAGTAAGGCAAGCCCAAAGTCTGTGTGTACACTTTATTTAGTCCTGCTGTTTTGTTACAACAATTGATTTTTTGCGACCTTTCTTGCTTCCATTCTTTATTGTTGTTGCCTTTTGTATGTTATGCTGTAATCTCGCCGCTTACCATAACAAAGCTTTTAAAACCTTTTAAGCCATATTTGGCGTTGGTGGACCAGAGGCTGTGATAGTTACATACATATATTTCATAATACAATTTGCTGATGTCTTTATTTAAATAGGCACATCTGTTTGTTATAGAAACAATGAATTTTCTTTATTATTATTGTTATTATTTTATCTATGCCTTACCAGCATACATGCATACATATATGCAAAGGAGGACGGTTGTAAATACCCGTACAAATATATTTTTAAAGGCTTCAGATTCGTTTTTCTTGTGCTTAGAATGTTAAATTGAAACTACTTTACTTACACAGAGCCAAAAACTTCACCTATAATCAAAGAGAATGCCATCTAAAAAAGCTATTTGGCCAAGGAGAGCGAGAGGAGACAAAATTGAAGAAATTTTTGCTAGAAAATCTTCTAGATTTTAGCTTGAATTTCTTCTTAAATTTATTGAAAAGGATACCGTCTGAAAACGAGGAGATAACTTCATATTTATTAATTTTTTATGTCATTTTGTCAAAAAAATTAAATTGTTAGAAGAAATATGCTTGTTTTTATGAGAAAATTTTTATAAAGCAAATCAATAAGGACATCCTCTAATTTTTACTAGAACCTTTTTGAATTTATTAAAAAGGAAAACTTTTTATTTTTAAAAGAGCCCTTATTAATTAAAATTTTGCTATAAACGTCTTAACGTACGTACATGTATGGATATACTCGTACATACTAGAAATATGCATAACAGTTATTGCATCAGCCACTTTTTTTGTATGAGTGCAATAAGATGTTCAAGAAATTAAAAGGGAGAACTTTTTATTTTTAAAAGAGCTCTTATGTGTTTCCTCCGTTCGTCAATTCCACTACGGCTTTGCACATTTCTACAATTCTCAAACGATTACTGAAGCACTTGGTATAAAGAGTTTATTATGTCCATCTGCACTTATATGAAATGAAATGTTGCCCTTTGTCTGAATAAGTCCTAGGAAAATACTAGTTGACTAATTATGTTTTCCGATGAAAATCACGATTCTCTTCTTAATAATATTAAACAGGGTTTCTTTTTAATTTTACAGGTTATCTGCTAAATTTATGTGAAAAGGTTTCCATATTTATTCTAGGAGTCATCTTCTTAATTTTATATAAGAGGTTTTCATCTTAGTTTTATAGGTTATCCATTAAATTTTACTGAAAATGATTTCATCTAAAATCCACGGGTTATCTTCTTAATAATATTGAAAAGGTTTTCATATTAGTTTTACAGTATATCTACTTAGTTTTATTAAAATGAGATATCCAGTCATAATAAGACGGGCAACTTATTGGAGAGAAAGCGTAGAGAAATCCGCTAAACTTTGTTCTGATTTACAGGGCATTTTAGGTGGTCTTTTGGCTCTGTGTATGACGGCAGTCTCGACAACATACTAAAGCTCTCCCTGAATCTTATGTACATTATCCAACGTACGTAGTCAACCCGCGGTTAGCTTAGGTGCCAACTGATACTAACAAGCATTCAAATATTATTTTCCAATAGATCCTTTTTAAACATCGCATAGTTAACATAAATATAACTTAAGATAACAGATAAAGGTTTTCATGTTCACTATTGTTATTTTTTTTTCCTTTTTTTTTGAAATCTATGTAAGTGCTCTTTAGCTACAAAAATATTACGCGTGCGCAACTTTTACAAGTATTACCTTAGCCTGAGCTCTTGCCACATACATATTTATATGTTTCTACATATTATTTCTCTTTTGATCGGCGCACCGCTTGTACTCAGATTTCAGATAAATGCATTTGTGTATCGACTTTTCTATACATTTATGGAATTGATACGATGCGTTCGATCTGCAAGCGTGATAAGACCCATAACCATTTAGTTTAGGTATTAAAATTGCATTTTGTACCATTTGCGCATATCTAAATAGTATTTACTGTTAATAACTAACTGGTTGATGGTTTTTATATTTGTCATTATTGATGTGGTTCAGTGATAAGTAGCCAAAAAGATAGATAGAAGTGCAAGAATATATGTATGTGGTATACAAAGAACGTACTTATGCCATGGTAAAGCTTCTCTCAGCAAAATGCATTCGCCATTCGGAGCCGACATAAAACTGTAGGTCCACCCAATTGGTAGGAAAAACCAAAATTAAGGAGCACCCCTCCAAATCATCAGGGACTCCGTGAGGGTAACTCACGGGAGAATCTGGAACTCTACCGATTCCTGTAAAATTACGAAGTGCTTACTGAAAAAGTCTAACAGGGAGGTGGCAAACTTCCTCCTCAAGCAGAGAAGGAAGGAGTTTCGGGCCGCTCTGGAGTTGATTAGAGGACAAAATCCATCATCGGAATAATCGAGAGATCATTGCGGCTATTTTAGCTGGAGGACGACGACGGAACAGAGCATTTTCTGTGCGCCTTTCCGGCCTTCGCTAGACTAAGATTGCTCACCTTCGGGTCGGATATATTTTGAATGGCGGATTAACATTCTCTGCCACTAGATAAACTTCTAAGATTTCTAAAAGAATCTGCGAAGTTTTCAGATGAACTGATTCCAATATCCCAACCTTTTCCCTACGTGTTGATCCTTTCTAAAGGCCTTAAGTACAATGGGCAAATATGCTTCAGTGCTTGGGAAAGACATAGTACTCCCAGCCAACCGCAAATTCCATTCGGTTCCTTTCCAAAGTTGCGACAAGAGCTAAATGACCTTCAATATTCACACATCCATCGATTCGAATATAAACTTTTTTCGCAGACATTATCGAAGATGGTACTTTAAAAAGGGTAGTTTTAAGCTTCAGCCATTCAAAACTCACTTTCAAAGTACACACGTCATTGGGTGTACACCAAATCCCGGAATTTCGGCTCATGTGAGTAAATGAGTGGCACTTAGAGTATTCGAGAGATAAGTTCTTCGGAAGATTTATGGACCTTTGTGCTTTAGCGAGGCCCAGTATCTACGGAGATTTAGTTATGAGCTGCAGGAGTTGTACGCAGACATCGACATTGTTCAGCGAATAAAATCCACCGGCTACGTTGGGCAGATCATGTCGTGTGAATGGATGAAGGCGTCCCGGCCATTAAAGTATTTCTATCGAAACCCGCTAAAGGCAGAAGGAAGAAAAGAAGGGAGACATCCACTGCGTTGGGAAGATCAAGTGGAGAGCGACGCTGCCCGCCTTGGTATATCCAAGTGGCGCCATGCCACACGAAACGGAACCAACCGACGTCTAGATGATTACGCGCCAATTAAGAAGAACTAGTATTGCCGGTGCTCTAAATTCGACCATGCAATTTATTTTTTCAACTTTGTATTGGTACAAAAATTATTCGTTTTCGCGGAGATAAGCAACACTTTCCAAATTCCAGTTGTACCGCAACACTGATTTGCCCTTTTGATCACGGTCCGACGCGAAATCATGGTCAAAATCAAGGCAGATCTAGGAAGGTAGGCCCGGTGGAGAATTCAGAAATTTCCCATGTATTTTGTTATTGTAATTGGTAGAGTGTAATGGAAAATGATATTTCGCCGTGGTTAAAATCTGAATCCGCTTTGGGCTCGTCCATTCCTATTGACCATGATGTGAATTCGCTTTGACATTACACTCTACCTTTGTAAATAAAAAAAGAAGTTTTTCAATTCGCCGCCGAGCCTACCTGTTAGATATGCCTTGGTCAAAATTAAAATTACTCAGTGTGCTCTCCCGCACTCTCTCTCATGTTTCGCTTTAATGGAAAAGCAATAGGAGATATTTGGCCGCGTTGATTTTGATCTGAGCGGAAACTGGGCCAATGCATATAAAATAGAGAGAGCGCTTTTAAATTAAAGCAACTCTTCAACTGTTTTTACGATATTTGTAAACACGTTTACTATATCTATTTCTCTTAACTAAAAATTTTATTTATTAATTATAAACAAATTAAATAATTTATGAAAAAAATTATATGCCTATGCACTGCTCCTGACTCATACGAACACATCCATATCAATGTTATGTGGATATGAGTATGTTAAATGTGCTAAAAAGCCTGGCAATTGTTTGTATGGACAAAATGTTAGACTATTAATATATAGATAAGTGAAAATGAGAAGCATCATACACATCTTAACCAATGTAGCGCAATTCAACTTGCGCTCTCCCACATAAAAGTTCTGTCATTTCTCCTCTAATACTAACCTTATGCATTTTATAAACCTTGATTCCAACGATTACCACTTTTTTTGTTTTCTTCAATTATTAAATTATTAAAATTCATTCGTTGATCCTTGATGACTGATTTATGGTAAAAGATACATAACTTCACAATACCAAAAAAAAAAACAATACTTCTGTTTCCACCTCATCTTTACCTACCAATATTCAAAATGTAATCGCGGCAATAACATATACATTTTCAATTAGTTAGATATGCAAAAATCCAAACTTGTACTCAATTCTTTTGCCGATCGCGGTCATTTCTAAATTTATTGCTGCATTTAAATGTAAAAAGTTTATTTTTATTCTTATTCTTTTCGTTCTCATTCTCACATCAAAGTCATCTACACGTTTCCCCATTTTTCCCGTAGATTTTGTTTCTTTTCTTTCATTGATCTGTACTACGCACATTTTGCTGCTCCATATTCTTGTACAATTCTAATCTTCATTACATCAGCGAACAATTAAAATTCCACAAAATTTGCAAAAGTTTTTCCCACGATAATTATCGTATGTAGATGGTACAAAACAATTGTTGGTTGTTGTTTGTTGTTGACGGCCGTTTGGTTGGTTGACCGTGCCGCGGATGCGAAGCACTTGGCAATAACAGCGATTGCGTTTGGAGAAGGAAATTGAGATAACAAGGGGAAGAAAATGAAGATGTAGAAAAAGAATAAGAGGGAGAAGTCCAAGTAGTAGGTATACCTACCTATATTAAAAGTAAACAGTAAGAGGAGAAAAGGAATCCATAGGAATTATAGTGGATATTTTTAAAAATATAATAGTTTAAGAATCGTAGGTCATTTCAATACCGAAGGTCAAACGCTAAAACAAATATCGTTTATTGCAAACAAAGCACCACGAACTACCCAATTTTTACACCCACTGTATATACATACATATACAGACATATTTATTTTTGTGTACATGTACAAATATTCAAACATAATTTTCGGCTTTTGCGGCGGCAACATCTCAAAGAAAATCGCCAAATCGCCGCCGACGACGACAACGCGACGTCGTAGAACACATGTTGCTGATCGGTCGACACACACGAAATACATTAAGTAACTGTCACTTGCAGCAAATTTGCAGCAACAAGCAGAAAAGCGTACGTATGTGGCATTGACGTACTAGTCAGCAAATCAACGCGCCGCCAGCAGTAACAATCGCAACAACAACAACAACAACAACAACAACAACAACAACAAAAGGGGCAACAGCAACAACTTGCGCGCGTCAATTGACCGAAATGAAAATATTCTAGTTACGGCTTTTTTGCGCCAACAACACAACATCTAAAATAGTTTCCCCTTTGCTACACCCACCGGTCGGCTGTGTTGCATGCAACAAACTACGTACTCGTGCGCTGAAGTGTTGAAAAATTGACTGTATCAACGCTACGCTTGCCACCAATTGTAACCAGCAATTCGCTATTGAATGCTGCAACACTTCACCGTCACACCGCTCTGCATTACCACTTCAGCATTTCTCTCACCAACACTTCGCCATCATTCACTTGCGTCACGACATTCTTTCGCCCAATGGATGTTTTGGCTGCACTTCTTTATTGTCACATATTCAAGGTAAATAATTGTTGATGTTTTTGTTGCTGTTGTTATTGTTGCTTTTTGCTGTTGCTGTTGATGTTTTGTTCTGTTCCTTCAACTTATTGCCATGCTGCAGCATATAGCACCTTCATTGGCTATTTGTGGAGCTAATCTCTAAGTGATTGTGCCGCATTTTCCGCTTTTAATGTGCCGATCATCGTGCAACATCACCTTGGGACTTTATATCGTCATGCTTGGTCGATAGAATACTTAGTACATATACCGCAATATGTAGATATATATCAGGGCTGCTCACTTCATAGGCACTCAAAGCACAATTGTTTTTGTTTTGTACCGAATCATAGGCACAGATACATATTTTCACTTCAAATATGAAAATAAAATTTTCTTTGCACTGCCATAAGCACTGAGATATAAAAAATTTTATATGTATGTGCCTATGATTCATATTGAATGTGCAGAGCAAAGGCACTTTGTATAGGAGCTCGAGCACTGCCGTAAGAAATCGAAATTTACAATAACAAATGTGTAATGAAAAAAAATTCAAAAAATGAAAGCACTGTAAAAAATTAGTATTCAAAAAATTTTCATATAAAAAATAAAAAATTTGTATGTATGTGATACTACCATTTGAAAATAAATTCTGAAATAATATTTTATTGGAATTCATAAAAAAATTTAAATGAGCAAAAAAATTTTTCAGTGCATGTATAAAATTTGTAGATGTATTGAGCTTTGTACTTTCAATACAAGAGCGTTGAGCAGCCCTGATATATATGTATACGTATAAATATGTATATAAATACATATGCTATTTGGCAGCCTAAATTTCGTCTCATGAAAGCGTTTACTTTAGCTTTTACTTCTGTTTTTAAAACCAACACACCACTCCAGGGGACTGTAGTAATAAAGATAATTTATTTTCGCCAAGCTAAGACTAAGACTAAGCATTAGTTTACGAATATTTTATTTGAAAGTTGAATTTTGGTGTAAACAAAAGATTTTGGGATAGTGTTGCATGAAGAATGATACGGTCCCATGAGCCCGACGTTCACTTATTTATTAAACCCCTGCAACGATTCACTCATTTGACGATGTAAGCCACTCGCATAAAATGGCGTGAGCCGATCTGCATAACATTGGCTCAACATGTGAGCGAAAGAGCTTGTAAATAGAGCGTAAGTGTTTCTGCACTGCACGTCAACAAAAAGAGATATGCCCTCATTCACTCATAACTTGAAAAGCAATTGAGTTGAATGACAAATGATTCGTAAGGCAATAGATTCGAAAGGCAATAGATTCGGAAGGCTTGAAACATACATAGTAAAATTGTAGCATTGGATACTAGCTCATACCTAAATTCATATATAATTAGTATATCAGCCAAATACTATTACTACAACTATAATAGTAAATATTTATTTTATTAAAATATATACATACACACATATACATATATACATATATTTCATTTAGTTTAACTAATCAATATAATTACAATAAAACAAATGTATGTATGTACATATATATGTTCATATGTACATATATACATAAGTACAAGCTATCAAATTAATGTACATATATGTATGTATACACAAATAAGTAGAAACTTACTTCTTCCATTGCTGCGTCGTTTTACTTCACTGCATTCACTCAAACAAACTAGAATGATTCGGTTGATTCGTTTATTTTTCTAGTGCTTTTACTGTCCTCTCGCACACTACTCGCAAGGCACAGAAAATATACTCAAGCCTGTGTGTTCATGGCTAAATGGAAATGAGCAAACTGCATTGTCACTCAACTCATGCTAGCATATACTGTCGTGCGAGTGCTGATCGTATGTTAAACCGAATCAAGCATAACATTGGCAATGACACCGAATCACACAGTGTTCAAAGAAAAGCGAGTGAGCTTGCGCAGGTCTTTATTATTTATGAAGGTAACATACCCTGGCTCTGACATAGAGTTGAATTATTAAATTGAAAATTCAGCTTTGGTCAGACTGATTATCAAGTACTCCGCTGTAGTGTGGTGACGTAGAACCATAATTAAATCCACGGTTACTATGCTGAACAGGCAGGAGTATTTGTATCAGCAGTACGGGTGCAATGAGTACAATAACAGGTGCATCCCTTAATGCTCTGTTGAACCTGCTCCCTCTGTATTTGGTGATCCAATATAATAATAATAATAATACAATGGCGCTATTATAACTCTGACGAGTTTTATGGCCGAGCTTCTCTCTCAATTCGAGGTGTGCCCCTATTTTTGTTTTTCCTACTAATTGGGTGGACCTACAATTTTATGCCGGCTCCGAACGGTGAATGCATTTTTTGTGAGAAGCTTTTTCATGGCAGAAATACTCTCGGAGGGTATGCCGCCCACTGCCGAGAGGTGATCGATACTCTTAAAAAAACCCAATAATTGGATTTTTACTAATTAGAAAATTTTTTTTGGTGTTTGCTCGGACTGAGGTTTGAACCCGAGACCTCTGGCATAGCAGGCGAGCACTCTACACACTGCACCACAGCGGCCACAATCATGATCCAATAGGAGGCCATGAAAACGATGTGCCGACTACACTCCTTCGGGTTACGGGACGACGATCGGATCTCGGGGCACGGGGAGTTGTTTACCAGACTGTCAATGCAATACCCTTTATTTCTGATCCCAAATGACAAGCTGGTACCCCGAGTATACTTTGGTATACGATACACTGCCGATTTTCCCGCAAAGAGATAATTTATGAGAGATGGCGTGGACACAAAATTTGTGTCTGCAGTGACAGCCGGCTGCACTGAAGCCACTGGAAACTAAATAAGTATATGTACTGTGAAGTACATCAGGGACACCATGAGCGAAATCCATTGCAGACGCTGGAACTCTACAGATTCCTGTAAAATTACAAAGTGCTTTCTGAAAACGCTTAACATGAGAGTAGCAACTTCTTCCTAAAGCAGATAAGGAGGGAGTTTGGGTCCACTAAGTTTTGACTTACCAAATAGTTTAAGCTTTTTTGCCAAATACTGGTTTTTTTGTTGTTTTGGTTGCTGTATTTGCTCATTTTTTTTTTTGTCATATTCGCTCTTTTGGTTGTTGAATTTGCTAGACCGACTCAAATTCTTAGTTTAGTTTTAGTCAAGACAAAAGCTGACTAACTTCTGACTTAGCTTAGTTGCATGGTGAAACTGAAAACGTAAAAAAATCGGCTTAACTAAGTTGAGACCGGTTGGTGAAACCGGGCCATAGTTTTCCCGGCCTACTACAATTTCATTCCATTACTCATTAAACATTCAGCTTGAATAATAATTCGAACACGTTTTCCTTAACCAACATTTTCACTTGTAATAACATTATTTTGTGTTTCTAACGTGCATTGATAAAGAAAGTTCCGAACTTGAAATGAATCTTGAAAGTTTCTTTTTTCCCCTCTTTTTACATATTGAAATACATAAGCCATTTGTGCTTTTGTAGCGCGCAACTAGACAATCCGATTGCTTTGCATAGATATGCCAATTTTTATATGCCACTTTGGCAGCTCACAAACACGTCTGACAATGTCCAAAATCAGCAGCTATCGAGGAGTCGAAGAAGACGCGCATCAAAGGCCAATCACACACAACCAAAAACAAAAACAAAAAATCAACTGCCGATTTAAAATTAAACCATCGAATTGCATTTTTGTTTTGGTTGCAATTGTTGTTGTTATTGGTAAAATAGCAATGAGAATGAGCATTAAAATTATATTTGATAGGTTTTTTTGTTGTAGTTTTTTTGGGCTTTTTCGGCATTGTTAAAGGTGTGCTGTTTGTAGATACATATACATACATGGATGGTTGATGTAAAATGACGTTGACGCAGATGGCGTTGATGTTGATTGCGATGAAACTATGGAGTGCCAACTATTGCCACGATGGATGGATCGATAAATGGTTACATGGATGTTCGCTTTCTTTCGCTCTGGTGGTGGTAATTCTTTTAGGTGTGGTGCTTAGTTGGGACTCTCTGGACGCTCACCTTCCTTGTTGATTCGAAATTTTTTCTAATGGAGCGAATATCAGCTGTAAGAAGGCGATATTGTGGTAAATAAACATAAGACTCTTTAAATGAGCAGTCGTACTCCCGAAGGTTCCCCAGTTGGCACGCAAATATTCCGTACGGAGTTTATTTAGTTTATTTTTACAAAATTGGTATGTTAAGTTAGGGTGTAGTGGCACATATAGGCCAGTTTGGAGACCCACTGCAATACCACGAGAAAACAGATTACTCCTCCCTTTTGAATCAGCCTAAAAGCCTGACTAAGTTCACCAAGTCCTTCACATCGACGTCCGCAACCTTGCATAGGCTTTCCAGGAAAGGAGTTCCAAGAAAGCGCCGTTAGAGTCGTGCACTGGCAAATGAGGTGTTTAATCGCCTCCTCTTACTTATCATCTTCCCTATCATCCTTGCAGCTTCATACATATATATATTTATGTACATAAGAAATATGGCTATGCAACAATCATTGTTAGCCAAATAAATAAATGTTTCTTGCAACCAACATTCATATGCGCGGCATTGACAAGAAGCATGATGACAAGCGCAGCATCGCCTGATGTGGTAACAATAAATGAAGTGGTGGCCAATGGTGATGGGTGCAACAAACTCACACACACTTACACTCACACATGTAGCTATGCTGCGCACAAATAGCAAATCAATTGTCGCGTGTTGCAACAAAATGTGTCGGTGGTGGCGGCAGTGCTTTGAGATTTTCAGCGAGTTATTGAGTGACGAAAGGAAATACATACATATGTAAGTCTGGTTGAAGTATGTATGTATGTATGTTGGGATGCAATATGCACATATTAATTGTAATAGCAACAACTAAAAACGGGGCTCGTGGATAACTCAAATGCGAGCCCCCAAACCACCTTATTTTATGATTTTATTCTAGATACCACAATGGTAACCGTGAGGGTGGTAAAGCCATCCCTTCAACCTCTCTCGTTGAGTCTGACTACCTACCGAACAACAGCTGCCAGCCACTAAAATGTGACTAAATTGTCATTTTCAATAATAACATAAATATGTACGTATGTACATAAACAACAACAATAGCAACACCAACCAATGCGCTGTTGTATTTGTGATACTCTCAAGTAACAGTAGCTTTCATCAGTGGGAATTGCTTAAGGTGTTTTCTGGCATTGTTGCTGCTGCATGTTATTTAGTTATATATTTAAAACGTTGGCCATTTTGCATGTCATCGTAGATTGTCAGTCGACACTGTGACTTTCACATTTTGACGTACATATTTATGGATATCGTGCACCACAATTTCCCTGCCACCACATTCATCTTTGTGTCAAACAAAGCATACAATGTATGCAGATTTTTTGATAGCTACTGTTTTTATAAGGTGGTAACAGCAGTTGTTGAATTAGAAATAATAGATAACTAAAAGTTTATACATTTTTGGGGACATGACATTAAGGCTATAATCAATATCTTTTAGATAGCGAATCTGGTATAATGTTTCATAGCCAAAAACTGATTATAATCCTTAAACATGCATATATTTTCTTCATTTAAAAACTGCGTAATAGTTCTTTTAATTCTCTGTAAGACGATATAAAGATCATTTAATTCATTTAATACGATATATGAGTTATTGGGCTTGAAAAAAATGCCTATGGTGAAATTTCAACTTTGGTTGCACAAAAGTGCAATAACTGATGCAGATACGTGGAAATCGTATATGAGAAAATTTTTCACCTATTCATTTTGAATGAAAGTGTATATCTGAATAATCGGTTGTATGGCAGCTATATGTTATATTGATCCGATTTCAATTATTTTCAGAAATAGTTAAGGTAATACTAAAATATTATCACGTGCAAAGTTTTGGCAATCTATCTCATAAACTGACTGAGTTATTAACAAAAAAGGTCAAATTGATGGTAATTTTTAAATACCGTTATCTCAAAAACCGGAGCCAATTTTGTAAGAACAACTGCCAAAATTTGTATGCAAGTAAAGCGTTCCAAGCCTGAGTAGAGTTAATAGACGGAAAAAATTACCTTCAGAGATCTGAAACTTCTTTCCTAAATATCTCGAAAACAAGAGCTAACTTTGACTTTCTGTAAATGCCATCGCACACTGGTCAGCCCCATACACAAAAGTCAAAAACGTTGGTGCTTGAAAAAGAAATTTCTGTTATGCATTTCCGTGGGAAATATATTGAATTGTATGGAAAACCTCCTTCTATACGCAATAGCCACCATTAAATGTTACTTTGGCTCATTTAAAGTCAACACATTTGAAAAAAATTTTTTCTGGAAAAAGTTTGTGTAAATAAGTGTATTATGATTTTTGCGATATTTCAAGTTTGAGTGCTAAAAAAAATGCGGATAACTATGGACACGCAAGAAAAACGTATGTTTCATAATTTAGCGAAAGAAAACAGTGAAAACAATTTATTTTTAGCAAAATACAAGATGAAGAAATCTTGGCTTTTCTATGAGCTTAATTTTCAAGCATTAGCATTTTCATTTAAACTTTTAACAATTAAGGACCACTCTGGACCAGGTCCTGTAAGCAGATTTGAGTTATTTCAAGTCTTCTCTTAAGAAGCCTGTTTATACATTTTTCCCTTTTTTTTCCCTTTTTCTTAAAATATCATATTAAATTTAACTAGTCTATACAAAATATTGTTGCCCTTTTACGATTTTTGTACATATTTACATCCACTGTTTTCGATAAAGCTTTATTTTCGATAAAATCTGAGTAATTGAATTTTGTCCCACTCTCCATACATTTTTTTTTTTTTGATCCCGCGAAATATCGCGGAATAATTTTTTTTTATTGTAACTTTGTTATTTGACATCGGATTTTTAAAATCGAAATGTCATTAGTTTAGTCTTTGGAAGCTCTATATTTTCTTCTAATGTCCTTTTGACCTATGAAGTCGTTTTCACATAGTTAAGTCACCTAACCAAGTTTTTCGTCCAAAATATCCTTTTTGTTTCACAAGCAAAAAATCGCCAAAAATATAATATTTATCGGATCTCTCTGATATTTCGCTTAAAGTCTTTGCAATTAAACGGGCAAATTTTTTAAGTAATAAAACTTTCTTGATTTTTACAACTTTTTATAAAAACCTAATTTGAAACTCAAAATTTTATCAAAAATTGCAAAAAATCCACAAAATTTTGACTTTGATCAGCTTTCGCTCAGCGAGGTTTTATTGCACCACTAAAAGTTGTATGTCGTTTGAAGCGTATTTTAATTGCCTTTTGAACGAGATACTGCTTGCGTTTATCGTATGTAACTCCAGAGAAAATAAATTTTGAATGAAGTGATAACAAAAAAACACAAAGTTACCGTTATCTCAAAAACCTAACCATACAAAAAATTAAAAAAAAAAAAAAATAGTTCCAAGCTCAGCAGGTCGATTCCTATCCTCCCCCATTCCTGGTTTTCTTGTTTTTTTTTTGGCTGTAAACTAGCGTTAGTGGTGGGCATGGATTACAACATATATGCCTTTAATTTTTCTGAAAGATGAGTCGTATAGTGGGACACCAATGTGCCAAATTTGATTTCGGTAGGTCCATCCGTTTCCAAGAAATTGAGTTTTGTCCCACTCTCCATACAAATGAGACCAGTGTGCATCGTATTCTACAGCCAAAAATTAAGTTGACGTGTTTCGGCGTTTCTCTGTGATATTTCAAAAGTTAAAAATTTAGCTACAGTGTTAACACAGAAATTAAAGTAGCATCGATGATAATGTTTGACCAATCTCGTAGTATCTTCTTTGTAGAATACATTACTTCAACATGGAAATGTCATTGGCCCAAGGCTGCTCAACAAAATAAACAAAAAAAAAATTTGTTTCAATAAACATATACAAAAAAATATCAAAAATTTATATTGCTTTGCTGCTTATCAAAACCAAAATATTTCCGATTCCAAAATTATCAATAAAATTTTATCACAATTAATTTTGCTAATTTGATATCAAAACAAAATAACAAAAAGGATTTCGTTTTGTTTATGTTTGTTTGTTTGTTGCTAAGATATACATACGTATGTATGTACATATGTATGTATGAATACATATTTATATGATAGGTTTTCAGTTTTTTTTTATAGGCACAGGAAACAAAATTATTTTGGTAATCAATTTTTGTTTGCAGCTGAAACAATATTTTTAAAAAAATTTTGTTTCGGCAATTATCGAAACGAAAAAAATTTTGATAATTTTTTTGATTTTTGTTGAAGTAATTTGAATTTAGTTAAATTTTTTATGCTTTTAAAATGAAAAGTTTCAACATAAACAAATTTTTTTTTTGTTTATCGTTAAAAATATCAATAAATTTCAGCCCTGCATTGGCCTCGAAGCTCTTATAATCTGCATTGCCGTCGAGCAAACGAAAATATAAATTGGTTAAATAATTAGGCGTCCTCCAGTACATTGGGACGAATCCCGTGTGGTCATCCTGGATAAAATAAACTGTATGCTAGGCTGCAGGGAAATCGCAGTGAGGAGGGACCGGCAAATCTAACGGCATATGCGGTTTATGTCTGGGTAATAATAAGAGGCAGATGCCTGAAAATAATTAGTAGTCTTGTGACTCAAACTCTTGAGAAAATATATGCCTGGGTCAATGAGGTCGGCCTACCGGTTACTTACTTACTTACTTAATTGGCACGTAATCGTCTAGACAATTCTCGCCGAGTCTAAAAATGCGCGCCGGCTATTTCTGTTCCGTGCAGCATGATGCCACTTGGGAATACCTAGGGAGTCAGCATCACTGTCCACCTAAGTTTCCCAAAGCAGTGGAGGTCTACCTTTTCTTCTGCGTTCAGCGGGTTACAACAGAAATACTTTTTTTGGCCAGAGCACCTTCATCCATTCTCACGACACGGGCTTGGGACCTACCACGTAAAAATCCTATCCAATGAAAAGCAAACTAAAGCCTCGGCCTACCGGTTAATACAGAGAAAACGGATATTGTTTTATTTACCAGACGGTGTAAGATACCAGGCGGGAAGACACTGCAACCAAGAGCTAGAACAAAGTACCTAGGTGTTATATTAGACAGCAAACTGACATGGAAGCTCAATGTGGAGGAGAAGGCCAGAAAAGTCTCTGCTGCCCTATTTGCATGTAAAAAGATGGTGGACTGCAAATGGGTCTCTCTCCCTATCTAAAATATGGGATTCTCATGGCAGTTGTTAAGCTGATTTTATTCTACGGAATACTTGTATGCTGGACAGCCACACAGAAATCAATTTATGTAAAGGTACTGGAGAGAGGGTGTAGGTTATCCAGGATAGGCATAACAAGGGTCTTAAGAACCACCAATGAGTGCAGGCATAAGGGACATGGTAGCAGAGCATTATTGTTGACTGGGCAGACTGACTACATTGTTACATTTCTGCGCTTCGATAAGTATCTTCATGACACAATAGAGGCGAAAGGCCGGCTGAAGGTACAGATATGAAGGAAGATGACATCCATGTGTACACAGATGGGTCTAAGACATTAGAAGGAGTGGGAGCTGCGTTTTATTGCAGGGAACTTGATATCAGCACTATCAACATGCTGCCGGATCTCTTTAGTGTCTTTCAGACAGAAGTATTAGCTGTAAGGAGGGCAACAGAGCTGTAAGTCGGTCTATACGAATACACCTTACAAAGGGGACGTATTAATTTTTATATAGATATTCAGGCGGCTATAAAGTCGATACTGTCGCATATCACCTCACCCAAGCGTAAATCGTATTATCCGAAGCTAACTAAATGGTTGCTATCCCTTAAAAAGGTTAAATGTAGACCTTTCATCACGGCCAATTTGAAGGCTGTTTCAATATGAATGTAATTATCATGAGAGCTATTCTTTACGTAAGAGCAGAGAAGCTAGACAAAAGCGACTTAGGTATACTTATATTTATGTACATATGTATTTAAGATGTATGACGAGTTATAGCTCCTATTTTTAGTATATTAATTGATGAAACCATTGCTACTATCTTGGTTACTTGAGAAATGCCATTTCATATTCATAAAAGCTGGAAAATTAAGTACTAAAAAACATACAAAGCAACAACAAATATATGAGACATTAACTCTACGCTAATATCGTTCGTTGTTCGTTGTCCGTCCATGCTGCGGCAGCCATCACACAAATGCGAGAAAATATAAAAAAGATGGAGGCTAATAACGTACGAAGAAGCGTAATTTTCAGTGGTCGCATGTTCTTATCCGCAAAATATTCATTTTAATATCTTTTCAATCCAGCAAATGCGCCAAACGGCGGCAAAAACCGATGAAGAAGAAATGCTTGTTGCATTTTCCTATGTTGTTATTGTTGTTGTTGTTGCTTACATTATGACTGCTGTGACTGTTGTTGTTATTGTTGCTTGCATTGTGACTGTTGTGGCTGTTGTTGTGGTTGTTGGTTTTTTTATACTCAGCTGTACTAGTACACAGAGTATTATAATTTTGATTTCATAACGGTGGATTGTAACATAATGAAATAATCGAGATAGATATGGACTTATATATATCAAAATGATCAGGTTGAAAAGAGAAATCGATTGAGCCATGTCCGTCCGTCCGTCCGTACGCACGATAACTCGCGTAAAAATTGAGATATTTTGATGAAATTTGAAATGCAAGTTGGTATCGAGACTGGGATGGTTGGTATTGAAAATGGGCGAAATCGGACCATGACCACGCCCACTTTTCCTATATAGAAAAAATCGGAAATTTGGTATCTTAGCCACTAATATAGCTAGAGTGATAAAATTTTACCCACGTATTGTGCTCAGGCCCTTATGAAGAAATTTGATGAAGTTTTGGAAAATGGGCGGTGCCACGCCCACTTATTAAGGGTCAAACATTGAAAGTTTTATATGTTATAACTCAGAAACCGTTGAAGATATATCGATGAAATTTGGTATGCGTAATTTGCTTACTTAGACAAATGTTTTGGCGAAAAATTTTCAAAATCGGTTGACGGGCACGCCCACTTTTATATATGGGAACTATAAAGGGGCCTAATAAAAACATTTTAAGCGATATCTCTGTCAAATATAAAGATCTGTTACTGAAATTTTGTGGCAGGAGTCCAACTGCGGACATAAAACAAAAAGTATAAAAATTTTGGCAAATGGGCGGTGCCACGCCCACTTATTAAGGGGCAAATATTGAAAGTTTTATAGGCCATAACTCAGAAACCGTTAAAGATATATCGATGAAATTTGGTACGCGTGCTATATTTACTTAGCCAAATGTGTGGACGAAAAATTACCAAAATCGGTTGACGACCACGCCCACTTTTATATATGGGTATTATAAAGTGACCTAATAAAATCATTTTTAGCGATATCTCTGTGAAATATAAAAATAATTCATTGAAATTTTGTAACATGAGTTCTACAATAGACCGGAAACAAAAAATAAAAAAAAGTTTATAAAATGGGCGTGGCACCGCCTCTTTTTAGACAAAGGAATATACGAGCCTATTTCTCGACAAATAACTGAGATATTATGACGAAACTTGGTTTATGCACTTTTATAACATGTGTTAATAGACACGCAAAAATGTGTTGAAATCGGTTTATGACCACGCCTACTTTTTAACAAAGATATTTCTGGAAAACCCTTTTGGAATTTGTAACGTGAAGTCTTTGTAACTAAAAGTCTTGGAGGGATGCAATTTTGCACTAACAATAATATTTATATGCTTATTTGGATGATTGATACAAATTTTAAAAATGGGCGTGGCTGCGCCCTGTTTATGCAGCACTCGTTTCATATAAAATACACCCTATATCGAACAAACGCAAATAAACAATGAAAGCATACAGCTGAGTATCTAATGTTCGATTCCACTCGAACTTAGGCTTCCTTACTTGTTATTGAATGAGGTTGAGTGGCGGTTAGCTCACTGCTGTATTAGCTGCCGATTTCAACGGTTGCAAGTCAATATTGTTGCTATCTTCATGTGCGCATAAAAGCATAAACATAAATATATGCATTTACATATATACAAACATACATAGGAATGTTTTTATACTCAGCTGTACTAGTACACAGAGTATTATAATTTTGATTTCATAACGGTGGATTGTAACATAATGAAATAATCGAGATAGATATGGACTTATGTATATCAAAATGATCAGGGTGAAAAGAGAAATCGATTGAGCCATGTCCGTCCGTCCGTCCGTCCGTCCGTCCGTCCGTCCGTCCGCACGATAACTCGCGTAAAAATTGAGATATTTTGATGAAATTTGAAATGCAAGTTGGTATCGAGACTGGGACGGTTGGTATTGAAAATGGGCGAAATCGGACCATGACCACGCCCACTTCCCCTATATAGTAAAAATCGGAAATTTTGTATCTCAGCCACTAATATAGCTAGAGTGCTAAAATTTTACCCACGTATTGAGCTCAGGCCCTTATGAAGAAATTTGATGAAGTTTTGGAAAATGGGCGGTGCCACGCCCACTTATTAAGGGTCAAACATTGAAAGTTTTATATGTCATAACTCAGAAACCGTTGAAGATATATCGATGAAATTTGGTACGCGTAATTTGCTTACTTAGACAAATGTTTTGGCGAAAAATTATAAAAATCGGTTGACGGCCACGCCCACTTTTATATATGGGAACTATAAAGGGGCCTAATAAAAACATTTTAAGCGATATCTCTGTCAAATATAAAGATCTATCACTGAAATTTTGTGGCATGAGTCCACCTACGGACGTAAAACAAAACATATAAAAATTTTGGAAAATGGGCGGTGCCACGCCCACTTATTAAGGGGCAAATATTGAAAGTTTTATAAGCCATAACTCAGAAACCGTTAAAGATATGTCGATGAAATTTGGTACGCGTGATATATTTACTTAGCCAAATGTGTGGACGAAAAATTACCAAAATCGGTATACGACCACGCCCACTTTTATATATGGGTATTATAAAGTGACCTAATAAAATCATTTTTAGCGATATCTCTGTGAAATATAAAGATAATTCATTGAAATTTTGTGACATGAGTTCTACAATAGACTGGAAACACAAAAAAAAAAAATTTTATAAAATGGGCGTGGCACCGCCTCTTTTTATACAAAGAAATCTATGAGCCTATTACTCGACAAATAACTGAGATATTATGACGAAACTTAGTTTATACACTTTTATAACTTGTGTTAATAGACACGCAAAAATTTATTGAAATCGGTTTATGACCACGCCTACTTTTTAACAAAGATATTTCTGGAACACCCTTTTGGAATTTGTAACGTGAAGTCTTTGTAACTAAAAGTCATAGAGGGATGCAATTTTGCACTAACAATAATATTTATATGCTTATTTGGATGATTGATACAAATTTTGAAAATGGGCGTGGCTGCGCCCTGTTTATGCAGCACTCGTTTCATATAAAATACACCCTATATCGAACAAACGCAAACAAACAATGAAAGCATACAGCTGAGTATCTAATGTTCGATTCCACTCGAACTTAGGCTTCCTTACTTGTTTTTTTTTTATTTTTACGTGCATTTGCTTATGAACAAAACAGATAGCGGCATGGTTTACCTTTTAGCCAAAGCTTACTGCCATTCTCGTATCGCAATAGCAACAACAAAACTCCTTAGTACGCATAATCGCCACACGAACAGGCAAATATGTGTGCTGTGCAGTCGCCAAGCTACAAATACAAGATTAACAACAACAACAAACAACAAAAATTCATCCATCAAGCCGCCATCTAAAGCATGGGTCCTCAGAGCTACCGCGCTTCCGCGCTTTTTGTTTTTGTGCGCGCTTAAGTATAGGCAAGCGCGCCGAAAATCACCGCAACCGCGCATTCTATCCTCTCGCAAAGCAACCTCTCGCAAAGCAACCAATTCCGACTGGGTATGTGGACGCGCCATTTTTGGCTTCCATTTTTCTTTTTTATTTTCTGCAGAAGCTTGCGAAAGCGGTTTGACGCCCACACACTGAGAGAAATTGATTCCATCTTTTATTTGAAATTTAAGATTTGATACGGAATTCGATAGTGATATGTGTATGTACATATGTACATATGTATGTACGTATATACCTATGTAGATTTTATAACACCCTTTTATTAGCTTCACCTGTATGCATATGGGTAATTTCTTTGTGCCTAAAAATACGAAACATATTTACTAATGAGATTAATTCAATCAGATGACGCTGTTTTAATAATTAAACTTTAATTATTAAAGTGTGCGCTAATAATGAAAAATATGAAAACGCACAACACCAGCACGATCTGCAGAAGAAATCGATATAATAATATAATACAATGGCGCTATTATAACTCTGACGAGTTTTATGGCCGAGCTTCTCTCCCAATTCGAGGTGTGCTCCTTTTTGTTTTTCCTACTAATTGGGTGGACCTACAGTTTTATGCCGGCTCCGAACGGCGAATGCATTTTTTGTGAGAAGCTTTTTCATGGCAGGAATACTCTCGGAGGGTATGCCGCCCACTGCCGAGAGGTGACCGCTGCTCTTAAAAAACCCAATAATTGGATTTTTACTAATTGAAAAATTGTTTTGGTGTTTGGCTCGGACCGTGGTTTGAACCCGAGACCTCTGGCACAGCAGGCGAGCACTCTACCCACTGCACCACAGCGGCCACTAAGAAGAAATCGATAGAATATAAGAAATTAAAGAATGCGCTGCTATGATAAAAATCGAAGGAAAAATTGAGTAATAATTGTTTGAACATTTTCGATTTCTATCACTATTACCAGTCCCTGAATTATGTTAAATTTATTCGTTTTTTTAAGTCCGAGAAGAAAGTAAAAAAATTAAAAAATATATAAAATATTACATGAGATTTTTATATATATAGATATCAAAAAATACACAGAAATATATTTATTCTCTTTATCTAACAATTATCAATTTATAAATTTTCGAAATTTTTCGGGTGTAATTTTAATAATGGAGGAAGTGGGCGGCCGCTCTTATTGTCGGCCTTTTTTTAACACGCTTTTATTAGTTTCACCTGTATGTATGTATGTATGTATGTATGTAATTTCTAGCTGCTGTCTAAATATATGCAACGTATATACTAATGAGATTAGGTTATAACCACCGCTATGTTCCAACAGATGGCGCGCGTGTATTTATATTTTTAAAATATTCACTTATTTATTTCAAAGTACCGGTGCCCGCGCTCCCATAAGGGCTTTGTGGAGATCACTGATCTAAAGTATCATCAGGGCAGGCAGACGCTTTCGACTCGTATGCCGACTCTGACTCTGTGTGTGCCTTCTGACTCTGACGACTATCTCAAAACTGCGCGCACACGCACGCACACATTCACAAATATGATATCCATAAATCTCGCTAATAACCAATCCTGGATAATGTTGAAAATGCAAATTGCTCATGTCATATGCCCTCTCGTAAAATATATCGACGACATGGCTGCCGCTGCCGGCTGGATGGTGGATACTGGATGACTGGGTACTTTTGACCATTGTCCAGCCGGCCGGTCGGCGACAACTACAACGACAACAAGAACAACACCAACAACAACAAGAACAACAACAATAACTCGGCATTAAAGTTGCAGTTGGCAAAAAAAGTTGTCGTTATGGCAATGGCCGTGGCGTAGAGGATAAGCATGCAAGTAGTCCGCCGCGGCGTTGCGGTGTTTCTTGTACATACAAGCGGCCTTCCTCTTGCGCCTGCTCCCCTCACTACAGAGTTGTTTTTGTTGTTTTTACTTTTGATTGTCTGCCTCCGTTGTGTCGGCGTCGGCGGCGGCTGCGGATCTGTTGCGAGCTTTTTCATGCTTTTTTTCTGTTGTTGTTGTTGTTGTTTTGGAAACAGGCTTTAGCCATATGAATTGTGTACTTTTTTGTAAATGCTTATAATTTTTGTGGCTTTTACACACACACGCATACGCATATGCCCGCCTCATAGCATTAACATAAATATTCAAGCATAAGAATGCGTACATATTCACATATTTGTATGTTATTCTCACTTATTCATTCTCCTTCTTAACGTCGCGTTGCGTTGTGTTGTGCGTTTTATTGTGTTGCAAGCATAACATTCCGAGCATTATCCGGCACAACATGCAACATCATTACAATTGCAGACGAATAAACATAAGCATAAATACTATGGAAATATTTATGAACGTGCACACAGTTGCATACAAACATATGTACATATATAAAAGCAAATATTGATCTGCCATATTGATGCCAGGCTTGTTAAGCTTTCGTTGGTTGGTTGGTTGATTCGCATGCAATTCACATGGACTGGCATTGGCATTGGCTGCTCCTGCGATGAGTGTGGGAAGTTGTTGGTGCTTTTTGGGTACGTTTGTGACATCTCTTCTTCTCATGGTTGACATGTATCCATTTTGAATTTCAACCAATACCTACCCTGCAGCGAAAGTCCAAACTAGTCAGCCAACCTACCAGTTAACTGACTAGATAAATTATGGGAGTTGCCCAACTAGATTCATAGGGGACAAATTCAGATTAGTTATGAAACAAGAAGTTTTGCCAAAAAAAGGGGTTTAAATTAAAAACGAATGTATCCGGGGTTTCTGGAGGTTGCAATGAACACGTATGCAGTAAAAGTAAAGCAACTTCTTTATTGTTGTTGTAGTATTCGAACCCTGCGTAGTAGGCCCCTTGTAGATTTACATAGTTGGTTGCAAATTGTTAGATCATTAACACCAAAAACACCATTTTTGCTTTCTATATTATTTTGTTTTCTAGTTATTATTATTTATTATAATTATCATCATTTTATTATTATTTTCTTTCTTTTTAGATTTATAAACATTCTCTAAAATTACTGTAATAATTATCAAGAACCCATTATATTGAATGAATTTTTGCATTATATTGAATGAATTTTTGCTTTATATTGAATGAATTTTTTAATAAAATAAAAGCTCACGGAAGCCAAACCCAAATTTTTTTTCTTTTCCCAGAAACCATTTATCGATACTAACACTATTATAATACGCTTTTCCTCGTAGCTACACAAAAAGAGGCAGTTTTAGGTAGTACGAGATAACTCGTAGTCGGCTTCCTGGAAGGGAAATCGTACCACGAGTTATCTCGTAGTTGGCAGTCAACGTGTTAAATCAGGTGAATACCACAGATATAACATAGTTTGAGATGTTAATATAGCCCAGTATATTAGATACTATTTCAGCCATAGAAAAAAGTACATGATATGTTTGTATAAAGTCAGAAAATCATCAATATAAATGTCAAGCTTAGAATGGTCAACGTGTTACTCTGAAAAAAATACCCGTAGTTAACTCAACAACTTTCCGCTGTTGAATCTCCGTCTTTGATTCAACAGCAAAAGTATTTGTTTTAACGGCAAAGTTTTTGATTCAACAACTTTCCATAGTTAATTCAAAGACGGGCGTTTTTGATTCAAAAACTCCCTTGCTGTTGAAAAATTTTGAAGTAAATAAAAAATAGAAAATTGTTTTTTCAAACTCGTTCAATTAATTTAAAATTTCGGGAAAAATATATACATATATGTACATATATGCAATATATAATTACAAATAAAGGTAAGTCACAGTTATGATATTATTTATACATATATTATTATAATATATTAAAATTATATGTACATACATACATATATACGTTGAAAAATTTATTTTGTATTTTCAGATTAAATATGTTTGATTATCCCGTTTTTCCGATAGCGAGCAATCGAACGAGCCAAATCTGCAGGTAAAACTTGTCGGCGATGAGAAAATAATGAAGTTATTCTTGTCGTGGGAGTTATGTACAGGTGCATTGATGCAGTTCAATGAATGCGGTATCAAAAATATTGAACTGCTTGCAATGATGCGCTCCCACGACATCGACGAAATATTAAATAAAAAAGAACTCATCGCCGACAGGATAAAATTCCGCAAACCTACAAATGTGGCGGTCGGCAAACAATAGGCGCATTTCTGTCGTACCCAAGCATGAAAAGAATACTCGCTTATTCATAAAATTACCTTCAAAGCAACAACACCAACTCAACTATTTTCAAAATAGTCGAGTTGGTGTTGTTGCTTTGAAGGTAATTTGATGAATAAGCGAGTATTCTTTTCATGCTTGGGTACGACAGAAATGCGCCTAATAAAGAATGTGTTATGAAATAATAAAAAAAATAAGTTGAGTTTATGTGTTTGTGTTTGTGTAAAAAGCCCTGCAGACAGTGATAGTCATTTGATATATCATTTGAGGCGCACGATTTATGGATAATTCTGTCACAAACTGCCTACAAGTTTCCATAATTTTTATATGGACGGTGTGAAAAATGTGATGAAAACCTTTGTGTCCGTGTCTCTTTTCATCAATCGCGTTGTTCAAATGATGTATCTATCAAATGACCACCACTTGTTTGGTGAAACCGGGCCTTAGTATTAATATTACTATGTAAACATATATATTAGATATATAAAAAAAAATAAAATAAAATAATATCTATTATATTAAAAAAAAATTACTATTGTTTACAATTTTTTTGAGATTAACTTAAATGCGTAAGTATTTGCTTCAATGGTGCCCGTTTTTGGACCAAAAACTTTTGCTGTTAGTTCAAAAGCAAAAATTGTTAGCTTAAATACGAAAAGTATTTAAATCAACGGTGCTGGCTTTTGGACTAAAAAATTTTGCTGTTAATTCAAAAGCAAACACTGCTAACTTAAATGTAAAAGTATTTCATTCAACATTTTCCGTTGTTAACTTAAATACGAAAATTATTTGAATCAAAAACGCTCGCATCTTTGAAACAACAACGGAGCGTTGTTGGGCACATTTCAACTGCGGAAAGTTGTTAATTTAACTGCAAAAGTCTTTGTATTTACAACGTTTTTTTTCAGAGTACTTATTCACAATGTTAATGTTAATTTACCTAAATATTTAATATGCAAGATCACAATCTAATGTGCCTGAATTCTTTAATTTAAATATCATACTCTAATAACTAAATAAATGTATTAGAAACTTTATATTGCAATTTTTATTTTCATTGGAGTAGCATGTAAAACTAGTCAGTCAACTGGTATAGTTCTGATATCTACACTGACTAGTCAGCAAATTGGTATGATGCTGGTGTGGATACTGACTAGTCAGTCAAGTGGTATGACTCTGGTGTGGATACTGACAATTGCCATTTCCTAGGTCATCACCGTGTTAAAAATACCAGTTGCTAATATGGAAAAAAGTAGATGGCTGACTAGTTGAGCTGTATGGCCAACTAGTTGTCTATTAGTTTACAACTAGTTGATTTCGCTGCAGGGTATATGCACATGCACGCATACTTTGGTATGCACATAATATGTATAATACATACATATGTGTACTCAGTGGCGCACACAGAAAAATATTTTGGGGGGGGGTTTCAATATCCAACGGAAAATTAAAAAAAAATACTTGAAACTCGTCCAGAGAATTTTTACTTAAATTTATGTTTGGGGAGTGGACCTACGTATGGACACATTAAACAAAAGCACCTTTTAAATCTCAATTCATTGCATTTTCTCTGTATTTAAACTAAATCTAACAACTATGGAAGCCTAAGTTCGAGTGGAATCGAACATTAGATACTCAGCTGAATGCTTTCATTGTTTGTTTGCGTTTGTTCGATTAGGGTGCATTTTATATGAATCGAGTGCCGCATAAAGTGGGCGCAGCTACGCCCATTTTCAAAATATTTATCAATCATTCAACTAAGCATATAAATGTTATTGTTAGTGCAAATTTGCAACCCTTTATGACTTCTAATTATAAAGATGTTACGTTACAAATTCCAAAAGGGTTTTCTAGAAATGTCTTTGTTAAAAAGTAGGCGTGGTTACAAACTGATTTTCATCATAACTTCTCAATTATTTGTAGAGTTATGGGTTCCGAAATCTCGCAGATTCCTTTGTCTGAAAAGGGGCGGTGCCACGCCCATTTTCCAAAATTTTTCTACTTTTTGTTTTATGTCTATAGTTGGACTCATGACACAAAATTTCAATGACATATCATTATATTTGACAAAGATATCGCTTAAAATGTTTTTATTTGGCCCCTTAATAGTTCTCATATATAAATTTGGGCGTGGTCGTCAACCGATTTTGGCAATTTTTCGTCCAAAAATTTTCCTAAGTAAGTAAATTTCTTCGATATATCTGCTACGGTTTCTGAATTACGGCTTCTAAACCTTTCAATGTTTGCCCATTAATAAGTGGGCGTGGCACCGCCTATTTTCCAAAATTTCATCAAACTTCTTTATAAGAGCCTGATCCCAATACATGGGTAAAATTTTATAGCTCTAGCTATATTAGTGTCTTAGATACTAAATTTCCGATTATTTCCATATACATAGGAAAAGTGGGCGTGGTCACGGTCCGAATTCGCCGATTTTCAATACCAACCGTCCCAGTCTCGATACCAACTTGCATTCCAAATTTGATCAAAATATCCAAATTTTTGCACGAGTTAGAGTGTATACAGACGGACGGACGGACGGACGGACACAGCTCAATCGATTTCTCTTTTCACCCTGATCATTTTGATATATATAAGTCTATATCTATCTCGATTATTTCATTCTGTTACAATCCACCGTTATGTGATTAAAACTATAATACTCTGTGTACTAGTACAGCTGAGTATAACAAACCTCAGCTAATATCCACAGCATACTTTTAGGGAAATGTCTCCACACTGCTTGTTTATAAACATAATCAGTAGTTCTTGACAAATATTGGCAATGTACATCCACGAATATTCATAGATTTTACAACATGTATTTACACAAATATTTGTGCATGTACCATCTTTTATAAAATTATTTTTTGTATGGTGCTGTCAAATTTTGGGGGGGGTTTTAACCCCAAACCCCCCCCCCCCCTTGTGTGCGCCAATGTGTGTACTATATGCATTTGTCGTCGAATTTGAACTATTTACATACATCGTGAACTTTCGAATTTTCACTTTCAGACACCGAAAGATGCACTTTTAGATTAAACATAATTGTTTTGAAATAATCTTAAAAGTTAGAAACATGGGAATTTTGCACAAGAAATGGAAATATAAGAACCGAGATATCCCATTATTTATTAAGCTTGATTAACAATTCGAAAAAGATTGGAAAACGAATCTCTTATTCTAGGCTCGCAATCGATAATGCAAATAAATTGTATTCGATTGGAGAACTAAGTCATTTTCCAGCAAAATGGAATCTTCTTTATTTGATTTCTATTCCCTCTGTTATACCTAAATTCGAAATGCAGTACCGTCTCTTGCCTTGACTTCAATGCCCCTGCAATCGTATTTCGTATATTTAAGATGATATCGATGTAAATGGTCTATGTGTTGGTAGATATAAGTATGTATGCAATTTTGTGTATAAAGGTGTGTTAGATGGTTTTGTGGTTTGAGGGATTAATTCCTCTGGCCCTTGACCCGTTTTGTTATCACACGGCGTGGTTAAATCAGTGAAAATTAAAAGAAGAAAATAATAAGCAGTTCGGAAACCAAAGCAGTTCCCGCACCATATATCCAACCGGTTAAATTTAATCATTTGAGCAGCCCTTCAGGCCGGAAAACCCTGAGTTCCGAGAGGCTGTCGCGGTAAGGTTTGCCAAGGAACTTGATTCTGCCTTGGCTGTGCAAAGGACACTCGCATAGAAGTTGCTCCACCGACTCATTCGCTCCAGTACGATTACAGCTGCGGCGTAGAATGTTGTGGTTCAAACCCAGTCGCGCCGCATGTGTACCAATAACCCAATGTACTGTGAATACCGCAGTTCAGCGGTAAATATCCCTTCCTACTATCCATTTTTAGAATGGCTGAAGACGCATTTCGTTGTATGAGGACCACAGACTTCTGCAGACACCGCAGGTCCACAACAGTTTCCATATTGTTTTAGCCTCCTTAAACCAGTGCCGAAATATTCGACCTTTGATGAAATCCAGGGCTGCAAGAACCTCCTCCTCATCTGCGTCATAAAGAGCTGAGCTCTGGCTACCTCATCAGCCATATCGTTTCCTGAATATCGCAGTGCGCCGGTACCTGGATCAGGCATACGCTACGTTCACTTGTCGAGCCCATGACCCACACTCTGCACTGCCCGATCTGGCTTCATGACACCTTTGTTGAGCCCTCAGAGCGGCTCGAATATCGAAGAAAATTCTCATCCTATATCCGGCATAGGCACTTCCCGTTGCAAGTAGAGCCTCGCAGGGCTCTCGTATGGCGAAAACTTCGATTCGGAATACGTTCTCCGAGTCCGGGGGACTAATTGATATAGAAATGTCCGCATGAATTGCGAAGACACCCGCTCCAACTCCGTATGCCATCCTTGTCCTGTCGCTGTCCGTGAAAACTGAAACATCAAATCTATGAGACATGAGTTCGCCAGTCCTTTCTAGATGGAAAGATAAGTAATATCATACTTTTAAACGAAGACTGTTATAAGATAGATGCAATCTGTCTTTGTATTGATGTAGAAGTCAGTTAATTGGAGCAGAATGTGCGTTCCTTCCAGAGTCCCAACTCCCGAAACCTAAGGGCACCCTGGGATGCCGCCTCCTTGAAAAAAATATCCATTGGAGGGATATTGCAAATCACGTTCAAAGCCTCCATGGGGCATGATCTAATAGCCCCTGTGATTGCAACGCAAGCAGCTGTTGAACTTTCTTTAACATAGCAGCCAAGTAGTTCACCTCGGTTGCTCTCCACCACACTAGTGCTCTGTAGGTTAATATCGGTCGAATAACTGTATGGTACATCCATGCCGTGAGTTCGTACATAAAAAACAAACTGCCACTTAAAGATCATGGATTAGGAATCGGTTTAAGACACATGGTTTCTTGGGCGAAGTTTATTAGAATGGTCCAAAGAAAATTTTCAGCGTATGCGATTTTTAACCTTTCCACTCCCAAATCGATCCAATCTAGATATTCATATATAAATACAGATATATGTATGTACATACATATGTATGTAAGCATGATCCTCCTCCATTTTAATTTAATTTTTTTCGATTGTGCGTTCGGTTCACATCGCCGCGCTGATCGCCGACGATGATACATATTTTGCATTTATGTATGTACAATTCTTAAACTTTTTTATGATCTCATTTTGAATGTTGTTTGTTGTTGTTGCATTTTCATATCTTTCTTTTATTCAACTGTGTCTTCTCCGGCTGTTGCTGGCCTGCAGTTTTTGCCCTCATTTTTGGTTTTTATTAAGAAATTTTATGTTTTTTTTTGTTTTTTTTTTGGTTGCTGCTGCCATGATCCAATCAGCGATCATTGGGTGAAGAAACGACCGCCCCTACGTAGATATGAACATATGTATGTAACTACTTATGTGCATACATAGGTACATAAGAATACAGTAACGCGTATACTTGCACTAAAAGAAATGGAAACCAGGGAGAATCTTTTGTGATGCGGGCCTTGGCCACTCTACGGATCGTCTTCGGGAAACAGAGGCGACCATTGGAAAAGTCGTCGATGAAACAAGCCCTGCCTCTCCATGAACTAAGAGAGGAACTCCTTACATGGCCCATAGACGCAGCTTCTTTGTCACGGCTAGTAGGATGTATCCCAGGTTTCCCATGCGGAGATTACTTCACCAACACACAAAACTCCCCTAATGCAGGGTATTATGCGTTTTCGAGCCCATTGGATGGTTTTCAGTCAGGGGTCACCGACTGTATTCTTACGGAGCCTCCGGACATCGGTCCACCACCGGGAGTAACGTTGAACTTGCTAAAGAAAGAAACTTGACAAGGGATGACGGAGGATCGTTCCACAATACATCAAAGAAAGAGCACCCTTTCTATCCCCCCTTTCCTTACTTCCAGGTCGGCAAAAGGTTTCATCTCAGTAGGCGTCCGAACAAGACAGATGATAAATGAATAATAAACTACAACAAATTTCTCTTTAAGGAACAGCAAAAAGTTCTTTCTAAATTGAGTTAAAAAATGTGTGTGTTTAAACACAAAAAGTGTGCGGATGCATATTTAACAAACCGCACATTGCTTTAAAAGAAAGTCCTGGCTAAGTTATTAAATGATCAATTTTTCAAATAACACAAAGTCTTCCATTATATTATACATATGTATATGTATATATGAGTGCATATGTACTGCCTTTAGTTTTGGCAAGGTCATTTCAACAGCCAAACAAAAACCAACAACCCACCATGAAACATTGCTACCGGTGCGCCACATACTCGTATGTATGTATTTACATACTTATTCTTGCATATTCAATATATTCCGAGCTGATCGATATGCCGATAAGCAACACGCTGCTGCTGATGCTGCTACTGCCATATATACTTACATTGTATTTGTGTTGCTGGCTGCTGATCATGTGCATGCGCATGCGCAAGTGCACAATCGATCGCATTGCCAATCCAGTCAAATAGCCAAACAAGCGTGCAGCTAACAATCCAGGCAGCTATTGAGTCAGCCAACTGGCCATGCGCGCATGCGAATTCAACTTCTTCTTCTATGTACATATATCGTGTCGCAGTCTAAACCTGCACAGCTCAATTCAATTCAAATTAAATTAAGCCAATAAATTACGCCGTATATTGGCAGGTGCGGTGGCAGGTAGTTAAAAAAGTGAGCTGCGCGGTTTTGTTTTTGGGGTCGGTTAAAAGCGGGGTTTCTACCCGAGGGACATATGCGTGGCGGTAGGTGGACAACAGTTGGGCAGCGGGTGAGTTAGCAACTGAAATAAGATGACCACCGCCATAAATGGTTGAGGAAATAATGTTTGCAAGTTTCTAGCAACATAAAAAAATATTTGAAAAAGAAACAACTAAATTTTACATTTAATATGATTATACAGTTTACAATGTATATGGAAGATAAAAAACATTTGCGCAAAAGTTTATATTCACTTTTCATACAAATTTGTTGATTTTCTAACCGCATATAATCATATTTTTCTCTCTGATCGACTCCACTGAAATAGTTTATCTCACTCGTTATGCTCGTAAATTTAAGAAACACTACGTGATCTGTTTCAAAAATATTAAAAAAAAAAATATTATTACCCAGTAACAACGCCATCCTAGCAAAAGTGGCTGCAAAACTAATGTCAGTAGCACTAGTTACATTGTGTGATAATTTCGAGTAAACTTTTTGGGGACCCTGCATATGTTATCTTGCCCTATTATAATCCTCCTCGAAATTTATCAACTTATCCAGTAAACTATAAAATTGTTCTCCCCATTCTTTCTCTATTTTACTCCTCTTTCATCTCACTTTGTCTCGACCTCTATTTCTTCAGCTACTTCTCCATTTACAGCTTAATCTTTATCTTCATCTATATCTCCATCTCCCTCCCCATCTTTTTTTTTCATCTTCATTTTCATCTCCATATCGATCTGCATCTCCGTCTTCGTCTTCATCTTCATCTTAATCTTTATCTCTATCTCCACCTTCATCTTCACCTTCATCTCCATCTTCATCTTCACCTTCATCTCCATCATCATCTTCATCTTCATCTTTGTCTTCATCTCCATCTTCATCTTCACCTTCATCTTCACCTTCATCTCCACCTTCATCTTCACCTTCATCTTCACCTTCATCTCCATCTTCATCTTCAGCTCCATCTTCATCTTTGTCTTCATCTCCACCTTCATCTCCATCTTCATCTTCGTCTTCATCTTCATCTTCACCTTCATCTTCATCTTCACCTTCATCTCCACCTTCATCTTCATCTTCATCTTCACCTTCATCTTCATCTTCACCTTCATCTTCACTTTCATCTCCATCTTCATCTTCATCTTCACCTTCATCTTCACCTTCATCTCCATCTTCATCTTCATCTTCATCTTCATTTTCATCTTTGTCTTCATCTTTGTCTTCATCTCCATCTTCATCTTCGTCTTCATCTTCATCTTCTTCTTCATCTTGATCTTCATCTCCATCTCAATCTCCATCTGAATCACCATTTCCAAATCCATCGCCCTCTCCAAACCTCTCTCTTTTCCGCTCCACCTTCGTCTTCCTTTGTCTCTACCTCTATTTCTTCCTCTCCTTTCTATCTTCCCCTTCTCTCCTTCTCCTGCTCTCAATTTCTTTCCCCTCCCCTTTCTCTTCTTCCCCTCTATCCTATTCCCACTCCTCTTTTTCTCGCTTTCCATTTTCTCTTTCTCTACCTAAGCCCTTTCGTATAACTTTCACTTTCCCTCTCGCCCTTTTCTTTTTGTCTATAAATATGTCGAACTCATACAAAATCTTCGTACCAAATTTCATTTTATTCCGCACAGCCGTTTTTGAGTTTTTCCCTAATAACATATTTCATAAATTGACGTGTTTTGGAACTATCGGAGAGGCTACGGACACCGACGAATCAGCCACTGACTTCACATGCAACTCTGTGCAATCTCACTACCAGCACACACAAAAATTACACTGCATAAATATGTTGCAGCAAACAAGTTTCTGACAATGGTCATCCTCATTGTCATCCGCATCATCATCATCATTGCTGGTTCATTTGCAACAATCACCGCTCATCACAATAGGCATCATTATCCGCGCATCATTTTATTTGTTATTGTCTAAACAAGTCAATTCATTGATTTGTGCTGATCGAGAATGATTTTGATCTTTGTTGGCCGATCGTCGTTTAAGATAAAACGAAAGTAGTTATCCGGTATATTAGTTTATTGTATGCGCTGGTATCCTAGTTAGTAAACGCAATGCTAAATGATAACAGCTAGTTAAATGAGTTGAGCTGGTTGAAATCGCAGATATTGTTAGATGCAAAACGAACTAAATTAAGCTTAGCTTATGTATCAATCGCTCGATCGCTACTTTTTAATACAATGTGTTGTTTTATTGACGATGACAAACTCCAACGACGATGACGACGAAGACATGCTCATCCGCTCATCAAACTCGCAAGCAGAGTGATGTACGTTTTGCTTAACATCTATTGGAGCAATGGGACAAACAAAGTAGTTAAAAAGGCATTCTTAAATATATTTTTTTTATGAAAGCGCTTTAACAAGCTTCGTTGCTTGCCAGTTAAGCATTAACTCTTGGTTAGAAATTGATTACGCATCCGCACTATAAGATGCAGGTGGTTCAAGTGAAGGCGCTCAAAAAGAAAAAGCACAACCAGCTTACTGGTACCTATTTTTCTATGGAAGGAAAAATTGAGGAACTAGGAGAATATAAGAAAAATTATTGGAGTGGCTAGAGTGCTCGTCTGCCTTACCAGAAGTCCCAGATTATATGAAGCAGGGACCGTAATCATTACGAGTTTTATAATAAAAATCGCCATTTAATCATTATATGTTGAGTTTTTTTATATTTCATCAAAAATAATCATTATTTTTTTAGTTTTATTTTTATTGCTTTTCCTTATTGTATCTTCTTTCCTATCCTTTTCTCCCATATTGTTCTCCTCCCAACATCCCCTTAATCCTTTTCCATATTGTGTATTTTTCCTATCCTCTTCTTCTCCTTTTCTTCCTTCTTCATTTTATCTGTTTCCATAATTATTTTGTGTTTGTTTGTTTCTCCATTCATTCATTCAAATTGTCTAATAACTATAAATGAGCTTTTTATATTGTTCATTTCTCGAAAAAGCAAGTTGGAATTTCAAATCAAAAATTAAGGGCCTTATTTTGCAAAACGCAACGCGACGCAACGAGTCACCCAGAGTCACTTTTTGTTGTGTTCGTATTTTGTATCTCTTTAGGTGACTGAAAGTGACTGTAAGTGACTCGAAGTGAATGTGTTACGTTTTCTGGTGAGTATGTTACGTTTTTGGTATTTTATAAAACGCAAAGTGACGAAAACGATCACTTTAACTGTCAAAAGAGTCACTTCCTTTTGTTCGAGTGAACATTCGATATGGTTTAATTTGCAACGGATAAAATTAGCCAATTAAAAAAAAAACGGGGTATCAATCGACACGTTTCAATCTCGCGAACCCAAATATGATGCTGAACTAATTTTTTATTTGATTTAAATAATAAGTTATCAATAAAAACGTTTTAACTTTTGTCTTGCTTCTTGAACACACGCGAACACACAAATGCATTTTTTAACATTGGATAACACGTACATATATTTATTTATTTATTTATTTCAATTTCAATTTCAATTCAATTATTTATATTTTATTCAAAAAAAAACAAACTAAACAAAACACGTATGTATGTATTTACACACAATGTCAACAAATACTTTTTTTATTTTTGTTGACTTCCCACTAAACACTGAAAAAGAAATTCTCAAACGTTGAGAAAATATTGTTTCTAAATTTGAGAATCAGCATATATGTATATAATTTGAAAATAAACATATTTTCAAGTGTTCATGAAACATTGTTTATCAGTTTTAGAATAACTTACAACACATTTGAAAAAAAAATTGTTTCGCATTTTGTACCATTTCACGAATTTCATCATGTCAAGGTTTCAAGGAACGAAGAAATTTTGTACCTATGTTTGCAAAATTCAATCAACGTTCTTTGTTTTACGTGAGCAGTCTCTTAACGGTTGAAATTATGATAGTTGAAAATGATTGTGTGTAATAATGATTCCGTTACTCTTATTTTATTTGTTTGTTGCTTTTTGTGAAGTTACACAAACTTTATTAAAAACATATTTTGTTTCTCATATGTATGTACATATGTATGCATATTATGACTGTACAAAAGGCACAGGCGAAATTCACCCGCACGGGTAAATGAAAAACATCACATCAGAATACAAATATGTAATACATATCGTCGTACCATACGAAAACTAACATACGTTTTTTTGTGACTGACGAAAAGTAACAAGTTCGACTTTTGGCTGACGAAAAATAACAAGTTCGACTTTTGGCCGACGAAAAATAACAAAATCGACTTTTGGCTGACGAAAACTATCAATTTTGTTTAAACAACAACAATTTTAATGTAGAAACAGTATATAATTACTGATACTTTTCGTCAGCCAAAAGTCGATTTTATTATTTTTCGTCAGCCAAAAGTCGAACTTGTTATTTTTCGTCAGCCAAAAGTCGAACTTGTTACTTTTCGTACAGAATTTTTTTATTGATAGCTATCGCCAGAAATTTTAAATATGCTAGTTTTCGTATGGTACGACGATTTTTTTTAACATTTTCGTGTAGCCCGAACAATTGTTGTTCAAATGCTCGAACAGTTGTTTGTTTGTTTGTTTATTACCCGTATGTTTGTACGGGCATTTGAACAATTCGGGTATTTTGAATTTTTTTTTCTTTTGTTTATTATTTTTTTTTTATATGTAGTTTTTTTATTTTTGCTTTTCCCATACACATTTTTTTGTTTGTAAGCTCGAATGCTCGAATGTTTGTACGGGCATTTGAACAAAAACGATCAGATCGAATTTCTCGATACCGGGGTATATAGGGCTCTAATACATACATCTATTTATTCCATTCCATTTCTGCGCTCATAACACAAACTCTCTCACTATCCCTCAATTTTTCTGTACTCTAGAGTACAAATATGTAATACATACATACATCTATTGATTGCATTCCCTTTCGTACCAACTTTGAAATTGGAGAAAATGAAATCTATTAAATTGAGAATCAGCCCGAAATCCCATACTAAAAATGTGCCTCAAATGAACCTCAAATTGAAAATGAAAAAAAAAAATGTTTATTGGGTTGCAAGCTGCCAATTTTCCAGGGTTAACCACTCAATAAAACAGTTCGATTAAAAAAAAACACACCAAAAATTACTAAGGAAATGAAGAAAACCAGAAAAGTGGTAAATAGGCTACGTAAAGCGTTTGACAATCGTCGTGACTACGCAACGGAGCGAACGAAAAAACGTAAAAGCTTATAAAATACCAACTTTTAGGTGAAGGTGAAAGTGAGTGAACGTGAGTGACTGCGACGCAACGAGTCACGGCGCACAATGGGTGATTGCGGCCAAAAATAAATTCAAAATTAAAGTATGAGTAAAACCATTTTTTTAAACAGAGATCGACAGATACATCAAATTGTAATAAAAAAGCTTATATAAAAATTTTTGAGTATCTTTTCGTTTAGCCGTACAGGGTGCCCAAAGTTGAGCAAAAAATAGGTCCTTTTATTTCTCAATGAACACACCTCATACAAAACGCTCTTTCTCATTTAACTGTTAACCTACATACACGAATGATACATCGTTACATAGATAATGACTTTCTCTTTCAGAAAAAATAACTTAGTTGTAAATAGCGCTCACTGTTGAATTTATATGAATTTTCAAATATTCACAAAAAATGTCGATGATAAAAAAATTTTCCTCGACTTTGAATAAAAAAATAAAAAAAACAAAAAATATTACCTCCTCAATTTTTTTTATGCTTTGAAATAATATATTCTTAATCAAACTGCATTTTCACTTTAAAAATCCACTTGCTCCATTTGCTTTTGTAATTTTTTTCCCATCTGCCTAAAACTGTGTTTTTGTAAATGCATTAATTATGTTATTTTTGACATTATGAAAAACGTGTATATTTAGGCGACTAATCGAATATTTCTCTATCGTCTTTCAGCAAATGGTCCATACTTTAAAATTATGAGGTAATTTTTTTTATCAGCGTTAATTGTTATCTTTGGCAGCTTTTTTATTTTAGAATATAAAAAAAAAAATTGTTAAAATTGTAAAATTTTAAAATGAAATTAAAAAAAAACAAAAAATATTACCTCCTCAATTTTTTAATATTTGATGCTCCTGAATGTCTTTTAAAAACTGGCGAAAAAATTGTAAAAATTCGTTTGCTCCATTTTGTTTTATGAACATTTTTATGGAAGGTGTTTTTTGAGTTTTGGTACATTTTTCCCATACAAAATGCCCAGAAGTATGCTTCAAAAAGTTTAAATTTTTTTGTATGGGGAATATTTGTCAAAATGGTGAAACTTAAATATCGATATTTCCAATTCCAATTAAGATATTCGAAGAAACTAAACGCTGTTTTCAAGGGTAATGATTGTGCTTTCAACTGGTTAAATCGAACTTGAGTGGAAAGTAATTATATAAAAGATATTAAGCAGGGAATAGAGCCAAAAAACGTGTTTTTTTCCTATTTGGGCATGAATATCTCAGAAACTAGAAACAATTTGGAAAATCTGACTCCAGACTCAGGTTTATCACACTGAAATCCTTTAGAAAAGTGTAATTTCATTTCCGGTATAAAATTTTTTTGAAATGCGATTTTTTTTGTATGAAAGTTTTATGATAAATGCTTATAACATACTTAAAAGTGCATATATTTCTAATTTAAAAACGGTGAAGTGCTTTACCCTTTTTCCAAAATGATTACCGCATTTGATTTATATTTCAAAAATGTATACACTAATCAAAATGGAGCATTTTAGCTATAATAGTTAGGAAAATGCTGAAATTTCAAAAATACCGTTATATGGGAGGTGGGCGTATTTGTGGGTGGATTTTGTTCAAATTTTCACAGTTTACTAACTTCAACCAAAAAAGCTTAAGTTCCGAGTTTCAAGATTCTAGCTTAATTATTACTATTTTTGGCCGCGTTTGTATGGAGGTGCCCCCACTGTGCGGCGTTTTGTAAAATAAGGGCGTAAATACATATTTTTGTTGAAACCAAATTTTACGACCAATGAAAGTTTAAAATTTAAACCATAAAAGTGAAAGATTTAAACCAAAAAAGTATGAAATTTATTCCAAAAAATACTTTAAAATATTTGAACTTTTGTAAGTTTGAATTTTAATCCAAAAAGGAATAAGAAACTTTTAAACTTTCGAATGTTCAAAATTTAACCCAAAAAAAGTTTTTAATTTCTTTCAAATCAAATCAAAGTTTAAAAAATATTCCAATATTTATAACAGTGTACGATGTTTGCAAGTATTTGATTTTTTTTTTTCACTGAAAATATAACGAATAATGATTACACTGGTCGACAAGTTTTTGTTACAGGAATAAAATTCTACTTTTCTAAAGGATTTCGTTGCGCTGAATCCTAATCTGAAGTCAGATTTTCTGTAATACGTACAGTTTTTTAGATATTCATGCCCAAATAGGCGAAAAACACGTTTTTTGGGTATATTCACTCCTCAATATCTTTTAAATTACTTACTTATTTTAAAAATTGATTAAAGCTATTGAAAACGCTGACATTTCTCTTGAAGAAACCGTTTTAATATTTCAGATATCTTTCTTGTAACTTGCAATATTGCATATTAAGCTTCATAAGTTTTGGAATATTTTCTCCATACAAAAATAATTAAAAATTTTGAAGCACACTTTTAGGCACTTTATTATATTATGGACGTATGTAAGTGGCTTCGTAAAAAAATTATTCTGCTGAGCAACTACAAAATTTGATTGCGCCTATAAATTAAAACGTTGTCTTCAAGATAAATGGCCGAGCTTTCAATAGCTTTAATCAATTTTTTAAATAAGTAAGTAATTTAAAAGATATTGAGGAGTGCATATATGCAAAAACGTGTTTTTCGCCTCTTTGGGCATGAATATCTAAAAAACTGTACGTATTACAGAAAATCTGACTTCAGATTAGGATTCAGCGCACCAAAATCCTTTAGGAAAGTAGAATTTTATTTCTGTAACAAAAATTTGTTGAAATTTTGTCGACCAGTGTTATTATGGGTCCCTGATATGAAGAATCATCAATAAATACTTTGAAAGCCTTAAGCGTGCCCACACGATTATACGTACCTTGAAATATTTCGACGCCTAATTGAGCTGTTGAAATACAAATTTTCATATTCACAGCCACGTTTAGGTTCACTACATAAATATAAAATAAAAAACTTCTAACAGCAATAAAAGCAAAAAAAAAACCAACAGCAACGGCAACAGCAATAGCAACAAAAACCAAAAATTTCAAATGGCTAAGAACTATCAACGACCTGCCACTTAATGTTATTAATTGAGATCATAACATAAATACACTTGTCGTCTGAGCGCATTGCGAGACGATCAGCGGCGCACATCGCGTTTTGTTTTTTCCTTGCAGTTGGTGGCATGCAACATGCATATGCCTATGAGTTAAATGATACTATGTATATCAACATATAAAACATAGACGCTCATACTTACATACACATATATATAAACATTTAACATAATGCTAAACATTAAGTATTTGGTGGCAAAAGCCCAACAACAAGTAGAATAATCTAAAAGAGCCAGTCAAAAGCCAACTTTGCGTGTGGCATTCAATGTACAATGTACATACATAGTTTCCCAACAAAACAGTTGCTAACAGCTAAACGCTAATGGGTGCTTTTTTGGGAGCAAATGCAGAGAACATGCTTTGGTTTATTTGCTTATGTTGAGCTCTTAGCACTAACAAAAAGTAGTACATATAATGGAGATAAAGCGTAATGTGTTGTGGAACGATTTTCTGTCTTCGCTTGCCAAACCGGTTTCGGTGATGTGCCATCTTCAGTGTAATTTTTTCGTGCTACTCTGTCGGAAAAATAAACAACAAAAGAGTTAAAATGTATGCATAATGGGCCGTATCGCCTTATATTGAACCAAAACAAATGTTCACCTTAATGTAACAATTTTGCTTGAATGTTAAACGATGTAAGAAATCATTAATATTTTGCAAAAGAAGTATTTCGATCGCTTCAGTGGAATCCGAATTAAAACGCATTCAACATTTTGAGGAATACGTTTTTTTCGCTTCCTTTTTCGCTTTCCGTGGTCTTTCAGGTTCATGTTACAAAGATTTTTTCTGAGAAGAACCCTACTGAAATTTTATGGCGAATAATTTTCTAGAAAATATTAACCCTCTAGCACCCCCACGAAAGGGTTATTTTGATGCCTATTTAGAAATTCAGAAAATAATAGTATTTGTAATAGTATTTGTAAGGTCGTTGAGATTAATCAACCTCTTTTCGCAAATAAATTAGTTGAACCGTAAATAGCAGACATTTTTATTAAACTGTTCGGAAATTCTTTTCGAAAATTATGCCTCCCAAAAAATGTTTAAAAGCAGACTAAACACAAAAAAAAAACACCCTTTTCCAAAAGTCGCAACGTCTGGCATGCCAATCCACTCTTCAACACAAAACAACCACGCCGCGCCGCAAAGAGTTATGACAGACAAATAGTGAAATTTGTTGCATTTTAAATGATAAGTTGTCAAAATGGTCTGGAGAGATTAGGTTATGCGCCGCAATGATGAATAATGCGGCGCGCCAACACGTCTTACACACGCCTTTGCTCTACATGGCGCGGAGATACATCGTCAAATCGCGTCGGTTGAAGAACTTTCATAGCATTTGGACAAAGTGTTGATGGTTGCATGTTGCACTGCACTTGATTTTCTTGATATTTACGCTTTGGCTAACAGTCGGATATAGACCCTTTGGTAGCTGGGTAGATAGATACTACTGCTGATTGCTCTTGGAGAAAGGGTATTGTGCCGGTTGGTCTATGTGCTGCTGCTGCTTGCCACAAATAATTACCACAAAGATATTTTACGCTTATGCTTGGGAAACATTTAATGAGCTGCTCACGGCATTACAAACTGACAGTGCCGACGACGTTGCTTGTCATAAATGATGGGGTATTTTTTTGCAAAGTGATTTTTCTTTTGAGTTATTATGTACATACATATGTATATGGGGCAAAGATGCTATTAGAAATAATTTAATAAAGTGTTGTAGGGTTATTGGGGTTTTCTTTTCAATAAATTTGTGTGATAGCTATGGTTAAGGAATATGTAGCGATTCCGAAGCGAGGCTTGGCGTGTGCCCTTAACTCAGACTGCGTACAGCAAGACCAAAAATAGTATAAATAAATACTCCACTATTGGGTGGAGTGCAAAATAAATTTTGAATCCTTTAAGTTGAAACTACACATCGTCCGTTTAAGCACAAAAACTTCGCAATGCTCTTTAAGGCCACTTCAAGCGGACAATTTCATGCAACAATTTTCATCAGTTAAACCGCAACTGCCCATCTACCCCATTTATGAAAGCCAAAATATTGCATATTACATGCCTTGCAAATTACTTGCTTGTCTATTTTTTGATTTTTATTATCAACCTGGGAAATTCTTTATTTACTTGTGCTGTACACGCATTTCGTCCCTTTCGTGCCAAAAATTTTATGCATATTCCATTTTCGGCGCGTAATGAAGATGTCAATGCAAGATATAAAAATAAAATTATGGATACTTACAAATATGAACACATGTAAAGTGCAAGAAAAAAAATAAAAATAAAACAACAGCAAATAACTATTAAAGCTGTATGTGCCACCCTTTATTGATATGCAAAGCTACTTTCGCTATGCGCCAAGAAGGATAATATTTTTTTGTTTTTTTTTTTACCAGCCACAAATGGTCAGCATTTTGCACATTGAAACATACACTGAGAGAAAAAAAATATATGGAGGGGTCAAAGAAATTGTTTACCTATTTTGAACACTACTTTCTTTGTTTTGAGTAAATTTTCCTTAAAACATGTTAAAAGGTTTATAAATTATTGTTGTTACATGCGTTACCATGGTTTCATATACTTGTTTTGAAAAAATTCATACATTAAAATAATGAAAAATTCTTTAAGCGCCATTCCATTCCCAACTTTCCTTGTTTTGAAGACTTGATTTCTTTAATTTTGAGAAATTAAATTCCCATACAAATCCCCATGGCAACGAATTTGTTTGAATGTTTTTTTATGTTTTTTCCACATTTTTGAGGAAATTTACACAAAACAAAGAAAATTTTGTATTGGGACGCGTGTTCAAAATAAGGAAAATTATGTCTTTGATCGAGAGAAATTTTTTTTTTGAGTGTAAGCTCAACTGCCTTTATTGAAAATAATCAAGTATGGAATAGAGAAAAAGTTTCCAAGAAGAGTAGAAAAATTCTTTAGCGCATTTTTTTTCTTCTTTGCTACCCAACTCTTATGGGCGCCCACAAGAACCCTTGTGTCATTTCTATTACTCTCTTGCTGCACGTTGATAGATATATGTATATATACATACTTGCACACAAAGCAAGAAAAATAATAACTATGTGGAAAAAAGTAAGACAAAAAACTTTATCAAAATTTTCCACACTCGCACAAAAGCAAGCGGCAGAAATTATCATTGTCCTTTTCTGCTCGAATTGAGCATATGAAACAATATCAATCGCTGCCCGTTGCGGCCATCCCAAGGGTGCACAACCCCAACGAATTCGTGGCAGTGCGTGAAAATCGATACTTCTTAGCTGGCTTGGCTGTCTAGCTTACCTTTTCTTTTGCTGATACAAACATCTCTATCAATAAATATAGAAGTTAAAGTAAAGTTATTAAGCACACACACACACAGTTTAATTTACTTGCACACGCAGCAAGGTGTGCGCTCTCACTTTTACTTTATTTTTATACCCAGCTGTGCTTTATAGCAGATGCGCGTTGTTGAGTATCACAAATATAGCGAAATTCACTCGTACTGCCTATTGGGCCTCATTTAAGGATCACAGCACCCATAACATACATATTTCTTCACATATGCTTGTATGTACATGGAATGGGCGGTCCCGCCAATCAAATGCAGGTAAGGTCTAAACCAACTTGCCGAAAATTGTAGCCTGAACGTCGTATGAGTCCCAGGGCGACATCCCAGGAAACTGCGCCGCGGACGAGTTGGCAAGGGAAGTAACGCATCTGGAGGCTACGTAAGCCACCAGTTGGGTAGCTGCTCCTCTTAACACATGTAAACACAATCTAAGATCCTACTTTATAGAACAAGCAAACGCCAGATGGGTTGGGAAATCTACTTGCTTGATTTCCAGACAAATATGGACAAGACTGGACCAGAAAAGGTCTCGGTCAGTGATTCTTCTCAGTCAGCCCCACATTGACCCCCTGGTTGGTAGAATAACGGGCCACTGCCTCATGGGCATCCATGGAACTCGCATGGGCCTCTTTACAAATGACTTCTGTCGCAGCTGTAGGTATAAGGAGGAAATAGAACGCATATAACACTGCTCCTGTACCGTGCTGTCTAACTACAGGTATGTTTGCCTTCACAGACATTCGGTTGGAGGTCTGGAAGAGCTCGAAGACACAACGGTATTTCACATTCTATGCTATATAAAATGAACCAGATTGTTCAGTTTCATTGACGTCTAATTTCTCTCTACAAGGGAAAATCAGGAGCTCCACGTGGTATCACAACGGGCCGCTAGGCCTGTGTGTGCCTCTGTCTTGGACGTACGAGGGCAGCCACTGTTACCGAACCTAATCTAGATGTCGCTCAAATAAATTTTTTTCATAGCGTTGGTATTTGCAGTCCGGTGTCTAGGTTTGCCGATAATACACCAATATTTTTGGCCTCAGAGAAATGCTTAGACTATATAATCTTATTAGCCCTGTGTGCGCCATTGGTGTCACTACCACACAGAACTTAGTTTATTTCCCTTATTGTACCTTTTTTCCTCATGTTAAACGTCGATTTCTTTAGCAGAACCCGAAATAAAACACATTCAAGATTTCGAGGGATATAAATATGTTTATAGCTTGCTGTGGTATTTTCGGTTCATTCTACAAAGATTTTTTCTGAGGTGACCCCTAGTGAAATTTGATGGCGAATAATTTTCTAGAACATTTTAACCCTCTAGCGACCTTAAAAATACAAGTTTTTTCGCACAATCTAAAATGGGGGTTAAAATGACAGCGTCGTTGGGGTGTTAGAGGGTTAAAGTATTCTATGAAATTAAAGCTCGTGCAAATTTTACTATACGACCTCGTAAAGCGAAACGGTTTGCGGACGTGCTGTTGCACAGTGTACTAATTGAGCTCAGATTTTTCCAGCACGGTATATATTATTTTTCGTAATCCACGACCTTTGACTCGCTGACTTGTTATTATTTGTTTTTGTAAATACAAAAAAAACTTATTGCAGCAGCAATTTGTTCATACATTCGATGTATGTATGTAAGTATGTATATAGAATCTATATTATCGATTCATGTATATTGCTGACCAGCTGGTTTTATGAGCCTTGCTGATTGGAATATGATATGAAATTGGGATTTATGCGAAACTTTATTGTTTACTTATTTATGAGTGCCAAAATAGCATAAAGAAAAAATGAGGAAAAACAAAGCGAATTGTAAGTGGAAAATATGAGACTCTATGGGACGAAATGGCCTTAGAGCAAGGGTCTTCACAGCTATCGCGCTTCCGCGCTTTTTGTTTTTGTGCCGCGCTTAAGCATAGGCAAGCGCTCCGAAAATCACCGCGACCGCGCATTCTATCCTCTCGCCTACAAACGAAGTTTAATGCTATGCCCATTAGGAACAGCGGCGCAAAATTACTATTAATTCATGTGAAATTACTTATAAAGGAATAATTTTGGAATTTTTTTTGTATCAAACAATTTTTTTCACTATCAGACCTGGAAGACAAATTATGGTGTTAGTTTATTTTATTATATTGAACACCTTTAATACTAGTATTCTGTAAGCTGTCTCAAGTCACTAATAGAGACTTTTGGAGACTTTTACGTGGTGAGATTGATTTTGAGACAATTTGGTATTCCGTAAGCGAGCTCACGTCTCAAGTCTCAAAAAATACGTCACTAATTAGTGACCTGGTGGCGGGGAGGTCACAAAATAAAGAAAACATTGAGGTTAACTAAATAAAGGGTCAAAATTTATAAAAACTTACAATTTGTTTGCTCTTTTCTTGTTCGCTTGCTATTTTCTGCAATAAAACAAGTTTATTTGTATGAAATTAGCAAAATAATAAAATTTTGCTGGTTTTGCTAACTTACTTTTTTCCGCCATTTCGATCAAGTGTAAATAGTGATGTGATACGATATTTATCGATATTTCAATGTTTTACGTTACATGACTTTTTTTTGCGAATCGGTTCAGATAAAACACGCATAAAACATTATATTCATAACTATTTTTATAAGTGATAAGTAGTAATGATACGCCTTATTTTTTTAATGCAATATATTGCTCATAAATTCATTTCCAAAACCTATTTTCGTATGTAATCGATTAGTGAGTATTCGTTATATTATTTTGTTATCTCAAACAGTCTCAGTACATTTTCACCACAGTCTTTGGTGAAATTTTTAGTGACTGTGGCTTACAGAATACCAAAAATGGCTCAAGTCACTAAAAATGTCTCATGTCTCTATTCTCAAATTTTGTGACTTGAGATGAGACGGAGTTACAGAATTCGCCTATAAAAGTATTTAACGAAACCTGAATTTTCAAAGCAATCAATTCCGACGGGGTTTGTGTACACGCCATTTTTGGCTTCCATTTTTCTTTTTTATTTTCTGCAGAAGCGAGCTACAGCGAGTCGCCGCCTACACACAGACAAATTGTTGTAAATTAAGATTTGATATGGAATTCAATAGTGTGATATGTATATACTTATGTAGATTTTTTAACACATTTTTATTAGCTTCACCTGTATGCATATGAGTTATTTCTTTGTGCCTAAAAATACGCAATATATTTTCTAATGAGATTAATTCAATCAGATGGCGCTGTTTTAGCTATAAAACTTATAGTATAAAATTTATAGTACCTATGTATAAATTAAACTTTAACTATTAAAGCGTGCGCTAATAATGAAAAATTTAAAAACGCACAACACCAGCACCATAAAAAAAATATCAATTTATACATTTTCGAAATTTTTCGGGTGTACTTTTAATAATGGAGGAAGTGGGCGGCCGCAATTTTTTTGCTCTTATTGTCGGCCATGATTTTTGTTTCAAAGTAACGGTACCCGCGCTTCCATAAGGGCTTTGTGGAGATCACTGCCTTAGAGTTTACACACACATGAAGTTGAAGATGCGGCAGCATGCTGTACGTGGTCGAAGTGGTACTATTTTGTGCTTTTGCGCGTGTGTGTGTGTGTGTTGAAACACATACATACTTATGCTTTTTGGCTAAGAAAGTTATGCGCAGACTGCAAAGTTATTATCCTTTGAGACTTTAAGAGTTTATGTAAGCTTAGCAATGAAGTTTTATTTACTATTGTGTTGTAGTTGCTTTTTTGACTGCTACTGCTGCTGCTACGAGTATATGGCTACATTGAGGTGATGTTAAGTTGATTGGAAAATAATTGGCCAACAATTCAATTGCTGTATTGATATATGACTGAATAAGTACTTCAATGCGCACACGTACGCTTATACAAATATTACTACTTTCCATTTATTTAACGTTTTTTCTTTAATTCTTATCAAAATTTATTTTTACTTGCATTGCACTCGCTCTCGCTCTATTTCACTTGTTAAATTGTTTTCATTAAATTCCATGCCTAAATTAAGACATGTTTGCGAATTTGTTAGTAGGCCTTATCAGTATCAGTTGTGGTTGCTGCTGCATGCATGCAAGTACGTTTTGTGGCAAGTAGAAAAAAATTTATAAAGACATGCGAAGTGCATACATATGTACATAGATATGTACATACAAACATACATTTTACATTTTCAAAACAAAATGCATTAAATGCTATTGCATAAGAAGCCTCTTTCTTGCATTTACAAACTTCTGCTTCTTCTTATTCATGTTTTTGCTTTTCTTCTCCTTTTCTTTTTCTTTCTGCATCCTTTTGTCGTTCACTAGTCGACCTTCGTATTGTTTGTGGGTTTGTGGTAAGCTGCAAATAGCCACATTCAACTCACACCCATTCATTCGCATATTCCATATAGGCACTGATATAGGCTTATATTTGTTGCATGTGGCATATATGTACATTAGGGTCCATGCTTTTATTTATTTATTTGATTCATTGCTCTTACTTTTCTTTTAATACGCTCGGAACACACAAAATCTTTAGCTTGTGGCAATTTTATCTATTTGCATGACCTTGTTGCACATGACCTTGTTGTTAACAAACCATTTTTGAAGAAGAATGTATGGGATAATTCCATGGTGCTTTCACCTTATTACTATGGAGTTTTAGTACTTAAAAGTAATATCTAGTAGTAGGAGTAGCACGAAAACGATTGAAAGCCGCAACTCGTTTTTACGTCTCACTTTCCTTAATAAATTTGGATATGTTTTTCTTGCTTTTTAAGCTAATCCAGCTCATCATTCATTGCATCTATTATAAACGTTTTATACTGTACCTTTTATCTCAATTTTGATTTGTAATATTTAACCAGAAATCGAGTAAGTTTCTAGATCCGAGTACAGTACCATAACACAATTACTTTCGGTTCCTTCGAAATTATTTTCGGTTGTGGTTTCCTCGGGTAATTCACCATAGAGCTGTGGCATTTAAGCCAAGTTTATTAGCAATCGGTTTTTGAGCGCGTTGTGAATATTCGTTAACTTTATACTTAAACAGTTATAAACAAAGAATAATATATTTATGTGCGAGCACGCTTAACACGAATATTCCATTTTCCATCGAGCACTAAAAACACATGTATGAAGTCAATCGACTAACAAGAGTAATAATATATGAATTGCATAGAAGTAATAATAAAAGTAAGAAGTATGATATCATGTCCAAGCAGTGAGAAGTGCCAAGAAGCAAGTGACAAGCAAGCGATCGGCAAGAGGCGAGTGAAGAGTGGCAAGAAGCAAGCGAGTGTAAAGAGGCCAGTGGCAAGTAGCCGCGACGCAACAGCCGCAGATGGAACGTTTTGTCTACTGGAACACAAAGTAGGCGAATATTTTTCCAAAACCATGCTTGCCGGTGCTGGCCGAAGGTCTGCCCGTCCGTTCGCCTGCCTTCCTGCTTGCTAGCTTGCCAGACCAATTCGATTGAGTGCTATTGCTGCTGGTTGCCGGTTGTTGCAAGTTGCAAGTTGCTGATTGAAGATTCCAATAGTGAAACAAACGAGTAGAGTAATTGAGGCACAACAACAGCAAAATCTGCAGCGACAAGCCAGCGAACGTGTAACGCATGCAAAAAGATGCACATAGCAACATACACAGCTATATACATGCAAACATACATACATATGCACATACAGTGGCAAGCTAATTGTTGCTGGTATTCGTAGGTGTGTCTATGCGGAATACAAAAAGAACTTGGCGAAGAGTGTGTTCGAAAGTGGCAAAATTGATCGTAGTGTGATATCCAGGTTACTGCAAGTGCTGACTGCTATGTAGGTATGTATGTAAGTGAGTCATGTTGCCATGTTGCATGCACCATAAAGTGCAACTTTTGTTTTTAAGCAAGCAATTTTTCGCCAACATCAGATAGCTTATAGATACATCTTAAAAACGCTAAGCAAAAAAAAAGAGCTGCGTGCTATCTATAGTTGCCATTAGCAACTTGCAACAATTAGCGCAAAATTTGTGATATCAATAAAAATTTATTTTCCGTTGGGTTTTTTTTTTGTTTTGTGCTTTTTTGTTTGCTAAAAAATGCAACTCAAAACGTGCAACACGTAAAATATGCACACATATACACAATTACATATTTATGTTACAAAAATTATCAGCAAACACTGCATGCCACATGTCACATGCCACAAATGACTTCATTTGCAGTCATTAAAGTTTTTTATTCTGAAATAACAGTTCCTAACTTTTAATATTTTTTTTTAATTTATTTTCTTTTTTATTTTTTGAATTAAATTTTTTTTATTTTTATTTATTTTTTTTAACTTTTTCAAATTTTTTTAGTTGTATTTTGTGTTATCTTTTTTAATTGCATTTCTTTAATTTTTTTATTCTTTTTTAATTTTTTTATTTCTTTGATTTATTTTTTTTATTTTTGAATTTTTTTATTTATATTTTTTTATCCTTTTCAATTAAATTTCTTCATTTTTTTAAATTTTTATTTTTTTTATTTTTATTTTGTTTTATTTTAGTTTATTTGCAGCAAATGCCAATTTATTTTTAATTTTTTTTAATTTGTTTAATTTGTTTATTTTTTTATTTCTTTTTGAATTTTTTGAATTTATATTTTTTTAATCTTTTTCAATTAAATTTCTTTATTTTTTAAATTTTTTAATATTTATTTTGATTTATTTTATTTTTTTTTTTAATTTAATTTTTTTACTTGTATGTTTTATTGTTTTAATAGTTTTTATTTTTTTTTATTTCTTTTTTAGTTGTATTTTGTGTTCTTTTTTGAATTAGATTTCTTTAAATCTTTTTTAATTTTTTTATTTCTTTGATTTATTTTTTTTTTTTTTTATTTATATTTTTTTGTCTTTTTCAATTAAATTTCTTTATTTTTTTAAATGTTTTAAATTTTTATTTTTTATATTTATTTTGTTTTGTTTTATTTTATATGCAGCAAATGCCAAATTCTTTTGTATTTTGAATTTTTTATTTTTTGTTTTAGTGTGTTTAATTTGTTTAATTTTTTTATTTTTTATCTATCTTTTTATTTCTTTTTGATTTTTTTTAATTTATATTTTTTTAATCTTTTTCCATTAAATTTGTTTATTTTTTAAATAGTTTTTTATATTTATTTTGATTTATTTTATTTTATTTTATTTTTTTATTTTATTTTTTATTTGTATTTTGTGTTATCTTTTTTAATTAAATTCCGTTAATTGTTTTTATTTTTTTTATTTATTTCTTTTTTTTTTTCTTTTTGAAATGTTTTAATTTATTTATATTTTTTATCTTTTTCAATTTAATTTCTTTTATTTTTTTATTTTTATTTTGTTTTATTTTATTTTGTATAATTTTTTTCAACTTCTTTTTGAAATTTTTAAATTAATATTTTTTGTTAATTTTTAATTAAATTTTTTATTAACATTTTTTTAATAAAATTTCTTTTTTCTTGTTTTATTATTTTTTTTTTTTTTTTTTTTTGAACTTTGCCAATAGTTGCGAAATTAATGTCGCCCAATTACGGACAATTTGGCGTCATCAATCCCACCAAATCCAAATATATATTGATTTTTAATCCTTTTTTTTATTTTTTTATTTATTTATTTTTTAATAAATTTTTTTTTATTTTTTTTATTTTTTTAACATTTTTAATTTATATTTTTTGTTATCTTTTTTAATAAACGTTCTATTGATTTTTAATTTTTTTCTCTTATTTTTTATTTTTTATTTTTATTTTTAATTTTAATTTTTTATTTTTTTGATAATTTTTTTTTTTTTTTGAAGTTCGTTAATTGATGCGAAATTAATTTCGCCCAATTACAGACAACTTGGCGCCACCAACCTCATCCAATCCAATTATATATGCCGCACATGCCGCAAACACATCAAAGCGTTCTGCGCATAGATCAAATGTGCCAAAAGTGGCAGCTCAGATGGCAACATAGCAACATAGATACCTACATACATACATTAATATATGCATATTTTCATAATAAGCGCTAAATTTTTTGCATTTGTTTCATAATTTCTCAGTCGTCGCTGTCAGACCACCTCCTGCCTCACGCGGTGCCTCAGCGTTTCTCTGCAACTGACAACACTCCACGCCGTTTGCCGCTTCTGTGTAGCCATAATTTTGTTAGATTTTTTGGCTTTTTGCTTTGTTCGCTCTTTACCATTACCATCACCAACACCTACCGCCAGCCAGCCAGCCAGACTGTTAATTAGTCATAAAGATCAAACAAATTGCATGCCACATGTATTAAATGCAACAAATAGTAGTCTGCGCTTGCTGCTTGCAACATATTAGAAACGTATGAAAAATGCATATTTAGTATGCACGAAGGCAAAATATGTACATATGCCAACAACAATGGCAACAACGAAAAATTATGCATAAATTTATGCCACCTCGCAGTTGCCGATCATCACTTTTTTGTCTGTCTGTTTGTCTGTCTGCTTGGCTGGACATCCTCCATCCCTTGGGCGTTGCTCTGCTACGTCAAAATTACTAGCAACATATTGCACTTTTTGTCTTTTAGTCGAGTCTGGTGTCGCAGCGCATACCAACCGGGAATAGGTAGCACTTATGATGCTAAACCTGCCCTCCCACTACCCCTTTCCACGACGAGTCTCTCGATGGATACAACGTAATCGTTTGTGTCAACGGCAAGTAGCAATTATGATTGTGCATCTCTATGGTATGAATATGTATGCACTTTAACGGCGACAGCAAATGTCTCTTGCTCTTTGCTTTTTGTTGTTGCGTAAATTTGCGCCTCTTTGCTTTCATTCCATGCTTATGAAATATGACGATGAAATAAATTATTTTTCTCGGGAAAAATGCAACTTGGTGGAAAATCGAAAATTATCATGAGACAGATGTGCCACAACCAGCAAAACAAAAACACGCTGCGTTCTGGCCACAATGCCACAGACATGCATTGTGTATTCGCAACATTTAGTTTGTATTTTTTTTGGGCTTACTTGATGTAAACGTTTAATAAAATGCGACATTTTTGAATTTTTATAGCTCTTGGATTAAATCAGTATAATTTTTAGGTAAAAAAAAATAAAAAAAGTACACTCAGAAAAAAAATCATCAACAGGATTCATGTAAAATTAACACGATCGATCTTTACACATAGAACAGCAACAATTTGTTCAAATTACACGATGTTTGAAACTTTGTAACTGTCATCTGAAAATTTGGTAAATTCAACCAAATTTTATTGTTGATACAACATGAAGAAATTTTAAAATATACAAGATGATTCAAATATAAAATTTTATTCCTAAATGTCATTTGGAATTTGATTTATTTAACATGATGATAGTGTCAATATAAACTAAAAACAAATGTTAGAAAAATGACGTCCCAATTTTAGTGTTAATACAACATGAAAACAAATGTTAAAATAACAAGAACCACAATTAACAATAAAATTTGGTCGATATAACACGAAACAATGTTCAAACATAAACGTCATTTGGAATTTTGGTTTATTCAACACGATGATAGTGTCAATATAATCTAAAATAGTGTTTAAAAGAACGTCAAAACTATTTTGAAACATACACAGTTTTTTCAACGTTTGAAGTTCTGCTGTTCATGCAAAACACAAACTAATATTATTTTTTTTAACAAAAAGAAAATTTTGTGCCGTGACAATGATGGGAGCTTAGCATCATTGGCAGCGCGTGATAATGGTTTTTCCATTTTTTTTTTAGTTCGAAGGTAAGTTAAAAATGGGTTGCATTTTTGTTTCTAAAAGTTTTTAATGTGCAATATTTTCTTTTTCCTCTTCATAGTTTGTCATTTTTACCACGAAGAGATGTTTAGCGAATGGAGTTTTTCACGCAGCATGCGGTGCATATAGCGGCCAAACATTACTCGGTGCCAGTGATAATAAGTACTATCGCCCATGTATAAACTATTCGTATGAGAAGGACGCTTTCAGTTTGGTCGGTTGTGCGGGTGATGTACTCGAATATGCTTTATTGATCTGATGATTATATATTTTATGTTTTATATGTTTTTTTTATTAAAAAAAAAAAATAAGTTGTAAAATCAACAAGACTTTCTAGTTAATTTAACAATAAATTTAAGGTAAAATCAAAAAGATGTTATTGTTAATTCAACAGGACCATTTCGTGTTAATTTAACCAGCTTACATTGTAACATTAACTAGTTAAAATTGTTAAATCAACAGGAAGACTCAATACTTTTTAGTGTTAATTCTACAGTTGTCATCCTGTTAAACTAACACTTGACAGTAATGTTAAATTTACACGATTACATGATGGCAGACATTAAGCATCGTGTTGAAAAAAATTAACCACAAAATTTGTTGATTTTTGGTTGATTTCACACTATTTTTTTTCTGGGTGTAAAACAAAAGCAGTGCAAGAAAGATACACGTAAAATTTTTTTTTCGAGGGTTGCCACCTTTTGGTAAAAAAAAATTATGAAATATTACAATAAGGCTAATAAATTAATGTGGTTTAAAGATAGTGCTGCAGAGAATACTTTTGGCAGTGTTGCCACTTGTTTGAATGTTTCAAGCTTAATTTAATTAAAGTTGCCACCTTTTGATAAAAAATAGTACATAACGAAGTATTACAACAAGACAATCAACTTAATGTGGTTTAAATGGGCATATGCGGAAAATAATAGCGTTGCCACTTATTTGGATTTTTAAGCTCAATTATATTAAGGTTGCCACTTTGAAAAAAATTAAATATTGCAGTAAGGCTACCAAATTAATGTGCTTTAAAGGCGTTATCGCCGAAAATACTTTTGGCAGTGTTGCCATCTGTTTTAATGTTTTAAATTTAATCAAATTGAGGTTTTAGTTTTTTGATAAAGAAAAATAATGAAATATGTATTAACACAAGGTTATTAAAGTAATGTGGTTTAAAGGCATAATCGCAGAAATACTTTTGGCAGGGTTGTCACTTGTTTGGATATTTTAAGCTTAATTATACATTAATGTTGCCACCTTTCGATAAAAACTAATAAAATATTACAATATGGCTACCAAATTAATGTGGTTGGAAAGTGATATTCGCAGAAAATATTTTGTCAGTGTTGCCACATATTTTAATGTTTTAAGCTTAATTAAATTATGGTTGCAACTTGATAAAAAGTAATAAAATGACTAAGACGGGTATCACACTAAAGATATTTAAGGTGTGTGACCGTTGTTTACATTCATTTTTTGCAGGCTTGCCACCTGTTTGGAATTTTTAAGCTTGATGGTTGGTTAGAATGGCGAGTCCATTGACTCCAATTAGCGCCTAAGCACCATTTTGATAACATGACTCGTGACTAAAAACCAAAAGAATAGAGTAAATGATAATAGCAGTTCGTAAGCCAGGACAATTCCTATGCCCTATCTCTGTCCTGTTGAGTTTTAGGTATCTAAGAGAAGCCTCTCAGGCCTGACGTCCTTGAGTTCCAAGAGTTCGTCGAAGAAAGGATTGTCAAGGAATTTCATTCTGTCTTAGCAGTGCGAAGGATACTCGCATAGAGGTGCTTTACCGTCTCCTCCGCTCCAGGACGATTACAGCTGCGGCACAGAATGTTATGGTCCAATCCAAGTCGAGCCGCGTTAGCACCAATAGCCCAATGTCCTGTGAATACCGCAGTTATAGCCCCGACACATAGCATACTACAATCCGTCTACGTCGACGTATGTGACTGACAGCTCAGTAAAATGTCGGCATTTAAACGTACGTCGTCACACGTACGACGGATCCGTCACCGCAACGTACCGAAGTTGCCCAAAAGTCAACTTTTGGTATACGTCAATCCGTCGCTATGTCAGCTGATTGCTTTTGATTGTTAACCTTTAGCTACTCTTGAATTTCACTTTTTTTGCAATTTGCTTTTCGAGTTTTTTCTCATTTGCATAACATTCCTCCATAAAACAAAATGGTCAAGAATTATCAAGAGATGTGAAGTTACTGAAAACTGAATTTCAATAGGGCAACTTAAAGCTGGGTATCTACATCATAAGAAATTGCTCAAGAAAAAATTGGCATTTATTTCTTCAGTAATTTTGACGTTTCATTTTTTTCTTCAAGAAATATTTACAATCGTATATATTTCTTGGCAAAACCAGCGTTGCCAACCCCATTTTTCGTCAAAATTTGTAATAGATTTTCTTGTGAAGTGGATACTGCCTAAAGAAAATTTGACACAAGAAAATTTCTTGACTATTTCTTAAGCTGTTTTTTATATGGAGTTTTAGCATTTCTTGTGATGTGGATACCCTGCTTAAAAGAGAAATCACAAAATATTCTAAAGAGTTAAATTTTTGCCACCACCTCTGTAGTTAAAGGTTAATCAAACAGCTGATTTGTGTATATCCGCCAACGTTTCCTATGTGGCGACCTCTCCGTCAAGTACGTGAGCTGTCAGTCACATACGTCGACGTAGACGGATTGACGTATGATATGTGACGGGCCTATTAAGCGGAAAATTTCCCTCCTGTCCATCTCCAGAAGGGCTGAGGATCGCATATCGTTGTAAGCGGACCACAGACTTCCGCAGACCCTGCAGGTCCGCAACCTTTTCCATCTTGTTTTAGCCTCCTCAAGCCAGTGCCGAGAGATTCGGCCTTTGATGAAACCCAGGGGCTCAAGAACCTTCTTCGCCTCTGCGACATCAAGAGCTGAGCTCATCCAGGTTACCTTATCAGCCATTTCGTTTCGCTGAACATCGCGTTGCCACCCATATATTCGTTTTTCAATCGAACAGCACAGCATGGAAGGATAGTGCTTGTATCATATAAATATCATATAAATATGTAGAACGAAATTTAAATAAATTCTAAATCGCATTTTACAGTTTTGATTTTCAATTATTTTATGATAATTAAAATTATAAACCATTAAAATATGTAGATAGTATTTAATTTTCTGCATTTTGGCCACAAATAATTTATCAAAAATTTATTTTCACACTTGCATGCAAATTAAATTTCCGTCAAAACTAAGCTCGTAATTTGCTAGTATTTGCAGATATTCCAATAGGCAACAATTTCTGCGTATATAAATTGTGCGAAACGCACAAATATACACATTGTATGTATATATATTACATTAACAACAATAAAAATTTCATTTTCATCTTTTGCTTGGTTTTTAATTTGCGCAGACATGAAGATGTCTCGGTCTAGAAATTATAATTTATTCAGTGCGCTCACCCAGAGATCAAGTACAACAACAACAAAAACAACAGCAAAGGCTATACAGAAGAGACAGTGACAGGAGCGCTGATGGGCGGCAGAGGAGGAGGATGATGGATGGAGTAACGTGCGGCGGCTGGTGGAAGGCGGAATAACAGCGACAGTAGAGCCAAAAATAAAAGCATACAGATTTTTTTTTGTTTTTTTTTTTCTTCTTACATAGCAAAACGCAAAAATTAAAATTAAATAAAATTCCGTGGCACTTAGCACATCTGCTATTTATGTACATATATATGAAAGCTCAGACAACAACGCATGCTGCGGTTGTTGGGGAGATGCCATCTGTACAAAAAGAATGCCGCATTTTATGATAAAGTGCCACATGCCGCCGCACAAGAGCCGCCGTTGACAAAAGGGAAAACGGCATTCGACCAGCTGATGTCTAGTGTTGATGATGTGGAGTGTTGGCGTAAATTTTGGGTGGCAAATGCGTAAAATATTTAACAAATATGTTAAAGGACTCTGCCATATATGCACATATATAAAATATAATGTATATGCGTAAGTAATGCTAATGCGATGAGGGATGTCGCTCGGAAGTTGTTGCGAGGGGAAAAGCGCGCTAAGCGGGAGATTTACTTGCTTGCACATGAAATGAAATGCGGCGCACTTAATAAGTTATTAAAGATGATGTATGCGTTTGCCGTGGTAGATAATGTACTTATAAGCGTTAACTTATATGGTCATATGTGTATTAGGGTGTGCTGTCAATATTTTTATAAGAAGAAATGGCATGAACTCTGCCATGCTTTGCTGTGCCCCACTCCCTTCTCTTTTTCTCTCGTTACCCCATTCCCTCTCCTACTCATTCTAACTGCTATTCCATTTTTATAAACCTTTCCTTTCCGTTCCTTTCCTTTTATTTTATTTTATTTTATTTTATTTTCTTTCTTTTCTTTTTTTCTTACCTTTCCTTTCCTTTCCTTTCCTTTCCTTTCCTTGCCTTTATCTTTCTCTTTCGCTTTCGCTTTCTCTTTCTCTTTCTCTTTCTCTTTCTCTTTCTCTTTCTCGTTCTCGTTCTCGTTATCTTCCTCTTCCTCTTTCTCTTTCTCTTTCTCTTTCTCTTTCTCTTTCTCTTTCTCTTTCTCTTTCTCTTTCTCTTTCTCTTTCTCTTACTCTTTCTCTTTCTCTTTCTATAGTCCCCATAGAACCGATTTTTCATACAAGTTCAATTGTGAAGCAAATTTCATAATTTCAAAGTTTCTATTATTAAGTGATGTACCCTAATGTATATTTATATGTACATATGTATTTAAAATATGTGCATGATTGAAAGTGTATGCGACAAATGCAGCCAACTGTGGCAATTGTGTGGCTATAGCGAAGATGAAGTAACGTTACATCCAAAAAGTGGCAAGAAAAGCGTTTGGGGCGTTTTGGGACGCGTGCTGCCGCCAGTGCTGTTGCTGCTGCGCTAAAGTGCAGACGAAATTTTTGGAATATTCATTACAATGCAAATGGGGCGCGCAACCATACAAACGTACACACATGCATGCATATGTAACTTATAATTGTGTCACAATTGTCATGCATAAATATTTATGTTGATTGCAACATGTGCCATTTACAGCATGCGGCATGCAACCAATATTACATACAGATATATATGTATATACGCTACATATTTAAATGCTTAAATGTCTGTATGTATGTAGTATTTACTTACCCATTTGGTGCGTGTCACAGTCATAAATCCATTGGAATCCATTCAATTGTCAGCTACAAGATTTACGCCTTCGGCTTGTGGCAATTCTATAGAGAAACACACAAACATACATACATACTTACTTATAATCATTTGCCCAAGTGACTAGTTCTGATTAAAATTCAAATTATCGCTTGATTTTGCACAATAAATTATCATTTCATTATTGCTCATTTCACATATTTTCATAGTTTTCCCCCACTGCATAAGGATCATTCACATATTTACTGTATATGCATATGTAAAGCGAGCACCCAAAAACATCTGTACGAAAAAGGTTTTAAATTCAGAATTAACTTACCCCATACAAGTTTTATTGTATGTCTATCCACTGACCTTTAAAATAATAATACGAAACACATTTGTTTAATAAATTAATTTTATTTTTACTGTTGTTGCATTGTTTTATGAATTCTATTTTACTTTTTGTTTAATATTACATATCTATATGTACCTACTACATATACCTATGTACATCTAAATTATAATATGCATTGCACGCAATTTTTTTCTCATTTACTTAAACATAAACTTTAGCTTAGCCAGTTAAATCGATATTAAATTAATCAATTGCCACTTTTTGCTTGACTACATAAATAAATTATAAACGCTTTGCTTTTTGCTGCTTGTGTGTGTATTTATTTTTATTTATGTGTTCAATTTTTATTTCTTTAATTCTAGCATTTAATCTATCACTTGCTAATTATATTTATATACATTCTAATTAATTTAATGCCACTTATGTAAATGCGTATTTGCTTGCCTTTCATAATTATTAACTTATTTGTTGTTTTTCTGTAATTGCATTTTATTTTATTTTTATTTATTTTATTTGTTTATTATTATTATTATTATTTTTTTTTAATTTCATTTTAACTTATATTATTTTATGTTCTTTAACTTTATTTTTTCATTTCCTTTTTTTTATTTTTTTTTTTTTGCTTTGATTTTTTTTATTTTATTTTTTTTTTTTTACTTTATCTTATTTTAATTTAATTTCTTTATTTACTTTTATTTATTTTCTTACTTTATTCTATTTTATTTTTTTCTTTTGTTTCATTTTATTTTATTTTATTAACTTTATTTAATTTTATTTTATTTTATTTTATTTTACTTTACTTTATTTTATTTTATTTTATTTTATTTTATTTTATTTTATTTGGTTTTTTATTTTAGTTCTTTTTATTTATTTTTTATTTTCTTTTATTATCTTATTTTATTGTTTTATTCTATATTAAATTAATTTAATTTATTTTATTTGATTTATTTCTTCTCTCATTTTATTTATTTTATTTCATTATTTTTTCTTATTATTTTATTTTAATGTTAATTTTGTTTTAATTTATTTTAATTTATTATTTTATTTTCTTTTCTTTTATATTATTTTATTTTAATTTATTTTATTTGATTTTATTTTATTTTATTTTATTTTAATTTTATCCTACGTTATTTTAATTAATTACTTTTATTTTTCTTCCATTTCTTTATTTGGTTTTTTATATACTTTATTTTTTTTTTATTTTATCTTATCTTATTTTTTTTTATTTTATCTTATTTTATTTTATTTTATTTTATTTTTTTTTTAATTAATTTATTTTTTTTTTCATATTCTGGTTAGTTTTTTAATCTTATTTTTGGCTTAACCTACGATTATATCAATTTGCGTTTTTCTTTTGCTTTCTATGCTTTTCAATCACTGCGCACATTTCTACATTTATATACATAATTTAACGTTTTTGTTTTTGGTTTTTTATCTTTAATTGGCAATCCATTACTTTATTTTATGTTAAGCATTTATGATTTAACGATATGTTCTCCACAAAAACCATGTTTTCAGTTTAATTCGCCTTTTAAAAAATATATTTTTTCACAATTGCATTTTTTATGTATTATACTACTAAAATGCATTTTTAGCTTTTCATACAAATAATAGTTTTTGATTTATTTTAATTTTTTTTTTAATTTTGATAGCTCATACCTTTATGTATTTAATTTCATACCTAACACATTCTTCTTCTTGTTTTCTCTAACCACTATTCCACTAAGCGTTGCGCTTCATTGCGCGTTTCATTCAATTGACTATTGAAATTCGTCATCGACTTCGGCGTCGGCGTAGGCGTCAGCGTCGCCCTCATTGCATCTTCTTCGCCATCCTCATTTATATTATTCTCTACCTTAATATTATCTAACATATGATGCCAAGACGGCGGTGGCGGCTCTGCTTTCATTTCAGGGCCAAGAGCCGTGCTTCGACTTGCAGTTGGACTATCCATGTGCTTAGTGGATGATTCGTGCTCTGCGGGCGGCGATTTGCTACTATCTCTTTGTGGTGTCGAGGAACGCTCGCCACTATGCAGCTCCTGTTGTGCCGGTGCTGTCATGTTAGCAAAATTATAAGGCGACGCTGCCATAAAGGGTGGCATACCCAAGAGCCCGCCGGGTGGATATTTGGCAGCATTCGCGCCATTTGGGAAATGCGGTGTTGTGAGATTGGGAAAGGCACCGGGACTCAGATCGCCGGGCTATAGTTTTTTTTAACAGAGAGAAGAAGAAGAGTTGATTGCTTTAGGTTCGAGTGCAACGTTAATGTTACTCGTTTAAACAAAGACCTAATAAACTTTGTGGCACATTTGTATTTAGATACATTGAAATATTGGCAACTTACTTTTGGCGGCAGTCCGTTGAAAAATGGCGGTAAATATGGGAAAAACAGCTCTGGGCGTCTTTGTATAAAATCGTTTTCAGTTGGCATACCGCCAGGTCGATGATGCAGCGGCAGCTCCAATGACATGCGTCTGCCGCGTCGTGATGTAGGATTCGTCCACATATGAGTACCCATGTGAACCTGTGCACAAATTCGAATTAAAAAAAAAGATCAAGGAATTACTCTTATTTTAAATTTATTTTACTTTATTTATTTCCTTATATTTTCAATTGTTGTTGCGTTTTTAATTGCTACTCATCGTGTATGTCCTAATCAAAATTTACTCAAGCCTCCCAAAACATTCAACTCACCTTCAAATTCCCCTTCGTGGTGAAAGCCTTCTGACACACATTACACTGGAACGGCTTATCACCAGTATGAGTGCGCATATGGATCTGTAGTGCAGAACTCGAACTAAAATTACGTCGACAAACGTGACAGAAATGTTTCTGGTTCGCGCCGGCACTAGCGGCGTCCGCAGCGGAACCTAAACTGGGCTGCCCAACTGACATCAGCGCCTGTTGAAAGTCCAAGGGACTGGCGGGAAATCGATGAGCATCTGCAGACATTAAATTTTTGTGTGACGATGACAAGTGTTGTTGTTGTTGGTGGAGGTGGTGATGTTGATGGAAAGGCGATTGATAATAGTTATGCCCGTAGTACAGTTGTTGCATGGATTGCATTGTGTCATGCGGAATTGAGGATACTAAACGCGTTAGAATCAATAACGGAATACGAGCATAAACAATGGAAAAATACATACATACATACGAGTAGATTGTGTATGGTAATAAAAGCCGATAAAGGGTAATGCAAGTGAAAAGGCGAAGGTTCTCTATGTATTATATGTACATATTGACAAATTAAATATTATTCTTACGTAATTGCATTTGCATCAGCGATTGTTCGGCGTTGCTGTGCGCCGGCGGCAATGTCAGTTGTCGTGCGTGTTGCGCTTCTGCGGGCTGCTCAAATGGTGATTGCGCTGTGGTTGTTGTTGTTGCTGTTGTTTGTACAGCAGTTGGTTGTTCAGCGTGTTGGTATCTAGAAGGTGTTGTCGTAGGCGGCAGGCATGTTCCTATGCCCGATAGCAGCGCTGGAGTTTCCCGCGGTGGAGTGGCTGTGTTGATTGTTGGCGATCTTATGAGACCTGTGTTTGAATTTAATGGCTCATCTTCAGTCTCCTCGTTTTCTTGTTCGGGTTCCTGTTTAATATGCTGTTGTAATGTTGGCGAAACATTTAATTCTGGTGGTTGTGTTGGTCTTAAGGGACTATTGTTAGTTGTTGCATTTTGACTATTTGTAGTAGGACTGCTGCGGCTGCACTGAAGCTGTGCATGGTGATTGGTATCGAAGTCTTCTTTGGGGAACAGAGTCGTGCTTACTGTCAGCTGGAAGTGGATAAATGGTTTTTTTTTTTTTATTTTTTTTAGTTTTATTTTTTTTATACTTAATTTAATTTCTTTATTTTATTATATTTTGTTATATTTTTTTTATTTAATTTTATTTTGCTTTATTTTATTTTATTTTATTTTATTTTCTTTTTTTATTTTATTTTGTTTAATCGAATTTAATTTAATTTTATTTAATATAATTTTATTTAATTTTTTTTTTTAATTTTTATTTTATTTTATTTCATTTTTGTTTTTTTTTAATTTTATTTTATTTTACTTTATTTTATTTTATTTTATTTTATTTTATTTTATTTTATTTTACCTTATTTTATTTCATTTTATTTTATCTTATTTAATATTTTTTTATTTTATTTTTTATTTTTCTTTTTTTATTTCTTTTATTTTTTTAATTTAATTTTTTATTTTATTTTATTTTATTTTATTTTATTTTATGTTAATTTACTTTCTATTTATTTTATTTTATTTTATTTTATTTTATTTTATTTTATTGTATTTTATTTTATTTTATTTTATTTTATTTTATTTTATTTTATTTTTTTTTATTTTATTTTACCTTACTTGACATTATTTTTTTAATTTATTTAATTTTTTTATTTTCTTTTCTTTTTATATTGTTTCATTTTATGTTTTATTATTTAATTTTATTTTATTTTTTATCTTTTTTTATTTTATTTCTTTTATTTTTTTAATATAATTTTTTTATTTTATTTTATTTTATGTTATACTTTTCATTTATTTTATTTTATTTTTTTTTATTTTATCTTGTTCTTTTTATTTTTTTATTTTCTATTTTATTTTTTATTTCTTTTAGTTAAATTTTTTATTTTATTTTATTTTACTTTTTATTTTATTTTATCTTATTTTACTTTATTTTTTTTAATTTATTTTTTATTCCATTTATTTTTTTATTTTTTATTCTATTTATTTTTTTTTTATTTTTTTTATTTTTTATTTCTTTTAGTTTAATTTTTTATTTTATTTTACTTAATTTTTTTAATTTATTTTTTATTGTATTCATTTTTTATTTTATTTTTTATTTCATTTAGTTTATTTTTTTATTTTATTTTATTTTATTTTATTTTATCTTGTTCTTTTTATTTTTTTATTTTCTATTTTAGTTTTTATTTCTTTTAGTTTAATTTTTTATTTTATTTTACTTAATTTTTTTTAATTTATTTTTTATTATATTCATGTTTTTATTTTTTATTTCAGTTAGTTTAATTTTTTATTTTATTTTAATTTATTTTATTTTATTTTACTTTTTATTTTATTTTATTTTATTTTATTTTGTTTATTTTATTTTATTTTACTTTATTTTTTTATTTCATTTTATCATATTTAATATTTTTTTATTTTATTTTTTATTTTTTTATTTCTTTTATTTTTTTTTTTTATTGAATTTTTTTTATTATATTTTCCTTTTTTTTCCCTTTTATTTTATTTTATTTTATTTTATTTTATTTTATTTTATTTTATTTTATTTTAATTTACTTATAGTTTCTATTTCATTTCTTTTATATTTTTTATTTTATTATTTTATTTTATTTTAATACATTTATTTTTTTATTCACTTTTCACACAAATACCTCATGTACATATGCACTATTAATATATATTAATATATTTTCTCCCTTCAAACTACATAACTTTTCCATTTCACTGCAGAAATTTTTTATCTATTTTAAGAATTTATGAGTGCGACGCTAATAAATCACTTTAATATGTAGGTACCTTCAGCCATTAAGAATGCCTACACACGTATTCCTTTGCTCGCCACTAAACTGCATCCGTCTAAATAGAACTTTAATGGCATAGAAGCCATTATCTGGTACATAAATGTAATTTTTGAAATTATAAAACAGTCATTTGTTGATGTTTTTGCACTAATGTGGCGTCTCGCCATTAACTTTTCGCATTGTTCTCCATTTAAAATGCAATTAAAACTTTTCATTTTTGCGAAACAACTTTACACAACACGAGTATTCCTCTCGGCTTATGAGTGTGTTGGTTTTACAACAAATCATCATGAAAATGTCATTTTTCATATGTTAAAACTTAAAAGCAAGATATTGTTATGTGGTTTTTGATAGGGGAGAAATTCTTAAAAAAATTACATAAACTTGTTTTTTTGTTAGTGTCGAGTGTACAGTACTTAAGATCTGACACTAAAATTATTAAAAGCTAGAACGTACGATTTTTGTATGTCTTGTTCAAAATACATACATATGTTTAACACTTCGTAAATATGTAATTTTTAATGGATGCAAAAGTCTAGATGAAAATTCTAATTAAATATGTGCATATGTATGCATTTGTGTTGTATGGTCTGCACATATTATACTCGTACTCCACATGCTAAGTATTTTCCTTTAAATGCACTTTCTCTATATTCTTTTACATTTCTCTCATTTGTCGTAATACTAAAATGGATTAAAATTTATCATTAAATCATAAGCTGCCAAGTGTGTCCAATGTGAAATGCTACAAATACCTAACCGTTTACGGCTGAGTTTCTGCAAAGAAATCACAAAAGAGGGGCAAGAATAAAGACCAAAACGGACTATATGCGGTTAATGAACATATTATAGCTGCGGAGGTGGGATATGCATATAGGAGTAATGCATGAATCAATGTAGAATTGGTAATGGACTCTGCACATAATAAATGCTTTAACTACTATTCGTACTTAGCTTGGAATTTCTTTCTTCAAACATAAGTCATTTTAATTAAAGACAAATGCGGAAGTTTATTAAACGACAGGATATTATGGCAATGAAAAATGCCTATAAGTAAGTAAAATGTCTATGTTCATATTTATGAAACAAGTATGAAAAATATGTATTTTATTATGCCTTATTATAAGAGTTTTGGAGATATGGATAGATATTAATACAGCAATTAGTATGAAATATTGCCAAATTTATTAGCTGCATTAAGTAGTTTGAGTCGCACTTGCACGCGTGCTACACTTAATAATCGTCCCCCATCCCCCCAAGAGTATACATATGTACACTTTCATACACACATATTTATGCCACAAATTTTGCTCATTGCCACCTTTTAACAACTTCTATTAAGCTCCTGCCAGACGATGCAATGAAAGTGCTTTCAGAAAGTGAAAAAGTAAAATTTTCTCGTGTAGCCACTAAAAAACTACTTTCTGAAAGTGTTTTCCGAAATTCCAGCAACTACTTTCTTCCGAAAAACTTTCATCGTCTAGCTGCGAGAAAAATACTTTTCAGAAATACTTTTCACTTTCAATTGTTACATCTGAAAGTGTTTTACTTTCTGAAAGTTGCTAGCTGATACGAGTATTGTCTAATTGATCGAACCGGCATGTAAATATGTTTTCTTTATAAAAATAAATATGTATGTATAAACAAAATACAATTATTAAAATAAATAATTATCACGTTATATTTTTCATATGAACACAAAAAACACAAAAGTATCCACCATCACCATTCCACGCACAGCTGTTTGCTCTCACACTCAGCGTTGCCACTTTTGGTACTTTCGTACCAAAACTGGTACTTTGAAATACATGTATCAAGCAAGTTTTAGATGAAATAGAGTGATGGAGATGTAAAAAGTTAAATTAATTGAAAGCGTGATAATTTTATTAATTTTTGTTTGTTTTCCTCAATTCAATACTCTATTTTCTTTTTGTTAACGTTAATATCGCACCCTAAGTCATTAAGTGACACAACTCAAAATTTTTTGAAATTGGTTTTTTATCATAAACCGGTACACAGAACATATCTCTAGCGGTTTCCAAAAAAAAAAAAACTTTTCATTCGGTGTCCCTTTTGACTAAAAAATAGCAATTATACTTTATCATTAGGTTTGTTTCTTATTAAACTAGCAGCTAGCTGTCAAGTGAGCAAAACGGAAGGAATTGCACTCATAAAGAGCGAAACGAACAGAAAATCAAGAAACGGAATAATAGTAAAAATTAGCGATTAGTAATTTGAATGCTATTTTTGACTGTTAATGGTTATTTTTTGTAAAAAAAAACATTTAATTTTCTTTATTTCTATATCAAAAATTCAGAAAATTTCAAAAGTAATAAAATCAAAAGTATTCATTTGTTTATTTTTTCAACAGCTGTTTCTTACTTTGGCAGCAAATACTTTCAGCTAGAGAAAATTTTACTAGCTGAAATTTGGAGCTGTTAATGGCTCTCTTCTGCTATTTTTTTGACTCAAGAAACGATTTGCCAGCCGAAACTTGGCTAACTATTCATAACTAGCTAATAATAAACGGACCTATTGTAAAGAAAAAAAGTTTTTTGGGTCCTGTAAATTATAGAATTTTGAGTTGTGTCAATTTATGATTTAGGGTGCGATATATTGAAGTTAATTTTCCATTAAAAAATAATAAATAAAAAAAAACATTGTAACGAAAAAATCTGTTTGATACTCTCAAAAGGAATTTGGTACGTTTTTTGGTACAGGGAAAAATATGTTAGTGGCATCACTGCTCACACTGTGTGAGTCACACAACAAGCTGGTTGCTCTCCTACATCTGTATTGCTCTCACAGTTGTTTGAATTTAATTTGAAAGCTGCCAGAAAGTACTTTCAAAAACTCATTTCCCTTTCACCGTGTGGACAAACGAAAAGTAATTCCTGAAAGTTTGTGGAAAGTGGAAGTAAAAAGCACTTTCTGAAAGCACTTTCATTGCGTCGTGTGGATACTCATGAAAGTTCTTTCAATAATTTGACACTTTCGGAAAGCACTTTCATTGCATCGTCTGGCAGGAGCTTTAGAGTTTTCTACTCACCTTCGCCTCGCTGTGCGTTGTGCTAGCTGGAGCACTAGTTGCTGTTGAAGTTTCTGTTGGTGTTTTGTTGCTTTCGTTGGCGGTAGTTGTTGTAGTTGCTGTGTCTACTGCTGTTCTTGTTATTGCTTCTACAGCTGTTTTTGTTGTATTACTAACAACATCTTTGGTATGCTCAGTATGTGTGTGACGCTCCAGTGCTGCCATATTGGGGAAAATCTTGAAACACACATGGCAGAAATGCGTTTGTGGATGTAAACCTAAAGAAAGAAATGAATGGAAATAGAGAAAAGCGTATGTATGTATATGAAAATTTTTATTACTAAATTATATTGGCATAAATAAAATATGTTTATTGATTTGATGATTTTAAGTAACATTGACATGTAAAGTGAACAGCCTCAACAAGACAGTACAGTAGATGATAGGTAGATGCGCCAAATTAAGGAACGACAAAAAGAATTGTTTGCAGAAAATTCCATGAAAATCTCAAAGCCTCGGTGAGCATATGAATTATGTATAATTTTGGATTTTCCTTCTATAACAATATTCTGGAAGAGCCGTAAATGAAAGGCCGCACAGTGGGGGCACCTCCATACAAACGCGGCCAAAAATAGTATCTATTAATTGAGCTAGAAACTTTAAACTCGGAACTTAAGCTTTCTTGATTGAAGAGAGTAAACTGTGAAAATTTGAACAAAATCGGCCCACAAATACACCCCCCTCCCATATAACGGTATTTTTGAAATTGCAATATTTTGTTAACTATTATAGCTAAAATGCTCAATTTTAATAAGAGCACATATTTTTTAAATATAAATAATATACAGTAATCATTTTGGAAAAAGCGCAAAGTATTCCATGGTTTTCAAATTAAAAATATATGCACTTTTGAGCATTTTATAAGCATTCATCATAAAATTTTCCTTCAAAAAAATCACATTTAAAAAAATTTTTATACCACAAATGAAACTATACTTTTCTAAAGGATTTCAGTGTGCTGAATCTGAATCTGAAGTCAGAATTTTCAAATTGGTTCTAGTTTTTGAGATATTCATGTCCAATTAGGCAAAAAAACACGTTTTTGACTATATTCCCTGCTTAATATCTTGTATGTAATATTTTTTTATTCAAAATCAAATACACCGTTAGAAAGCATAAACCATCCCCCTGAATATGGCGTTAAATTTTTCAGATATCTTTATTAGAATTGGAGAAATTGTTGTTTAAGTTTCATTAACTTGGCAAATTTTCCCCATACAAAATTATTAATACTTTTTGAAGCATACTTTTGGGGATTTTGTATGGGAAAAATGTATGAAAACTTAGAAAAACTCACTCCATAAAAAGTTCATAAAACAAAAAAGCGCAAACGAATTTTTAAGATTTCTTCACCTGTTTATAAAGCACGTTCACTAGCACCAAATATTAAAAATTTGGAGAGGTCATATTTTGTATTTTTTTTTTTTTCATGTTGAAATTTTCCAATTTTTACACAATTTTTTTTTCTGTTCGAAAAGAAAAAGGCTGCAAAAAAATAATGATAACGCTGATAAAAAAAATTCTTTCATAATTTGAAAGTGTGAACCATTGCCTACAACACGGTGAACAAACTATTCGATTAGTCGCCTAAGAATAAGATTTTTCATAATGTCAAAAGTAGCCTAATTATTGCGTTTTGAAAAAGGCACTTTTAGTCAAATGGGAAAAAGATTATTTAAGCGAAAAGCGCAGGTGGATTTCAAAAATTAAAATGCAGTTTGATTAAAAATATATCATTTCAAAACATATGAAAAAATTGGGGAGGTCATATTTTTTATTTTTTTTTATTTTTTTGTTTAAAGTTGAGCAAAATTTTTTTTTACGACTTTTTTTGTCAATATTTGAAAGTTCATATAAATCTAAGAGTTACCGCTGGTTACAAAAGGCTTATTGTTTCTAAAAGGCCAAATCAATATCTATGTAATGATGTATCACTCGATTACATACGTTAATAATCGAATGAGTTACAGCATTTTGTATAAGGTGTAATTGTTGAGAAATAAAAGGACCTATTTTTTGCTCAGTTTTTAACACCCTGTACGGCTAAACAAAACGAGACTCAAAAAATTTTATATAAGCTTTTTTTTTACAAATTGTTATATCTGTCAATCACTTTCAAAAAAATTTTATTTGCTAATACTTTAATTTCGATTTTATTTTTGGCCGCTATCACCCAGTGTGGGCCGGTTTAATCACAGACTTACACTCATGTTACCATTAAGCGAGTCATCATGTCCATTTTGTGCACCAACATCGGCGCTTCCAGTCTTCGTTTTTGCATAGACTTCGCTTCGTGTGGGTTGTTTAACAACTTAACCGGTCGGTTGGAGTTCAATTTGAGGCGCGAATAGATTACATTTGGTGTGGAGTAGCAAGAATGGTGAAGAGGCTGCTTGAAGCTCTATGAAATTAAGGCGAGGCTTAAAATCGAATTCCATATCGATAACTAAGTTCCTGTTTTGCTGGTAAATGGTCCAGTTATCGAAACAGATGATGATGCAGCTTGAAAAATAGATACATTTTCCAATCACTTTCGAACTGCAAAACGAACCTAGAGTATTTATTTTCTGCCTTCTGTTAATCATATGTTTGCAATTTATTATAAGTAGATATGTATGTATAAAGAAGCAATCAATTAATTTTTTGAGTTCCTGAACACTACGCACCGACAATTTTGCTTCAAAAAACCAAGTCTGTTACTCAGATTTAAATGACCATAAATTTTGGTTAAATTAAAGAAAAGTGAAATCAATGAATGCCCAAAATAGCTATCGATTCAAAGCAAGAAGCACTGCGTAAATCACAAAACCCCTTGCTTTATAAAGTTTGTATATAAATGCATTAGGGTGGGTCGAGTTTTTTCAACTATGTTTCGCCGATAATTGAGAACAGAAGAGTCTATGGAAACATATCTCTAAAATGAGTTTCAAGCCGCCAAGTTTTCAAAAGAAGTGTATATGGAAATTTCGTAAAATATTGTAACCCAATTTTTTACCACTAATAATGAAATAACAATCTTCTGCTAATTCTGAATAGGTATCATATTTGTTTCCGTTGGAAAATCTAGTTTCCGAGATAGTTATCCTGACCTAATAGTGCAAATAAAGGCCGAAACAAAGGTGTCGAAGCGTGTCGGAGAAAAAAAGTTAAACGAAAGCTTTCACTCAAAAATTGCGACCTAAAAGCTCCATTGCAAAATACGCAATCCAACAAACACTATACTTGGTCCAACTAATTGATTTGATTTAAAATCGGTTATAATCCTTCGAACAAACTGACCCACCATAATGCATATTTGTACATATTTCATGTCTGTCTCTCTTGATTTCTTGAGTAAGATTTTTTTTCCGATACAAAAATCTATTTTCGCGACAATAAATTGATTTATGTACACACGTATGTATATTTATACGTAATATATATGTATGTATGCAGATCGGCGCGCAAATGTGCGAAACTCCTCGTCGTCGCCGTCGTCGTTCTTATACCCAGGTCAAAGGGCACAGACGAAAATTCTTTGTCATTTTCGACGCGCGCACATGTGACATGTGCAAAAACCCAACAGCATTGCAGACTAAATGACAAGATATACGAGCTAGCAACTGAAGAAAAGACAGCAGAAAGGCATAAGAATACAAAAAGAGCCAGTGAACTGGGAAGACGAAAGAAAGAAAATGCGTGCGGAAAACATTTAAAATGTTTAAGAAAACTTGAAGTATTCAAAAAGCAAACGAACAAGGCATGTGCCTTAATTAAGAGCACGCTTGTACACTGAGCTTTTTTTTGTCTTTTTAGTGCTTAATACCAGAAGTGCGAAAATTGGCGTCACATGACCGCGCGCGCGTTGTGGGCAGGGTCAAACACATCACTGCCTACCACAAGCCAGAAAAAATGGCATGAAATTTATTTCGGCGCGTACGTTACTCATTTCCATATATATAGTACTTCTATATTGAAAGTATTCTATCTGTGCAATGTGTATGAATTCATCCAAAAATTTTGTGCAACTGGCAGTTCTGCGCACGCGCCTCAATTACATTTAATGTCATCTGTGATATGTGTGACAAATACATTCAATTGAGTTCAGATGCATTTGAAAAAAAAATTGAAAGGCATCATTGTGTTCTAGGGGACTTATACCCCTTTGATTTTAGTTTTTGAATTTGTTTATAATTAATATAAGAAATTTGCCACATTTATTTTAAGATGCAAACTTTTGTGAATTTTATTATGAAAATAAGTGGAAATGTTCCAGAAAAATCTATTTTCTATGCACTCATATTTTTATGAATCGCGGCGGAAAGCGTTCCATGTTAAAATACTGTGGTCCGATCCATGGGCATTATATCAAAAAGTAGATTTTTGCCGTTTGAGGGTTATGTTTGTAAAGTATGTACGTTCGAAGGCCGCCAGCACGGTGATCTAAGCAAAACTACTGCGAATTTCTAAACTGAATAACAGGAAAATTTAGACAACGAACTTTTGGACACAGCAACATATGAGGACCAAAATTCAGACTACGTTACTCTCCAAACCGACCTCAACAGGGGACTACAGGTAATAATATAACAAGACGGATGAAAGAAAGGACTACGAACCAATCGCTATATGTTCCACATATTTACAGCGGATAAAAGGTGGACGGGTGGGAGCTGCAGTGTTTTTTTCCTGGAGCAGACTGGCGGTCACATACTAACAGGGCACTGTCATCCCATCTCAAGATGGGACTGGTGCAAAGTCAGGCGTACACGGCATGCATCGAACCCGATGCTGACTATAAAGCCAAAAATACCAGCAAGCTAAAATACTAGAATTAAAATTTTATTTGTATTATTATATGATTTTTAAAAGTATATATGTATACACACATATTTATGTAAGAAATCTATCTATCTATCTATTACATATGTAAAGATATTTTATTTATTTTATCCCTTTTATTGTCACAAATATGGCACCGCTTCGACATTTTTTAATTTTTTAATAAATACGTAAATTCCCTATAATTTTTTTTATGTGCCGTCACTGCGGTTTATTTTGAATTCATATGTCATTTTGCAAATTTGATTGCTCGGTTTTCTCTTTCTTTTTTTTATATGTCTGTACTGTAATGTTGGCTGATGGAACTCGTAGGTATTACGAATATAGGAGTACTATATATCGTCGTACCATACGAAAAGTAACATATTTAAAATTTCTGGCGAAAGCTATCAATAAAAAAATTCTGTACGAAAAGTAGAACATTTGACTTTTGGCCGACGAAAAGTAATAAAATCGAGTTTTGGCTGACGAAAAGTAATAAAATCGACTTTTGGCTGACGAAAAGTATCAGTAATTATATACTGTTTTTACATTAAAATTGTTGTTGTTTATACGAAATTGATAGTTTTCGTCAGCCAAAAGTTGATTTTATTACTTTTCGTCAGCCAAAACTCGATTTTATTACTTTTCGCCGGCCAAAACTTGAACTTTTTACTTTTCGTCAGCCACAAAAAATCTGATGTTAGTTTTCGTATGGTACGACGATATATGCTCATTTCATATTGAAACAAAATTTATTACACACACATTCATACATGCATATGTATACGCATTTCATTCTCAATCAATATGTCGCTTACTCACCCATAAATCCCAGCGGTCCAAATGGCAGCATCGGAAACTTGCCTTGTGCGCCCAACATTTGCATTTCCTCGCGCGCCGCTGCCATTAGCAAAAAATTTGTGGGAATACCACCCAACATCGGCAGCTGTTCCAAGGCTTTCTGCGGCAGAGAAACACCATTAGCCGTCGCCGACGCCGCCGTAGCTGCTGCTCCGCCTGGTGTTGCTGGTGGTGGCCCTGTTGTTGGGTAACAGGCGCGCGCTGCCGTTAAATCCATAGCCGCTGCTGCAGCCATTGCTGCTGCCATTGAGTGGGGTAGGTCACGGCCATTGCCGCCACAGCCACCGCCACCGCCGCCGACACTACCACCACTACCACCTCCTTCGCCGCCCCCTTTCTCGTTCGGCGTGGCACTGTGCTCTTCTGCACTGCCGCACTCGTCGCCCAAGCGCCGATCATAAGGCGGCGGCAACGGCGTAAACGACGAACGCGTATTCTCACGCGAGTCCGTGTCTGTGCTATTATCCATGGTCATGTAATCATCGAAATCACCTTGTGACGACTCCGAGCGCTGACCCGAATAATCGGATGTGGTGGAGAAATCGAAATTTTCCGATGCGCCCAGCGATTTATTCGAACACTGATCCTCGATTGCTGCATCCATGTGCGCCGCCGCCGCCGCCGCTGCAGCCGCCGCCTTCATGCGCGCTTTATGTTCCGCTAGTGCTTCAGCAGCCGCCGGCGTGCCGGGCAGTGTGCCCAAAGGTAGTGAGAATGCGCCACCAAACACACCACCATTTAAGGGGAAAGCCGGCAGGCCGCTGAGTGCGCCGTTGATGCCGCCAACACCGCTGCCATCGTCTATCGTATGTATGCGTATGTGTTGTTGCAATATCACACCATTCGAGAATTTCTGATGACACACGGGACATTTGAATTGGCTGCGCATTGGCGGTTTGATTTTGTGTATGCTCATGTGCGCCTTCAGATTGCCTTTGGTGGCGAAAGCGCGTCCGCAGATTTTACAACGAAACGGCCGTTCGCCGGTGTGTGTGCGTATGTGCATTTGCAGCGAGCTGCGACAGGACATCACCTTGTGGCAGAAAATGCATTGATTCGGATCGGTAAGCTTATTCTCGATATTGTCGACGAGCTGTTGCAGCTTCGACGTCTCCGATGTGGTGTCGATCTCAATCAAATCCTCCCATGACTTATCAATGATGCGTTCCATTTGTGCCAGCGAATATTCGGAGGAAATGTGTGCTGGCTCAAGGCCGCTACAGCTGTTGCTGGAGTTGCGGCTAAGCGTGCAGCGACGTTGAGTTGCGGGTGTAGGCGTTGAGGTGGACCCACCTAAGCACTCTCTCGTCTGTTCGCGTTCGCGTTCCTCTTGCTGCTGTGCTGAAAATGATTTGCGCGACTCACTCGTTGCGGAGTGTGGCGTATTGGAGCGGGAGTTTCGTTTACGTGAACTACTGCTACGCTTCATTTGCGGCGGATGGTGGGCATGATGAGTCGCGGGCGAGTCACGCGCCTCGTTCTTTTCAGTTTTAGCCTCTATGAAGGTTTTTGTCGTTGTCGTTTTCGTGGTCGTGAACGTGTTCGGTGAAAAGTTTGGTGACTTACGTTCTACAACTTCCGCCGCTGCTGTTGTGGTACTTTGACGTTCAGCCAGCACAGGTGAATGGTGTGGCTTACTTAAATCCTGCGGCGTTTCATTGTGCATCATGTCTACACCTCCTACCGTCTCTTCCGTGGACTGCCGCGTCGGACTAGCGCGGGATATAAGCTGTTGCTTTCGAGATAGCTCTTCAGCTGCATCTTTTGACTGCGCTTGCGGTGCACTTACAACCAACTCCTCTGCCTTATCCATCATCATGCACCGCATTTCACTTGGCGCGGGCAGTCTCCGTGGCGCCGCCGCCGCTGCTATCTCACCAGGCATTAGCGCTGCACCGCCAACCAACGGTGGGCCATAGGTTAGCGGCAGCGGCGGCGGCGGCGGCGGAAATTGTTCAATTACAACATTTCCACCATTCGGTCCATGCGCCAGCAACATTGGCGGAAATATTTGCGTATGCCGTTGATAGTGCACCTTCAGATTGCCTTTTGTTGTGAATTTACTGCCGCAAACGTTGCAGTGAAACGGCCGTTCGCCTGTATGCGATCGCAAATGTATTTGCAGCGCCGAAAAGGACCCAAAAATCTTACCACAATATTTACAACGATGCTTGAATATCTCGCCGCGACCCTGTGCATCCTTTTGCGCGTATTCATATTCATCTTGCAGATGTGAGGCGTGCAGGCTTTGCGAGGCGGAGTCGAGGACCTCTTCGGTGCGTCGTTGCAGCATTTCCAAACAGTTGGGCTCATTGGGCGCTGGTGGCGGATCGTGATTGGTGATGATGCTTGAGGCGAGTGAGGAGCTAATGTCGCACATTAATGGCGGCTGATAGCTATTGTTGTTGTTGTTGGTCTTTGGCAGCGTTGCGTCAAGGGCTTTGTTACTGCTCATGCTCATCTCTACTACGTTGGCAACATTCTTTCGGCCTCCTTCCGCTCCATCTACATTTTCTATTACTTCAGTCTTTGTTTTCTCATCTCGTGTTTGCTGTTTTTGGCATTGCGCTTGTGCTACCTTTACTGCTTCTACATCAGCTACTAATTCACTGTGAGGGCTTGTCGCTGGCAGTGTTGCCACATATTCCCGTTTTACTTTAATCCCCGTAAGCTGCTTGTCTTCAGCCTCCTCCACGCCTACCATGTCCTTCGCTGGCGTGGATCGCAAGCAGCGCTTCTTTGGCTCAGCATGCGTATGCTCCACCATCGCTTCCTCCCCCTCTTCCTCCTGCTCCGCTATATCTTCAGCCATCATCTCCTCATCGTCAGCAACTTGCTCACCGCCATACGTCGTTACATCGCCGGCACGTTTCAATTGACTTTGTAGATGTTGTATGAGCTGCAGTTGCATCAGATGCTGCCGCTGCACATTCATTATTGTCGATTGCACCATCGCCAAATCGTTGAGTGACTCGCCGTAGGGCAAAACGCCGCCTCCTAGTGCTGCTGCTGTTGCGGCGAATTGCGCCACCGCCACTTTGGTGTGTCTTAAAGCTTCCAAAGTGACGTGGCCGCTCGTCGACGGCGGCGTCGGCAGCACGGGCACCCCCTGATTACCGGCCAGCACGGACAAGTCCAAGGCCTCATTGCTGTCGCCAACTGGCAGCTCCTCCTCGTCCTCCTCCTGCTCTTGCTCTTCTTTCTCTCGCTGTTGCTGCTCCTCTTCCACCTGCTCTTCTCCCTGCTCTTCCTCTGCGTTCTCATTTTCGCATGCTGCATTGTGACGTTCAATCAGTTCGTCGCTCGAGGCCCGCATGTTACATATTCGTTTCAGATTTACTTGAGCGCGGGGTTCTGGTGTTAATGAGCTTCTTCTTCTCTTCAAAGCACTTTCACTCTCTGTCTCAGCAGTGTCATGCGTCGTTGGCGTGCTTCTTTCCTCACCATTAGTTTCATTATTACTCACAGCACCGTCGTTATTAGTATTATTATTGCGATCCGCGTCCAGTTCCTTGGTTAAACTTTGAATTGTACCACCGCCAGTGCTTGCGTTGCTGTCGTGGCTACCGGTACTGTTGTTGTTGTTGCTGCTGCTACTGCTGCTGTTGTTGCCGCCACCACCACTGGAGTTGCTACGCAAGCCGCCGCGATAGTTTATGCGATTATGATATACTGAACACATTATTTGTGCAATGAAATTGTGGCCTCCTCAGCAACATCCAACAGCAGCAATTCTCAAACACCTCCGTGCAGCGGACACTACTCGCCAACATTGATTGTTCACAAGCGCTGAAACTGCCAACTAAGTCGAGCTTATGATTATTGTTTTATCTAAAAGTAAATAACAAAAAAAAAGAAAGTCAAATAAATAATATTATTAGGCGCATTTCTGTCGTACCCAAGCATGAAAAGAATACTCGCTTATGCATCAAATTAAGCGAGTATTCTTTTCATGCTTGGGTACGACAGAAATGCGCCTATTATTAATATAATCAAGTTATATTAAACGCATGACCAACAAGCAAAGACCATTTTGCTTGACATAAACAACAAATATTCATCATCAACATTTATGCACATCAATAATATGCTTATTTATTTCATTTTTGTGAATTTATTAACTCAAATGATTTTTATAAATAAATTATTGTAAGATTTGGTTATTGTTGTTGATTCTTATCCATGTCAGGCTGCCCTCAATCCACCACAATGTTCTGTGGCCATCTTATGGTTTGTGAAAAATAATAAAGAAAAAAATTTGTTTACGTAAGCGAGTAAGAAATGGAATTAATTCGACAAAATAATGTGGATATGCGCACGCAATCAATCGATGGCGAAATAACGCTTGACTTTATGATAAGTTCTGATTCGATTTTAAAATGAATATATGAATAGTTTGCGTATGAACGGAATAAATGAACATATTGCATATATAATTAGGGCCGGGCCGGTAGTATAATTTAATTTATTTCCTTTCTACTTTTATTGAAAATGTCTATGCAAATTTTTTTATATTAAGAATAAAAAAAACACATGCATACATACATATATGTATTTGAACAACGAAGTGCACGATGGTATCTGGGATACTTTATGCCGCTATTGGAATATATGGAATTTATAATTTTTTTTAATTTCCAAAGCGGATATTTGTGGTTTTATTAAATAAAACACATACATATGTATATATGTACATAAACACATACACACAAATATATATTTTTATATTATTTATAGATGAAAAATAGATAATAGATAATAGATGATAGATAATAGATAATAGATAATAGATAATAGATAATAGATAATAGATAATAGATAATAGATAATAGATAATAGATAATAGATAATAGATAATAGATAATAGATAATAGATAATAGATAATAGATAATAGATAATAGATAATAGATAATAGATAATAGATAATAGATAATAGATAATAGATAATAGATAATAGATAATAGATAATAGATAATAGATAATAGATAATAGATAATAGATAATAGATAATAGATAATAGATAATAGATAATAGATAATAGATAATAGATAATAGATAATAGATAATAGATAATAGATAATAGATAATAGATAATAGATAATAGATAATAGATAATAGATAATAGATAATAGATAATAGATAATAGATAATAGATAATAGATAATAGATAATAGATAATAGATAATAGATAATAGATAATAGATAATAGATAATAGATAATAGATAATAGATAATAGATAATAGATAATAGATAATAGATAATAGATAATAGATAATAGATAATAGATAATAGATAATAGATAATAGATAATAGATAATAGATAATAGATAATAGATAATAGATAATAGATAATAGATAATAGATAATAGATAATAGATAATAGATAATAGATAATAGATAATAGATAATAGATAATAGATAATAGATAATAGATAATAGATAATAGATAATAGATAATAGATAATAGATAATAGATAATAGATAATAGATAATAGATAATAGATAATAGATAATAGATAATAGATAATAGATAATAGATAATAGATAATAGATAATAGATAATAGATAATAGATAATAGATAATAGATAATAGATAATAGATAATAGATAATAGATAATAGATAATAGATAATAGATAATAGATAATAGATAATAGATAATAGATAATAGATAATAGATAATAGATAATAGATAATAGATAATAGATAATAGATAATAGATAATAGATAATAGATAATAGATAATAGATAATAGATAATAGATAATAGATAATAGATAATAGATAATAGATAATAGATAATAGATAATAGATAATAGATAATAGATAATAGATAATAGATAATAGATAATAGATAATAGATAATAGATAATAGATAATAGATAATAGATAATAGATAATAGATAATAGATAATAGATAATAGATAATAGATAATAGATAATAGATAATAGATAATAGATAATAGATAATAGATAATAGATAATAGATAATAGATAATAGATAATAGATAATAGATAATAGATAATAGATAATAGATAATAGATAATAGATAATAGATAATAGATAATAGATAATAGATAATAGATAATAGATAATAGATAATAGATAATAGATAATAGATAATAGATAATAGATAATAGATAATAGATAATAGATAATAGATAATAGATAATAGATAATAGATAATAGATAATAGATAATAGATAATAGATAATAGATAATAGATAATAGATAATAGATAATAGATAATAGATAATAGATAATAGATAATAGATAATAGATAATAGATAATAGATAATAGATAATAGATAATAGATAATAGATAATAGATAATAGATAATAGATAATAGATAATAGATAATAGATAATAGATAATAGATAATAGATAATAGATAATAGATAATAGATAATAGATAATAGATAATAGATAATAGATAATAGATAATAGATAATAGATAATAGATAATAGATAATAGATAATAGATAATAGATAATAGATAATAGATAATAGATAATAGATAATAGATAATAGATAATAGATAATAGATAATAGATAATAGATAATAGATAATAGATAATAGATAATAGATAATAGATAATAGATAATAGATAATAGATAATAGATAATAGATAATAGATAATAGATAATAGATAATAGATAATAGATAATAGATAATAGATAATAGATAATAGATAATAGATAATAGATAATAGATAATAGATAATAGATAATAGATAATAGATAATAGATAATAGATAATAGATAATAGATAATAGATAATAGATAATAGATAATAGATAATAGATAATAGATAATAGATAATAGATAATAGATAATAGATAATAGATAATAGATAATAGATAATAGATAATAGATAATAGATAATAGATAATAGATAATAGATAATAGATAATAGATAATAGATAATAGATAATAGATAATAGATAATAGATAATAGATAATAGATAATAGATAATAGATAATAGATAATAGATAATAGATAATAGATAATAGATAATAGATAATAGATAATAGATAATAGATAATAGATAATAGATAATAGATAATAGATAATAGATAATAGATAATAGATAATAGATAATAGATAATAGATAATAGATAATAGATAATAGATAATAGATAATAGATAATAGATAATAGATAATAGATAATAGATAATAGATAATAGATAATAGATAATAGATAATAGATAATAGATAATAGATAATAGATAATAGATAATAGATAATAGATAATAGATAATAGATAATAGATAATAGATAATAGATAATAGATAATAGATAATAGATAATAGATAATAGATAATAGATAATAGATAATAGATAATAGATAATAGATAATAGATAATAGATAATAGATAATAGATAATAGATAATAGATAATAGATAATAGATAATAGATAATAGATAATAGATAATAGATAATAGATAATAGATAATAGATAATAGATAATAGATAATAGATAATAGATAATAGATAATAGATAATAGATAATAGATAATAGATAATAGATAATAGATAATAGATAATAGATAATAGATAATAGATAATAGATAATAGATAATAGATAATAGATAATAGATAATAGATAATAGATAATAGATAATAGATAATAGATAATAGATAATAGATAATAGATAATAGATAATAGATAATAGATAATAGATAATAGATAATAGATAATAGATAATAGATAATAGATAATAGATAATAGATAATAGATAATAGATAATAGATAATAGATAATAGATAATAGATAATAGATAATAGATAATAGATAATAGATAATAGATAATAGATAATAGATAATAGATAATAGATAATAGATAATAGATAATAGATAATAGATAATAGATAATAGATAATAGATAATAGATAATAGATAATAGATAATAGATAATAGATAATAGATAATAGATAATAGATAATAGATAATAGATAATAGATAATAGATAATAGATAATAGATAATAGATAATAGATAATAGATAATAGATAATAGATAATAGATAATAGATAATAGATAATAGATAATAGATAATAGATAATAGATAATAGATAATAGATAATAGATAATAGATAATAGATAATAGATAATAGATAATAGATAATAGATAATAGATAATAGATAATAGATAATAGATAATAGATAATAGATAATAGATAATAGATAATAGATAATAGATAATAGATAATAGATAATAGATAATAGATAATAGATAATAGATAATAGATAATAGATAATAGATAATAGATAATAGATAATAGATAATAGATAATAGATAATAGATAATAGATAATAGATAATAGATAATAGATAATAGATAATAGATAATAGATAATAGATAATAGATAATAGATAATAGATAATAGATAATAGATAATAGATAATAGATAATAGATAATAGATAATAGATAATAGATAATAGATAATAGATAATAGATAATAGATAATAGATAATAGATAATAGATAATAGATAATAGATAATAGATAATAGATAATAGATAATAGATAATAGATAATAGATAATAGATAATAGATAATAGATAATAGATAATAGATAATAGATAATAGATAATAGATAATAGATAATAGATAATAGATAATAGATAATAGATAATAGATAATAGATAATAGATAATAGATAATAGATAATAGATAATAGATAATAGATAATAGATAATAGATAATAGATAATAGATAATAGATAATAGATAATAGATAATAGATAATAGATAATAGATAATAGATAATAGATAATAGATAATAGATAATAGATAATAGATAATAGATAATAGATAATAGATAATAGATAATAGATAATAGATAATAGATAATAGATAATAGATAATAGATAATAGATAATAGATAATAGATAATAGATAATAGATAATAGATAATAGATAATAGATAATAGATAATAGATAATAGATAATAGATAATAGATAATAGATAATAGATAATAGATAATAGATAATAGATAATAGATAATAGATAATAGATAATAGATAATAGATAATAGATAATAGATAATAGATAATAGATAATAGATAATAGATAATAGATAATAGATAATAGATAATAGATAATAGATAATAGATAATAGATAATAGATAATAGATAATAGATAATAGATAATAGATAATAGATAATAGATAATAGATAATAGATAATAGATAATAGATAATAGATAATAGATAATAGATAATAGATAATAGATAATAGATAATAGATAATAGATAATAGATAATAGATAATAGATAATAGATAATAGATAATAGATAATAGATAATAGATAATAGATAATAGATAATAGATAATAGATAATAGATAATAGATAATAGATAATAGATAATAGATAATAGATAATAGATAATAGATAATAGATAATAGATAATAGATAATAGATAATAGATAATAGATAATAGATAATAGATAATAGATAATAGATAATAGATAATAGATAATAGATAATAGATAATAGATAATAGATAATAGATAATAGATAATAGATAATAGATAATAGATAATAGATAATAGATAATAGATAATAGATAATAGATAATAGATAATAGATAATAGATAATAGATAATAGATAATAGATAATAGATAATAGATAATAGATAATAGATAATAGATAATAGATAATAGATAATAGATAATAGATAATAGATAATAGATAATAGATAATAGATAATAGATAATAGATAATAGATAATAGATAATAGATAATAGATAATAGATAATAGATAATAGATAATAGATAATAGATAATAGATAATAGATAATAGATAATAGATAATAGATAATAGATAATAGATAATAGATAATAGATAATAGATAATAGATAATAGATAATAGATAATAGATAATAGATAATAGATAATAGATAATAGATAATAGATAATAGATAATAGATAATAGATAATAGATAATAGATAATAGATAATAGATAATAGATAATAGATAATAGATAATAGATAATAGATAATAGATAATAGATAATAGATAATAGATAATAGATAATAGATAATAGATAATAGATAATAGATAATAGATAATAGATAATAGATAATAGATAATAGATAATAGATAATAGATAATAGATAATAGATAATAGATAATAGATAATAGATAATAGATAATAGATAATAGATAATAGATAATAGATAATAGATAATAGATAATAGATAATAGATAATAGATAATAGATAATAGATAATAGATAATAGATAATAGATAATAGATAATAGATAATAGATAATAGATAATAGATAATAGATAATAGATAATAGATAATAGATAATAGATAATAGATAATAGATAATAGATAATAGATAATAGATAATAGATAATAGATAATAGATAATAGATAATAGATAATAGATAATAGATAATAGATAATAGATAATAGATAATAGATAATAGATAATAGATAATAGATAATAGATAATAGATAATAGATAATAGATAATAGATAATAGATAATAGATAATAGATAATAGATAATAGATAATAGATAATAGATAATAGATAATAGATAATAGATAATAGATAATAGATAATAGATAATAGATAATAGATAATAGATAATAGATAATAGATAATAGATAATAGATAATAGATAATAGATAATAGATAATAGATAATAGATAATAGATAATAGATAATAGATAATAGATAATAGATAATAGATAATAGATAATAGATAATAGATAATAGATAATAGATAATAGATAATAGATAATAGATAATAGATAATAGATAATAGATAATAGATAATAGATAATAGATAATAGATAATAGATAATAGATAATAGATAATAGATAATAGATAATAGATAATAGATAATAGATAATAGATAATAGATAATAGATAATAGATAATAGATAATAGATAATAGATAATAGATAATAGATAATAGATAATAGATAATAGATAATAGATAATAGATAATAGATAATAGATAATAGATAATAGATAATAGATAATAGATAATAGATAATAGATAATAGATAATAGATAATAGATAATAGATAATAGATAATAGATAATAGATAATAGATAATAGATAATAGATAATAGATAATAGATAATAGATAATAGATAATAGATAATAGATAATAGATAATAGATAATAGATAATAGATAATAGATAATAGATAATAGATAATAGATAATAGATAATAGATAATAGATAATAGATAATAGATAATAGATAATAGATAATAGATAATAGATAATAGATAATAGATAATAGATAATAGATAATAGATAATAGATAATAGATAATAGATAATAGATAATAGATAATAGATAATAGATAATAGATAATAGATAATAGATAATAGATAATAGATAATAGATAATAGATAATAGATAATAGATAATAGATAATAGATAATAGATAATAGATAATAGATAATAGATAATAGATAATAGATAATAGATAATAGATAATAGATAATAGATAATAGATAATAGATAATAGATAATAGATAATAGATAATAGATAATAGATAATAGATAATAGATAATAGATAATAGATAATAGATAATAGATAATAGATAATAGATAATAGATAATAGATAATAGATAATAGATAATAGATAATAGATAATAGATAATAGATAATAGATAATAGATAATAGATAATAGATAATAGATAATAGATAATAGATAATAGATAATAGATAATAGATAATAGATAATAGATAATAGATAATAGATAATAGATAATAGATAATAGATAATAGATAATAGATAATAGATAATAGATAATAGATAATAGATAATAGATAATAGATAATAGATAATAGATAATAGATAATAGATAATAGATAATAGATAATAGATAATAGATAATAGATAATAGATAATAGATAATAGATAATAGATAATAGATAATAGATAATAGATAATAGATAATAGATAATAGATAATAGATAATAGATAATAGATAATAGATAATAGATAATAGATAATAGATAATAGATAATAGATAATAGATAATAGATAATAGATAATAGATAATAGATAATAGATAATAGATAATAGATAATAGATAATAGATAATAGATAATAGATAATAGATAATAGATAATAGATAATAGATAATAGATAATAGATAATAGATAATAGATAATAGATAATAGATAATAGATAATAGATAATAGATAATAGATAATAGATAATAGATAATAGATAATAGATAATAGATAATAGATAATAGATAATAGATAATAGATGATTCATTTTAATCATATAATTTTTATCTAAACATCAATCGCGAGCAAAAATGTTCACTCTGACATTTTTCTCATACGCACATACTAACATTTAAACACATAAACATGAATGGTATATACATACATACTTTTTATATCTTTGGCTTTCATTTCGACGCATTTGCTGCAAATGTTGATGGCTGTAATTTATTGATATATTGCTGGGAATAACTCAGCGATATCTATGCTGCGCTGCCGCTGCTGGAATAATTTTCTCGCGGATTTGTGGCGTTCGCCATATCAGTGAATATATAATGAGAAGCATTTATAACCAAATATATATGTACGTATGAATGTACATATTTAGCTATATATCGACACGGACAGACGAAAAAAGTATCGAACTGGAGCTCTAATATACATACATATTTGTCCTCTGTGTTGGTGCTCAGCCTAGCGATTAGTCTTCCAATATTTATTTCACTCATTTGCTGCAATAATTGCATAATTCAAAGATAATAAAGGCGGGTTTCTTTATTTTTTTTTTTTATTTCTATCGCTGAAATTTTATGGATCAAAATTTAGTTTTTATAATTTTCTGGTTATGCCAATATTAATAGGCGCATTTCTGTCGTACCCAAGCATGAAAAGAATACTCGCTTATTCATAAAATTACCTTCAAAGCAACAACACCAACTCGACTATTTTTAGCGAGTATTCTTTTCATGCTTGGGTACGACAGAAATGCGCCTAATATAAATGAAGAATTTATGTGGCTTTGTATCTATTTTATGCTAAATGTAACCACACAGCGGTTGATAATATTTGTTCAAAACATATGTAACTACACACATTAACGTACATATGTATGTATGTATGTAAACTGCCACAGCAGCCAGTGGCAGTTAAATAATTGGCAGGACAAATCCGGATTTGTCTGGCGAGTGCCGCGCCGGTAGCAGTGCCGTGTATGTGTGCGTGCGTGGGTGTGTCGGCAGAATTTTTGCTTCTTGTGCTACTTGCGGCATTAGAATAAATGCATAAATGTTTAATGCTTATTTAAAGTTTCATTTCTATACAAATTGTTACGCGTTTTTTTGCCGTTTTCCTGCCCCGTTTTAATTTATTTTCTACACAAGCTTTGTTGTTCATGTTTTTTTGATTAAATTAGAAACTTTTCAAGCCAAGCGGTGCTAAATAAATGTGTAGAAAATATTATGCGTTAGAATATTTCTTTTGCTTTTGCTTTTCTATTTGGTTATATTCGCATATGTGGAACATTACCGCTTTAATTTCATAGAAGTGAATAACGCGTAAATAGTTCAAAAGGACAATGTAGTTTAGTGACTTTAACAGTAATATTGGTTATTATTTTCTTATGTGGAAATAGCGATTAGTTAAGTTTTAAAGTTATGTAAAATGGTTGCAGTTTTATTTAGTACATACAACATAAACATACATTAACAAGTAAGGAAGCCTAAGTTCGAGTAGAATCGAACATTAGATACTCAGCTGTATGCTTTCATTGTTTGTTTGCGTTTGTTCGATATAGGGTGTATTTTATATGACACGAGTGCTGCATAAACAGGGCGCAGCCACGCCCATTTTCAAAATTTGTATCAATCATCCAAATAAGCATATAAATATTATTGTTAGTGCAAAATTGCATCCCTCTATGACTTTTAGTTACCCGAGCTTCTCTCCCAATTCGAGGTGTGCTCCTTTTTGTTTTTTCCTACTAATTGGGTGGACCTACAGTTTTATGCCGGCTCCGAACGGCGAATGCATTTTTTGTGAGAAGCTTTTTCATGGCAGAAATACTCTCGGAGGGTATGCCGCCCACTGCCGAGAGGTGACCGCTGCTCTTAAAAAACCCAATAATTGGATTTTTACTAATTAGAAAAATTTGTTTGGCTCGGACCGTGGTTTGAACCCGAGACCTCTGGCATAGCAGGCGAGCACTCTACCCACTGCACCACAGCGGCCAACTAACACATGTTATAAAAGTGTATAAACCAAGTTTCGTCATAATATCTCAGTTATTTGTCGAGTAATAGGCACGTAGATTCCTTTGTATAAAAAGAGGCGGTGCCACGCCCATTTTCCAAACTTTTTTATTTTTTGTTTCCGGTCTATTGTAGAACTCATGTCACAAAATTTCAGTGATAGATCTTTATATTTGACAGAGATATCGCTTAAAATGTTTTTATTAGGTCACTTTATAATACCCATATATAAAAGTGGGCGTGGTCGTCAACCGATTTTGGTAATCTTTCGTCCACACATTTGGCTAAGTAAATATATCACGCGTACCAAATTTCATCGATATATCTTTAACGGTTTCTGAGTTATGGCTTATAAAACTTTCAATATTTGCCCCTTAATAAGTGGGCGTGGCACCGCCCATTTTCCAAAATTTTTATAATTTTTGTTTTATTTCCCTAGTTGGTCTCCTGCCACAAAATTTCAGTGATAGATCTTTATATTTGACAGAGATATCGCTTAAAATGTTTTTATTAGGCCCCTTTATAGTTCCCATATATAAAAGTGGGCGTGGCCGTCAACCGATTTTGATAATTTTTCGCCAAAACATTTGTCTAGGTAAGCAAATTACGCATACCAAATTTCATCGATATATCTTCAACGGTTTCTGAGTTATGACATATAAAACTTTCAATGTTTGACCCTTAATAAGTGGGCGTGGCACCGCCCATTTTCCAAAACTTCAACAAATTTCTTCATAAGGGCCTGAGCTCAATACGTGGGTAAAATTTTATCACTCTAGCTATATTAGTGGCTGAGATACCAAATTTCCGATTTTTTCTATATAGGAAAAGTGGGCGTGGTCATGGTCCGATTTCGCCCATTTTCAATACCAACCGTCCCAGTCTCGATACCAACTTGCATTTCAAATTTCATCAAAATATCTCAATTTTTACGCGAGTTATCCTGCGTACGGACGGACGGACGGACGGACGGACGGACGGACGGACGGACGGACGGACGGACGGACATGGCTCAATCGATTTCTCTTTTCACCCTGATCATTTTGATATATATAAGTCCATATCTATCTCGATTATTTCATTATGTTACAATCCACCGTTATGAAATCAAAATTATAATACTCTGTGTACTAGTACAGCTGAGTATAAAAATTGAAGTCTCAATGCTCTAAAAAAGCTCTCCAAAGATAGAGATAAGATTATGTGGCAGAAAAATATTCCAGAAACCGTGCAGTCGTTTTAATAGAATTTCCTATAGTAAACTAAAACGCACTAATTTCAAATTCAGCTGAAAGTGTTAATTAGCTTCGAAGGTTTTATGTATTATTGAAATTTGTTTAGCATTATTCTTGGAAAGTGTTGATCGGCTCTAATAAATTACAAGCAAATGCAAATATACAAGTACATATAAAGCAATATTTTAACCCTTTTTATGGAAAGTATAGAGAGCAATATTATCACTCAAGAGAGATAGTGAATAAATTCGAAACAGATATAAATCAATCCATAATCAATTTCTATAGAAGTAATTTTTCAACTATTTTAATAGCTTTTTTTATACAGGCCGTTTTTTTTATTTTGAAAGCTACAGCAGAAAGTTAATAAGATTTTGATTATGTTGCAGAATACATATGTCCACATTAGGGATTCCAATTTTTCCGATTTTTAGGATCCCGGAATTTTCGAGATTTTTTTTTTATATTCCCGGGATCCCGTGATTTAGACATTAATTATTTTCCCACATTTTGGGGTTGAAAAAAGGAAATATATATTTCGAGCAACGCTACAACTTTAAAGTGCAAAGAAAAAATTGATTTTTATTGCCATTTTTATTATTTCACTAGCTGTACCCAGCCTAGCTTTGCTTTGGCCCACTTCCTATTATAGGTACTTGAAGGGAAAAAACGCACACTTTAAAAAATGTTGGAAGTATCTAGAAACCGAAATTACCTCGGGCTGCAGAGCTCAGCAAAAGTCAGTTAATTTAAAAAAAAAAAAAAGTGAAAGAAAAAATTGATATTTTCAAAAGTTTGCCCTCTGCATGTTCTTATCCCATTTTTCTTCGTATTACTCTCCAACTCCCTTTCCCTCTACTTTTCTCTTTCTCTTTCCCTTTCCATTTATCTTTTCTTTCATTTCCGTTTCCTTTTGCCTTTCCCGTCACATTTACGCTTCTCTTTCTCTATCGCTCTCTCTTACCTCTCCTTTTCTGTCTTTCTCCTTTTTATTCCCCCCTCTTATTCCTTCTATAATTCCCTGTCTTACTGTCTCTCTGCCCATCCTCTTAATTCCATTTTTATTATATTCTCCCTCTCCTTTCCCAGTCTGATTACTGTACCCCTTTCCCTAGGAAACTGGGTTTAGCATAACATACCCTGCATTCCACTTCTCATTTCATACCATCTTTGCTTAAAAACATTCCGTGACGTCTGAATCGTCTCTTTTACTTATAATTGGGTATCGAGACTAAGAATCAGTATGAAAATATCTCTATATAGCAGACCCGGTCAACACATTTCATTTTATATCAGTATTGCTTAGAAGCATCCCGGGCTCATCCGGGTCCACTTATTGATCCACATCCGGGAACTTGACCTAGGAACCATAATGGGTACGATATCTGGAGACTTGACCAAGAAATCGTAATGGGTACGGCTCTACATGCGCCGTGATTAAATAACCATATCGCTGAGAAATTATCCGGGGCCATCCGGATCAACATTTTGACCCACATCTGGGGACCTGACCTAGGAATCATAATGAGTTCATCTCTATGTAAAAGCCCTGCCTTTCAGTTGACACCAATATCGTTGAGAAATTTACCGGGCAATCCGGGTTCACGTTCATTTGGTACCAATATCCCTGAGAAATATCCCGGTGTTATCCGGGTCCAGGTGCCGACCCACACCTTGGGATCCGAGCTAGGAATCGTAATGAGTTCATTTCTAGCTTTGAAACCAATATCGCTGAGAAATTTTCCGGGCTCACGTTTTGACCCATATCTGGAGACCCGACCCAGGAATCACAATGAGTACTATTCTATGTAAATTCTCTGCTCAACACCTTTCATTTGATACCTTTATCGTCCAAAAATATGCTGGGGAAAGCTGGATCCACGTTTTGACCTTTTGACCTATATCTCGGGAACCGACTTCCGGAAATCAAAAAAATATGCATATAAACCATCTAGGGCAAGGTACTAAGCTGGTGTGTAAATTTGGTCAAAATCCCTCCACGCGTTTCGGCGAAAGCCGGCGACAAAGAAATGGGCTTGATTTTTATATATATATATATAGAAGATTAGTAACAAAATAAAATATGAACGTAAAATCATGCGTATTATTTAATAATAAGAGTTACTTTAAAGAGTGCAACCAACAAAGAAAATTACATACATTTTGTGAACAAAACATTTGCCTTTACAGTTGGTACTTTTAAGACATTAATAATAAGGCTTGTGATCATTTGATTATTTCCAATCAAAATTTTCAGAATTTAACGACGTACTTCGTTTAAGCGAATATCTCCAAGCTTGCCGAAAAATACTGAAAATTAATGCAAGATTCGAAAAAAATTAAAAATCGTATATTGAATAAAATTGACCATACGTAAAACTGGTCCGATTAAGGGGCAACATTTTCTGTTCTTAGCACAAGTAAAGGGTTGCATTATTTTTGTCTCATTTATCACATGGAAAATACACCATTTTCATTGGTCACAGGGCACATGTTGATAATGCTGCCCTGTAATAATGCAACATTTTCGTTCAGAATATGAAAAGCTATTAGTATCAGATCTGAGACCAATAAAAATTTTATAAAACACAATTTTTCCTTGCTATAATAGGGGAATATTCTTTCTTTATTTTATCCCGAAAATCCCAGGATGAAATTTTAGCAATCCCGGGATTTCCGGGGTGTCAAAAATGGCGGGATCCCGGGATTCCAGGATTGGAATCCCTAGTCCACATCCATACTGGAGCCGATAAAGGAAATTGAATTTACATTATGGAGTGTTGAAACAATACCTAACCATTTTTACATACTCGTATATATACATATGTAGATCAGACATGGCCATACTCAATTACATTTTGTTATTGATTGCATACTACACACATGTTGAATTGTGGTAGGCCAGGAAAAACTTTGTCATTCCCAAGCATTCAGGCATATCATCGTCGATTGTAATTGTAATGGAGGATGCTCATGTCTGTTATAGATATTAGTGAAAATTTATAATGCCAACAAAACAAGACCAACAAATACATGGAAACAATATTATCAATAAAAGATTACAAGAACAACCGTATTTACATACGCCGTATGAAAATTTAGTTACTTTAACGCAATCCCGGAACAATCAATTGCAATCAAAATGTCTCAAATCAGCTTTTAATCAAATATTACATACACACAAACATATATTTTTGCTGTGCAACTTCTTTCCCCTCTGCTATACTTAACGACCGCTGAAGCATATGCACTTAATTTCTTAGTGAGAATTTCCACTCAGCAGGTGGTCCATTGATTCATTCAGTCTCATCCCATCAAGCAATTTCTTCGCCAGCCTATTTACATTTCCGTTGTACTTATGCACTTTTGAAAGCTAATGATATTAGAAATTTCCCAAATTCTAGACTAGAAGGCATGTTTTACATAAAGTAGATATTTTCTCAACGCATTCTTTGGCATTTCTTAAGACGAAACAATCACATATGTATATGTATGTATCTACATACGCACATATGCTCCGTCTCACGATCACGTGAGTAGCTCGTAAATATTTGTGTAAAAAAAAACATAAGTCCATAACATAACAACATAAGTATTTTTTAGTACAAATTTACATATACTAATAATAATAATACAATGGCGCTATTATAACTCTGACGAGTTTTATGGCCGAGCTTCTCTCCCAATTCGAGGTGTGCTCCTTTTTGTTTTCCTACTAATTGGGTGGACCTACAGTTTTATGCCGGCTCCGAACGGCGAATGAATTTTTTGTGAGAAGCTTTTTCATGGCAGAAATACTCTCGGAGGGTATGCCGCCTACTGCCGAGAGGTGACCGCTGCTCTTAAAAAACCCAATAGTTGGATTTTTACTAATTAGAAAAATAGTTTTTGGTGTTTGGCTCGGACCGTGATTTGAACCCGAGACCTCTGGCACAGCAGGCGAGCACTCTACCCACTGCACCACAGCGGAACTCCAAATTTACACATACACACTCACTTAAATGCAAATAAAATGAAAAATCAAAATCCATGAACGCTTATGGCACTTATAGTGCTAACAAGTGTCCATTTGTACCAGTGCATACCAGTGGCGGGTCTAGCATAAATTGGCTGGGCAAACCTACACGGAACGAAAAATTTACATAAAACTTATGTATTTGGACATTAATATTAATGAAAAAAATAGTTGATTTTGAACCAACTGACGTGTTCATTAAAATTAATGAACGACCTTCATAAGCTCGAGATTTTAATGTACGAGGTTTATGAATATGAACGAAATAATGAAAGTTGTCATAAAAATTTTATGAACGGGTTCATAAAATGTTATGAATTTTTTCATAGACTTTATGAAATTATTTGTAGGTTTTAATGCATTTTTTCCTACACTTTATGAAATTATTTGTAGGTTTTAATGCCTTTTTTCATAGATTTTATGAAATTATTTTTAGGTTTTAATGGATTTTTTCATAGATTTCATGAAATTATTTGTAGGTTTTAATGAATTTTTTCATAGATTTTATGAAATTATTTGTAAGTTTTAATGCATTTTTTCATACACTTTATGAAATTATTTGTAGGTTTTAATGCCTTTTTTCATAGATTTTATGAAATTATTTGTAGGTTTTAATGCCTTTTTTCATAGATTTTATGAAATTATTTGTAGGTTTTAATGATTTTTTTTATAGATTTCATGAAATTATTTGTAGGTTCTAATGAATTTTTTCATAGATTTTAGGAATTTATTTGTAGGTTATAATGAATTCTTTCATAGTCTTCAATGAAGGGATACATTATTGTTTAAAGTTTTCCTGAATTTGCAAAGAAAAAGCATTATCCAATTTTTTCGTAAATTTTATTATTTTTGGTAAATTTTATTAAAATTAATTTTTTACAAAGGAATAATTCAATTCAGTAACTTAAGTCAAAAATAATTATTTTCGTTACAAAGCATCTTATATGTAGTAATTACAAGTACATATAATATATCGTAACCGTTAAGGGCCGATTTCATAATGAAATTCTTAAAGCTCCTTTTTTTAAAGGAGCCTTTTAGTTAAAGAGCCATTTAAATGTTCTTTAAAGTGGGAGCGATTTCATAATAATATAATATTAAAAGGCTCCTTTAACGTCAAATGATTGTCATAAATTTAAAAATATTGAAATTTGACATTTGTTTTTTTCTGAAAATAAATAAATTTTTTGATTGTGGCTTCATTTTTTTTTTCTTTAAAGAAAAAGAACAAAGAAGCATAATTTGGAAACCCAGTTCAGAAAAAATAGAAGCGGTCATCCAACCTCACAAAAGGGGAAGAAGATGAATATTGCATTATAGGACTCAACAAACAAAATCGGTTGAAAAATTTTAATAAATTTTTGATATTTGATTTTGACAGACTGCAGAAATGAAATTTTTTCTGGCAAAAGGAACCTTTAAATAACTTAAATTTCCGTTTTTGGGTATTTAACTTTAAAGGAACTTTTATCTTCAAAAAGCCTTTATGAAATCGATCTGCAAATTAAAGGCTCCTTTAGAATTTAAAGGAACTTTTAATTTGATTATGAAATCGGCCCTAAAACTTTTAAAATAAAAGTTTATTTATAAAACAGTCTAAGAAACTTCTCAAAATTTTTTTTCAGAATAAACAAAAAAAAAATGTTGAAATAACGCACTTTTGATGATATTCAAATTTGATAAAAAAAAAAATAAATTAGTAAATTAATTACATGTATGTACGTAGCATAGCCCTTAATCTGAAAGTCTTGCATGTACATGTACCAACATGTAAGTAATTATGTACATCCAAACGGAAAAATCAAATATCAGACTGTGAACAACAGTGTTGAATATCCAATCACGAATGCCAAAGCCAGCTTCTCATCGCATACAAATTTGATGTGAAAAATAAAAAAAGTGGTTTACTATTTTTTTCAGAAAAAACAAAAAAAAAATGTTGAAATAACGCGAGAAAACGAACTACCTATTCTTTTTTGAAAGCATCATAAAAGCCCATGTGTGGAAATGTTAAAGCATGCTCATTATCAAATGTTGTGCTGTGCTTGGCTGTACAAACAAAATACACGTGAATGTTGTTGGTGGGCTAACGCGCCATCGAAACTTAAGTAGTAAATACATTTTACACTCAAAAAAAAAATTTCTCTCGATCAAAGACATAATTTTCCTTATTTTGAACACGCGTCCCAATACAAAATTTTCTTTGTTTTGTGTAAATTTTCTCAAAAATGTGGAAAAAACATAAAAAACCATTCAAACAAATTCGTTACCATGGGGATTTGTATGGGAATTTAATTTCACAAAATTAAAGAAATCAAGTCTTCAAAACAAGGAAAGTTGGGAATGGAATGGCGCTTAAAGAATTTTTCATTATTTTAATGTATGAATTTTTTCAAAACAAGTATATGAAGCCATGGTAACGCATGTAACAACAATATTTTATAAACCTTTTAACATGTTTTAAGGAAAATTTACTCAAAACAAAGAAAGTAGTGTTCAAAATAGGTAAACAATTTCTTTGACCCCTCCATATATTTTTTTTCTCTCAGTGTAAGCGTGAAATAACCAATTTTTAAAGAAATTCGTAAAATGAAATGAACGAAACTATTTAGGCAAGCCGGGCTATTCCGCTTGTATCATGCGTCCGCCACTGATGCATACATACATACATATGCACATATTTTAACCCTGTACAAATGTTCGATCAGAGGAATGATGGAAACTTTTAATTGATTGCTGATTTATTGAAATGCGGATACATAAATATGAATATAAACGAGTACATAAATTACGAAAAGTTGTGCGATTCATTTCTAATGGGAGCAAAGCATACCTACAACTGCACGTGAGCTGCAATCGGTATGAAATAAGCTCCGAGTGCCATGAAAAAGTTTCTCAGAAAAAAAATTATATGCCCTTCGCAGTACCGAGACATAAATACATGTGGGAGAAAATATTATAGAGCATGTCTAAAATTTGGGCAGAGGTACGGTCTTAAACTCGTTGAGTTTATATAAACGACTTAAATGTGTTTAAAAGTACGACGAAGAGCAGAAGCTTAAGAAAGCAGAGAATGCTGATGAAATTGTGTATTTTTTCCAACACGCCCTCGAAATTTTCCACACAATTTTATCTTTTTATGAATATTTGCTGTTCAATTACATTTTTTGCTGTGCAATTACAATGATTGACTGCTAGACAAGCTATGCGGCTGACTGACTGGCTGGCGGAGACTCGCTCTGTTTTGCTTTGCCAATTAATAATGTACATTTTGTAAAGAGAAGAAGCGCAAGCAACTCGCACTAGCTAAGCTAAATATGAACAGCTCATGCACCGACAAATCGATACAATTTGTATAAATAAATGCATCTACTTATTTATGTACATATGTACATAGCAAATACCTACACAGTAAAAAATTATAGTTTATTTCTAATATCATTTGGTACTTAATTTAATCATTCTTGGAATTAAATTTGAATTTTAATACCAAAAAGTCTTATTTTTAAACTATGAGAAGTTTTACAATTTTATTTATTCCAAAGTAGTTTTAAAATAAAGTCTTAAAAAGTATTAAAATCCTCTCTAAATCACATATGGTTTAAAAACAAATCCTGAAAAGTATAACAAACTTTCTCTTTCTCAATTATATTACCATCAAAGTATTTTTGGTTTGAAAACAAAACCAAACAAGTAAGGAAGCCTAAGTTCGAGTAGAATCGAACATTAGATACTCAGCTGTATGCTTTCATTGTTTGTTTGCGTTTGTTCGATATAGGGTGTATTTTATATGACACGAGTGCTGCATAAACAGGGCGCAGCCACGCCCATTTTCAAAATTTGTATCAATCATCCAAATAAGCATATAAATATTATTGTTAGTGCAAAATTGCATCCCTCTATGACTTTTAGTTACCCGAGCTTCTCTCCCAATTCGAGGTGTGCTCCTTTTTGTTTTTTCCTACTAATTGGGTGGACCTACAGTTTTATGCCGGCTCCGAACGGCGAATGCATTTTTTGTGAGAAGCTTTTTCATGGCAGAAATACTCTCGGAGGGTATGCCGCCCACTGCCGAGAGGTGACCGCTGCTCTTAAAAAACCCAATAATTGGATTTTTACTAATTAGAAAAATTTGTTTGGCTCGGACCGTGGTTTGAACCCGAGACCTCTGGCATAGCAGGCGAGCACTCTACCCACTGCACCACAGCGGCCAACTAACACATGTTATAAAAGTGTATAAACCAAGTTTCGTCATAATATCTCAGTTATTTGTCGAGTAATAGGCACGTAGATTCCTTTGTATAAAAAGAGGCGGTGCCACGCCCATTTTCCAAACTTTTTTATTTTTTGTTTCCGGTCTATTGTAGAACTCATGTCACAAAATTTCAGTGATAGATCTTTATATTTGACAGAGATATCGCTTAAAATGTTTTTATTAGGTCACTTTATAATACCCATATATAAAAGTGGGCGTGGTCGTCAACCGATTTTGGTAATCTTTCGTCCACACATTTGGCTAAGTAAATATATCACGCGTACCAAATTTCATCGATATATCTTTAACGGTTTCTGAGTTATGGCTTATAAAACTTTCAATATTTGCCCCTTAATAAGTGGGCGTGGCACCGCCCATTTTCCAAAATTTTTATAATTTTTGTTTTATTTCCCTAGTTGGTCTCCTGCCACAAAATTTCAGTGATAGATCTTTATATTTGACAGAGATATCGCTTAAAATGTTTTTATTAGGCCCCTTTATAGTTCCCATATATAAAAGTGGGCGTGGCCGTCAACCGATTTTGATAATTTTTCGCCAAAACATTTGTCTAGGTAAGCAAATTACGCATACCAAATTTCATCGATATATCTTCAACGGTTTCTGAGTTATGACATATAAAACTTTCAATGTTTGACCCTTAATAAGTGGGCGTGGCACCGCCCATTTTCCAAAACTTCAACAAATTTCTTCATAAGGGCCTGAGCTCAATACGTGGGTAAAATTTTATCACTCTAGCTATATTAGTGGCTGAGATACCAAATTTCCGATTTTTTCTATATAGGAAAAGTGGGCGTGGTCATGGTCCGATTTCGCCCATTTTCAATACCAACCGTCCCAGTCTCGATACCAACTTGCATTTCAAATTTCATCAAAATATCTCAATTTTTACGCGAGTTATCCTGCGTACGGACGGACGGACGGACGGACGGACGGACGGACGGACATGGCTCAATCGATTTCTCTTTTCACCCTGATCATTTTGATATATATAAGTCCATATCTATCTCGATTATTTCATTATGTTACAATCCACCGTTATGAAATCAAAATTATAATACTCTGTGTACTAGTACAGCTGAGTATAAAAAAGTGTTAAAAAAAATTATTAGAAAAAAGTAAAAAGAAATCAAACAAAATGTTTCTAAAACTGCAATCCGGAGGAGTAATTAAATCTACTCAAACAAATTGTCAGAATCGAATAATTGTATCAAGTAAGTAATGCAGGAGATTAATTAAATATCATGAGGGTAAATTTTGCCTTATTTTTTCAGTTGAGTCCCTCTTTCAGTATCACTGCAGGAACCGCGACGGTGCCGAAATTTCCTGGACATCTCCAAAATATTAGTATAAAAGTGACAATATGTATATATATCAAGACCTAACCGCCATAAAAGTGTATCCAGCAAAATGATCGATTTCAGCTTTTTTATGGAAATCAACAATTTACTACCACACGCATAAACCCCCAAAATTTCATAGCTGTGAAATGTGCAGTTTCCAAGTTAGAGACTAAATAAATTTCAAGGCTGCATACAAACTGTATGCAAAACAAATTAAAAAAACTGTGTCCTGTAAAATTTACTTTTTGTTGGATACACCTTTATGAGGATTAGGGCTCGATATATAAGGTACTTTAGTGTTTGCTACTACTGTTTAGATTTTTATGTAAATAAACTATGTTAAAGTTATTCAATTTCTCATTAATCTTTGGGATAATAGGTTATTTGCAGTATATCCACTGGAAATTTTATGGGGGTTTATTTTTAAATCCAAAAAAGTATAAAATTTATTCCAATTTTCGGATAGATTTAATACCATTTGAACTATTTTTATTACCAAAAATATTATAAAAATAATTAAAATTTGGTTTTGATTTAATTCAATAAAAGTATAGAATTTATCCCAATTTTGGATTGATCTAATACCATTTGAACTATTTTTAATAACAGAAATATTCTAAAAATAATGAAAATTTGGTTTTGATTTAATTCCAAGAAAGTATTAATTTGACACCAAAAAAAATTTCTGTCTCTCAATATTCTCTTCTTTTTTTAAACCAGAATGGTTTTAATTTTATGCTTTTTGGCATTGTTATATATAAATACCAAAATGGAATTAAAATTAAACTAAAATTTTTACTGTGTACTTGAAGGAATGAAGATATTTCTAAAACTCTTGTCCATTGGCGCGCACGTACTCTGCATCGTACATCAATTGCACGAATTGGCAGTTGGACGTAAATTAATTAATTACACTGTGCTACACCAAAAAAATGCAGGGGCTCTCACATGGTTTTTTGGTTTCATCATGGCCCATAAAACACTACCTCATTTGCCGTTTTTCCTCATCACTTCGTTTTTAAATTTTTTGAGTACAAATATAATACAACTCTGAAATTATTGAAATTACAACTTCGAGATGCTACAACTTTCTGGTTTCTTGATCGAATTCAATTTTTTTTCTTTTATTTGAAAGATGCTACCTTTACCTTTCAAACAAGCAAAATAGTTTGCAAATCGACCTAAAAATGACCAAGTTTTGGTCCTTTATTCCAAAAAAAAATAAAATTTTTCTAAAAATATTGGTTTTCGGCAGGTTTTTATTGGATTTTGAAGTTACAAACAATGGGTTTTAAACCTTTATAACAAAATACATAAAATCAGCTTTCCAAAAAGCAAAAGTAAATTAAAATTGATTCAAAAATTATGGTAGTAGTGTTTCATAAAGTGAGTAGGCCTTGTGTGTTTTTTTTTTTGTTTTTATACCTTTCATGAGAATGAAATGGTATTATAACTTTGTGCCAAAAAATTTTTGTCGAAAGTACCAGAAGGAAGCGTGGGGGACCCGCCAAAATATATACCGATATGATTAGAATCACGAGCTGAGTCGATTAAACCATGTCCGTCTGTCCGTCCGTCCGTCTGTGTGAACGCAAACTAGTCCCTCAGTTTTTGAGATATCAGAATGAAATTTGGAATACAGGTAGGTTGTTATATGCAGCTGATCATTTGTCGGAATCTGCCGAATCGTACCACTATAACATATAGAAAACAACCGATTATTCAGATATACATATATTAAAATTTTGGGGTGTAATTTCTGCATAGCTTCCCCATTTAAACAGCTAACGGCGTGAAACTTTGAAGTATTTGTACCCATATTGGCCTAAACAAGGTTACCGAAAATTGTAAAGATCGGACCACTATAACATATAGTTCCCCTAAAACCGATTGTTCAGATATGGACATTTTGGGGTATAACTTCTCAATTTTAACAGATAATGGCATGAAACTTTGAAGTATTTTTACCGATATCGGCCCAAATAGAGTTACCGAAAATTGTCAAGATCGGACCATTGTAACATATAGCTCCCATACAACCGATTGTTCAGATGTACACATTTTGTCGTATAACCCCTCTATTTAAATAGCTCAGACACCATTTTTTCTAATAAATCCTTCCATAAATAACCCACACAATTGAAATTATTAGGCATGTGTAACACTGCGCTGCGCGGCGCAATTGCGCTAACACCAACCCTGGCGTTATTGCGCTAACTCCGATTTGGAAAATGCGCCAACTCAATATAGCGCCAACTCAATATAGCGCCAACCCAATATAGCGCCAACTCAATATTGCGCCAACTCAATTTTGCAATATAAAACCGACTCTATTTCGTGCGCTAACACCAGCACCAATATAGCGCTAGTGTAAAATGGCACCACCACAACGCCAATAACAGCACCATAGTATATGTATACGTATGACACCGTCACAATTATGTATGCTTGATAGTGAACTAAGTGACTCTAATTTCCAGCATATTTTCACAAATATACGGAATATGTTTCCAAATGATTATGAAAATTAAAATTAATTGTGCCCTCGTATATGTAAGCAGAATTGCGCCAAAAGAAATAAAACGGGGATGGTAAACAGTAACAAGCGAAAAAAAGTTATTTATCGATTATTCCATGACAATTGCGCTAAAGGTGTTATTGCGCTAGTACCGTGAGTTGGCGCCACGAGTGGCGCTGGAGTTATTGTATCAGCGCCAAAAAAATTGCGCCATTACCCATGGCTAGAAATTATAAATTATACGTACTAAATCAGGCTATGTACATACATGCATAGGTAACTTTTCATTTCCCCACTCATGAAAGGTATGAAGTCTTCGGTACGGCCGAAGGCAGCCGCGCTTTTACTAGTTTGGATTAACTAAGGGAATATTTATAGTATTTTTTTCATCAACTACAAACGATGGACGTGGAGCCCAATCCTTTTGTTTGTAGTGTAGGCTAATTGATCGGCTGTCCCATTCGCAGAAATAGCATGGATACTTCGTATTTCCACCCTGAATACCATTTAAAATATTGAGTACCTTGAAGTCAGCTACAATTAGGCATACTGTCATATGATTCTTTAATATCGGTAGCGTAGGCCAGTGGGACTGATGGATATATGCCAGTGTTGCATAAAAGCACAGCCTTCAAACCTTAAAAATTAAATGAAACTACTAGAATATGCAATTAGATAATAAACATTTCAAGTGTACTTTTTGTTGAACCGTCGATGAATAGACGCCAATCTCTTGGGAAAAAATTTAAAGTAGGTAAACTGACCAATTCTCACAAGTAACAAAGAGCACACTCAGATCGCTCTATACTCAGTTTTGTGAAAGTTCATACCTACTTTGTATGCAAATATTAATCTATAAAAAAAAAAAACATTTTTAAAACACAAAAACAAAGGCTTACTCACTTTATGAAACACTACTACCGTAATTTTGAATCAATTTTAATTTACTTTTGCTTTTTGGAAAGCTGATTTTATGTATTTTGCTATAAAGGTTTAAAACCCATTGTTTGTAACTTCAAAATCCAATAAAAACGTGCCGAAAACCAATATTTTTAGAAAAATTTAATTTTTTTTTGGAATAAAGGACCAAAACTTGGTCATTTTTAGGTCGATTTGCAAACTATTTTGCTTGTTTGAAAGGTAAAAGTAGCATCTTTCAAATAAAAGAAAAAAAATTGAATTCGATCAAGAAACAAGAAAGTTATAGCATCCCGAATTTGTAATTTCAATAATTTCAGAGTTGTATTATATTTGTACTCAAAAAATTTAAAAACGAAGTGATGGGAAAAAACCGCAAATGAGGTAGTGTTTTATGGGCCATGACGAAACCAAAGAACCATGTGGGAGCCCCTGCATATTTTTTTTTCTGATTTTGTAGCACTGTGTTATTTTTATGAAAGCATTGAGATCGCTTGCCGGTATTCGTGTTTGTCAGCAGTCAGTTTATACTTCCGTATTGATTCTTTTTTTTTCTAGTTAATATTTTAGCTGCAGCAATGCTTTCGCTTTAGCAAAGATTAACGCCCGGCAATCAGTCTAACGTGTGGCCACAATTTTTTTTGTTAGTCAGTTAGCACACACATTTTAAGTTCTATTGCATTAAAGATTTATTACTTTTTAAGCGATTTATAAAAGAAAAACTTATCTTATACTCATATTTGGTTATCTATAAAATTCATTAATGAATAGTGCAGAGGAAGTAAGTATTTATCTTGAAAGACGTAGGTTAGGTTAAGTTAGTTATTGATCCTTCTCATAGACCACATATGATCCTTAGTGTTACCAACATCGTACTGGAGGCGTTATACTAAACTTGGAATGCAAAATTTCGCAAGTTTTAGTATTTTTTGTATTTTCCGAAGAGTATTTTCTGTATCTTCCTAAGAGTATTTGTTGACCACTAGATTCCACAACAGGAGTGAGAGTATCTACTTCCCTTTGTGGGGTGCCCTTATGTGCCCTCCTAGACATCGTCGAAAGGCCCCACTCACCCGTCACCGTCCGTCAACTCCAAACGTCATCGATCCAGAGCCGAATAATTGGGGGCATTGCCATTCATTCAAGCCACTGAAACAGCGCCGCAGCAGAGGCGTTGCTAAAGGCACCCGAAATATCAAGAAAGACACCTATGGTACTCTCTGTAGTGAAGGGCCTTTTTGATATGTTGTTGTTGTTGTTGTTGTTGTTGTTGTTTATCCTCTTTATCCTCAACCACGACAAGGTAAATGCATTTTAAGCCTTCCGCCAGGTACCCCGAACCATAACTGAGGCCGTCTCGCACCCTCCGTCCCCCCCCCCCCCCCCTCTGGGTCTCGCCTTGAGGGGACCTGCTCGATCAGACAACAGCCTTTGCTAGCCCTCCGCGGTCTCCCCCAACATAGACAGAGACATTTCTTAGAATTTGAGCGTACCCAAACATGGTGTCCTCCAATGTTCGGTCGCATTGAGTCTCGCCGCGTTGCAGCTGGTGATTAGTTTCCCCTGTATATCCGTCGGAAGAATAAATATTATGGTTTAAAGAGTTTTAGTTGGAGTTTAGGGCAGGAATGTTACACTCATTAGTTTCATTGTCTACTTCCGAATTTGAAATCTAGACTCATACTTTGCGGCTTGTTGGCAGGTTTGCAGTTTTGAGTATGAAATTTAGTGAAATTTGTATATTCTTAAAAAAACTTATTCACACACACACACACACACACATTAATCGCGTCTTTTAAATGGCTGCAAGACATCCTCTATGACGAATCGATTCGTTCGCCACTGGGTAATTTCAATTGCGTACATATATTTACAGACATACACACATACTTTTTACTATATTTTGCATAGATTGGCCACTTAAGATTAAGAATTGAATAATTTATATACATACATACATTTCATATGAACTTAATTGCCAACAATGGCGACCAAGCTGGCATAATATATATAACAGACAGACAGACATAAAAACATTGAAAGAACCCCCAACATAAAAATCTATGATAAAGCAAGAAACAATGGCGTACAAACTACAAAAAGAACAACAAAAAACACAATCAAAAAGCCACAAACATACAAACATCGGTATAAAGGAGCAACGGCCAGGTTTGTGTGTGTTGATTTGCTAGTTTAATAAATTAAAACAAAATTACATGATTGCAATAAATAAGCAAAGTGACGTACATACATACATACACAGAACACACGCATATGCAAAATGGAACGAGTTAAAACAATACGAAGCACAACAAAAAAAGAAAATAAAGAAATATATAAGGCAAAGATGTAAGAAAATAAGGGAAAAAGCAGAGCAAACTGTCAAAAAGCAGGGGAACAATAAATAACAAGTAAGGAAGCCTAAGTTCGAGTGGAATCGAACATTAGATACTCAGCTGTATGCTTTCATTGTTTGTTTGCGTTTGATGAAAACACGTTGTATTTTATATAAAGCGAGTGCTGCATAAAGTGGGCGTAGCCACGCCCATTTTCAACATTTTTATCAGTCATCCAACTAAGCATATGAATATTATTCTTTGTGCAAAATTTCATTCCTTTATGACTTCTAGTTACAAAGAAGTCTTGTTACAAATTCCCAAAGGGTGTTCCAGAAATATCTTTGTTAAAAAGTAGGCGTGGTCATAAACCGATTTCAATAAATTTTTGCGTGTCTATTAACACAAGTTATAAAAGTGTATAAACCAAGTTTCGTCATAATATCTCAATTATTTGTCGAGTTGTGGGCTCTGAAATCTCGTTGATTCCTTTGTCTGAAAAGAGGCGGTGCCACGCCCATTTTCCGAAATTTTTCTATTTTTTGTTTCCGATCTATTGTAGAACTCATGCCACAAAATTTCAATGAATTATCTTTATATTTGACAAAGATATCGCTTAAAATGTTTTTATTAGGCCACTTTATGATACCCATATATAAAAGTGGGCGTGGTCGTCAACCGATTTCGCTAAAATTTCGAACATGTATTACTACAAGTAGTGAAAGTGTATAGACCAAGTTTCGTCATAATATATCGATTATTTGTCGAGTTATGGGCTCAGAAATCTCGTATATTCCTGCTTCTAAAAGGAGGCGGTGCCACGCCCATTTTCTAAAATTTTTGTATTTTTTGTTTTATGTCCATAATTGGACACCTTCCATAAAATTTCAATGATATATCTTTATATTTGACAGAGATATCGCTTAAAATGCTTTTATTAGGTCACTTTATAATACCCATATATAAAAGTGGGCGTGGTCGTCAACCGATTTTGGCAATTTTTCGTCCAAACATTTGCCTAAGTAAGTATATCACGCCTATCAAATTTCATCGATATATCTTCAACGGTTTCTGAGTTATGACTCATAAAACTTTCAATGTTTGCCCCTTAATAAGTGGGCGTGGCACCGCCCATTTTCCAAAATTTCACCATATTTCTTCATAAGGGCCTGAGCTCAATACGTGTGTGAAATTTTATCACTCTAGCTCTATTAGTGACCGAGATAAAAAATTTCCGATTTTTACTATATAGGGGAGGTGGGCGTGGTCATGGTCCGATTTCACCCATTTTCAATACCATCCGTTCCTGTCTTGATACCAACTTACATTTCAAATTTCATCAAAATATCTCAATTTTTGCGCGAGTTATCGTGCTCACAGACGGACAGACGGACAGACGGACAGACGGACAGACGGACAGACGGACAGACGGACAGACGGACAGACGGACGGACATGGCTCAATCGATTTCTCTTTTCACCCTGATCATTTTGATATATATAAGTCTATATCTATCTCGATTATTTCATTCTGTTACAATCCACCGTTAGGAAATCAAAACTATAATACTCTGTGTACTAGTACAGCTGAGTATAAAAAAGAGTCAACAACAGAACAGTGGCCAGCCATAATAAAAAGGGAGTCAATGCCAATAACAACCAGGCCAATAACAATAACAACAGCAACAACAACAACAACAACAACAACAACAACAACAACAACAACAACAACAACAACAACAACAACAACAACAACAACAAAAACAACAACCACAACAACAACCACAACAACAACACCAACAACAACAACAACAACGAAAAGACATGTTGTGGCGCCTGTTTAAGCGATTGCCGCACAAATAGATTCAACTTTTACTATACCCAAGCACATTTAGTTACATAAATAGGTACATACATACAAAATCAATATCAAAATACTAAAGTGGGGAATCAGTTATTTAAGAGAGAGAAAAGTGCATAAAATTAATGTGAAAATAATAAACAAGTAAGGAAGCCTAAGTTCGAGTGGAATCGAACATTAGATACTCAGCTGTATGTTTTCATTGTTTGTTTGCGTTTGATGGAAACACGGCGTATTTTATATAAAGCGAGTGCCGCATAAAGTGGGCGTAGCCACGCCCATTTTCAACATTTTTATCAGTCATCCAACTAAGCATAATAATATTATTATTTGTGCAAAATTTCATTCCTTTGTGACTTCTAGTTACAAAGATGTCACGTTACAAATTCCCAAAGGGTGTTCCAGAAATATCTTTGTTAAAAAGTAGGCGTGGTCATAACCGATTTCAATAAATTTTTGCGTGTATATTAACACAAGTTACAAAAGTGTATAAACCAAGTTTCGTTATAATATCTCAATTATTGGTTGAGTTATAGGCTAAGAAATCTCGTATATTCCTTTGTCTAAAAAGAGGCGGTGCCACGCCCATCTTCCAAAATTTTTACATTTTTTGTTTCCGGTCTATTGTGGAACTCACGCCACAAAATTTCTATGAATTATCTCTATATTTGACAAAGATATCGCTTAAAATGTTTTTATTAGGCCACTTTATAGTTCCCATGTATAAAAGTGGGCGTGTTCGTCAAACCGATTTCGCTAAAATTTTGAACATGTATTACCACAAGTAATAAAAGTGTACAAACCAAGTTTCGTTATTATATATAAATTATTTGTCGAGTTATGGGCTCAGAAATCTCGTATATTCCTGTTTCTAAAAAGAGGCGGTGCCACGCCCATTTTCCAAAATTTTTGTGTTTTTCGTTTTATGTCCGCAGTTGGACTCCTGCCATAAAATTTCAATGATATATCTTTATATTTGACAGAGATATCGCTTAAAATGTTTTTATTAGGCCACTTTATAATACACATATATAAAAGTGGGCGTGGCCGTTAACCGATTTTAACTATTTTCCGTCCAAACGTTTGCCTAAGTAAGCAAATCACGCGCACCAAATTTCATCGATATATCTTCAATGGTTTCTGAGTTATGGCATGTAAAACTTTCCATGTTTGACCCTTAATAAGTGGGCGTGGCACCGCCCATTTTCCAAAATTTCATCAAATTTCTTCCTAGGGGCCTGAGCTCAACACGTGGGTAAAATTTCATCGCTCCAGCTATATTAGTGACTGAGATACCAAATTCCCGATTTTTTCTATATAGGAAAAGTGGGCGTGGTCATGGCCCGATTTCGCCCATTTTCAATACCAACCGTCCCAGTCTCGATACCAACTTGCATTTCAAATTTCATCAAAATATCTCAATTTTTGCGCGAGTTAGAGTATTTACAGACGGACAGACGGACGGACAGACGGACAGACGGACGGACAGACGGACGGACGGACATGGCTCAATCGATTTCTCTTTTCACCCTGATCATTTTGATATATATAAGTCTATATCTATCTCGATTATTTCATTCTGTTACAATCCACCGTTATGTGATTAAAACTATAATACTCTGTGTACTAGTACAGCTGAGTATAATAAAATGTTGGAAAATGAATTGCAGGAAAAAAGTTATAATAAAAAGATTGACGTTAGTAAAATCTGAAACTGCTTCCCACATCAAAGTTGTAATTTGTACCTATGATGGTCGCAAAAACATACCCAATAAACATTTTGGCGAATGCTTGAAAATTACCTTTGATATACATAGGTACAATATGAAATATACTCAAAATATATTCTTCCAGAACCATACATATGTATATTTCTATGGCAACAAGAGAGAAAAATGCGTATTTTGGGGCAACTGCTGCAGAATTGCCTAATTTGCGAAACATGAAGAAGGGATTTTTTATTCCGATTGTTCTGGTATTGTTAACCAAGCCAATTGTTTATTGGGTTTGTATGCACGCACAAGCATACACTTATACATATTTATGTATATTAAAATTGGCGGCAAATATCATTCCTTTTTGCATATTCCAGCTAGTTCTAGGGGAGGGGCGTCTTCTTCATTCCCATTTATGGAACCTATGAATATATTACGGTAGTTCTTAAAATTAAATTAGCCCTACATCGATAAAATCACATATAAATTTTGGTCCAGAAAGGAAATGAAAGGAATGGAAAGAAAAATAAAGGAAAGGAAAGTGAAATTGAAAGAGACGGTAATGGCGAAGGAAAAGAAAACGTACGGGGAAACGGTAAGAAGAAAGCGTACACTGAGAAAAAATATATAAGAAGGGGTCAAAGAAATTGCTTCCTTATTTTGAATAATATTTTCTTTGTTTTGAGTAAATTTTCCCTAAAACATGTTTAAAGGATTATAAAATAAAGTTGTTTACATGCGTTGCGATGGTTTCATATACTTTTTTTAAGAGATTCATACATCAAAGTAAGGGAACATTTCTTAAGCGCCATTCTCTTCCCAACTTGCACTTGTTTTGAAGATTTGATTTCTTTAATTTTCATAAGTTGAATTCTCATACAAATCACCATGGAAACGAGCTTGTTTCAATGTTTGTGGATGTTTTTCCTACAGCTTTGAGAAAAATTACTCTTAACAAAGAAAATTTTCTATTGGGACGCGAGTTCGAAATAAAGAAAATTATGTCTTTGTTCGAAAGAAGTTTTTTTTTGAGTGTACGGATAATAAAAAGGAAAAAGAAAACGCTAATAAAAGGGAAAGGGGAAGAGAAAAAAAAAGAGGGAGGAAACTGGAAAGAGAAATATCAGTATGAAGCGTGGTATTTTGGAGGTCGCTAGAGGGTTAAAATATTCTAGAAAATTATTTAACATAAAATTTCACTATGGGTCTCCTCGGACAAAATAACCATATATGCTTTATTTTATATTTTATTCATAAGGTACTATTTAATAATTAAGTGGAAGTCTCTTAGACAGGTAATGAAATATCTTGTAGTTTGTCAGATAAAAATGAGTCGAACTTCATGCGCGAAAGTTGGATTATACTTTGTCGAAATTTTTCAAATAAAGAAAGGCATACAAAATTTTCGAATATGACAGTTTTGAGATTTTAGTGTATGAGTCTTTTCACTTTCAAATTGTCACACAGTCTAATTGGTCGTTACTACTATAAAGGCTAAAAATTACATAACATTTATTTATATTTAATGGCCAAAATCGATATTCTGCACTCGAAGATACGAAATATACATTTTGGCCCCGTTGGGAGACGGCTAAGGGTTGTCGCACAAGAGTCACATGGGAAAATATATACTTTGACCCCTGTGCGACACCACAAAATCGTCTCCGATCGAAACCAAAATTTATATTTGGTCTTCGTGGGTGCAGGACTATCGGATTTTGGGTATTAGATATAAAAAAATTTTATTTAATTTTTTCAGTCTCCATGAAGTTTTTTCCATGAAGTTTTCTAAAGCGAAACCCCTTCATCGTCACCGATCGGGACAGAAATATATATCGACCTTGGAGGTAAGGTTGAAGAAATATGATACAAAAATTCTTTCCATATATTTTAGGAATACCTTAATGTATAAATTCACATAAATACAATGATAGCAGCAACCATTTAATTTTTCTACTCCTTTTTTTCTCCTTTTCTTGCCCGAAGGGGTTACGATGTCTTATGTCTTGCAAGAAATTATATGAAAATTATACAAAATCTACTCATAAACTGTTTCTTTTTGCTTTTGTTTAAGTGACGTTCTTGTTCCCTGCCAACGCGTTGCTTCATACATAAATTGCTTACCGTCATTTTGCTGCACGTTGACGGCATTTTCTTATTACACTGATTTTTTTTTGTACGTGACACATATGTACATATGGAAGCATATATAGAGACCTAACCGCAATTTTAGTGTAACCAACACAAAGTCAATTTTTAAGGAGGAGGATTTTTGTTTAATTTTCTTTGCATACAGATTCTATGTTGGAGAGCTGTGCAGTAATGAATAATACTTGGTATTTGTACTTTGTCCAAGTACATGGCTTGTAAACTTCACACTTACAGATTTGTTGCTATGGTCATACTTGGGTAATACTGAGTAGTAATTGGACTATTACGTACTTAAATACTTTATGTTTTGATCTTGAAGTAATGAGTCCGTACTAAGTACTTTCAGAATATTCAAGTACTAGTACAAGTACAAGTACAAGGAAATTAAAAAGAATTGAAGTTTTAGCAAATACTTCAAAGTAATTGAAAAGAATTGAAAGTACTTGAAAAGAATTGAAAAATGTACTTGAACCCATTTTTCAATTCTTTTGAAGTACTTTCAATTACTTAGAATCGATGACGGAACGTCAAGTTGAAACCAATATTAAAAAAAGAAACTAGAGTGCGCCGCTGTCGAATTTCGACAGTTTTTCTAGATATTTAGGATTAAGGTATGTTATATTTTTATACTCAGCTGTACTAGTACACAGAGTATTATAGTTTTAATCACATAACGGTGGATTGTAACAGAATGAAATAATCGAGATAGATATAGACTTATATATTAATTGGACTATTACGTGAAAAGAGAAATCGATTGAGCCATGTCCGTCCGTCCGTCCGTCCGTCTTTAAACACTCTAACTCGCGCAAAAATTGAGATATTTTGATGAAATTTTAAATGCAAGTTGGTATCGTGACTGGGACGGTTGGTATTGAAAATGGGCGAAATCGGACCATGACCACGCCCACTCTTCCTATATAGAAAAAATCGGAAATTTGGTATCTCAGTCACTAATATAGCTGGAGCGAAGAAATTTTACCCACATGTTGAGCTCAGGCCCCTAGGAAGAAATTTGATAAAATTTTGGAAAATGGGCGGTGCCACGCCCACTTATTAAGGGTCAAACATTGAAAGTTTTATATGTCATAACTCAGAAACCATTGAAGGTATATCGATGAAATTTGGTACGCGTGATTTACTTACTTAGGCAAACGTTTGGACGGAAAATAGTTAAAATCGGTTGACGGCCACGCCCACTTTTATATATGTGTATTATAAAGTGACCTAATAAAAACATTTTAAGCGATATCTCTGTCAAATATAAAGATCTATCATTGAAATTTTGTCGCATGAGTCCAACTATGGACATAAAACAAAAAACACAAAAATTTTGGAAAATGGGCGGTGCCACGCCCACTTATTAAGGGTCAAACATTGAAAGTTTTATATGTCATAAGTCAGAAACCGTTGAAGATGTATCGATGAAATTTGGTACGCGTGATATACTTACTTAGGCAAATGTTTGGACGAAAATTTTCCAAAATCGGTTGACGGCCACGCCCACTTTTATATATGTGTATTATAAAGTGGCCTAATAAAAACATTTTAAGCCATTTTTCTCTGTCAAATATAAAGATCTATCATTGAAATTTCATAGCAGGAGTCCAACTGCGGACATCAAACGAAAAACACAAAAATTTTGGAAAATGGGCGTGGCACCGCCTCTTTTTAGAAACAGGAATATACGAGATTTCGAAGCCCATAACTCGACAAACAATTGATATATAATGACAAAAGTTGGTGTGTACACTTTTATTAGTTGTGGTAATACATGTTCAAAATTTTAGCGAAATCGGTTTGACGACCACGCCCACTTTTATACATTGGAACTATAAAGTGGCTTAATACATAACATTTTAAGCGATATCTTTGTGAAATATAGAGATAATTCATTGAAATTTTGTGGCATGAGTTCCACGGTAGACCGGAAACAAAAAATAGAAAAGTTTTGGAAAATGGGCGTGGCACCGCCTCTTTGTAGACAAAGGAATCTACGAGATTTCGGAGCCCATAACTCGACAAATAATTGAGATATTATGACGAAACTTGGTTTATACAATTTTATAACTTGTGTTAATGGACACGCAAAAATTTATTGAAATCGGTTTATGACCACGTCTACTTTTTACCAGAGATATTTCTGGAACACCCTTTGGGAATTTGTAACGCGAAATCTTTGTAACTAGAAGTCAAAAAGGAATGAAATTTTGCACAAAGAATAATATTCATATGCTTAGTTGGATGACTGATAAAAATGTTGAAAATGGAAGTGGCTACGCCCACTTTATGCGGCATTCGCTTTATATAAAATACACCGTGTTTTCATCAAACGCAAACAAACAATGAAACCATACAGCTGAGTATCTAATGTTCGATTCCACCCGAACTTAGGCTTCCTTACTTGTTTCTTATAATTTTATTTATATTGAATTATTTTTTTTTGTTTTAAATTAAATTAAATTATTTATTTATGTTAAATTTCAAATGCATTTTGTTAAATAAACATAATATGGGCTACAAGCGACATGTAAAAAATATAAAATATCGTTTATTTTTGTAATTTTTTTTTAAATATTGGTTTCAAGACTGTAAGTAATTGAAAGTACTTGAAAAGAATTGAAAAGTCGATTCGAGTCAAATCTTTTCAAGTACTTTCAATTTGCTAAAACTTCAATTATCAATTCAATTCCTTGTACTTGTGCTTGTACTTGAAAATTATGGGAATGCCAGTACCAGTACCAGCACAATTCCTTTAAAACCCAATAAACACAACGGATTCGCCTCGAATTCGCGTCGGATTCGCTTTCTCTGATTATATTATCGCGGCAATAGTTCGCGGCGATAGATCGGCGAATCCGAATTCGTAGGCATGTCACCTATCACTAGCGATTCGAGAATTTGTTCATTCTCGGATCGCTGGCGATTCGAATTTTTTATCATTAGCGATTCGAGATTTTTTTATAAATGGCGTTTCGAAAAATTAAAAGTTCAGTGTTTGGTTTACTGGCAATGGGCTAAATCCGTATAAAATAATACAAACCACTTAAAATATTTTTATAAAAAAGTTTAAGTTTCTTGAATAACAAAAGCTTTTCAAATAAATTTAGGCAGTAAATAAAGTCCCCTTATTTAAACTATTTTGAATTGGTTTTTCTACATACTCCTATCTATTTGATTATAAACCGTTTTGATCTACTGGAACTGTGATATTCGAGTTCAGGAATAAATGTAAAATTTCAGAACTAAGTATAACAACTTAAAAAAAACTGAAAAAATTAATATCGCGAAAATTGATTTTCTCGAACTTGCCGCGAACTCGAGGCGAGTCCGAGAAATTACGTTCGCGAAAATCTGCTTTCGCGTACTCGCCTCGAATTCCCCGCGATATCATCCTCGCGTGTGTGTTTATTGGGAATATACTTGTCACAAGTCGTACTGGTACTTGATATTAACCAGGTCTGGATCTGAGCTACTTGTATCTTAGTACTTACTTTTACGGTAATTCAGTACTTGCACTTATTTGGTATTTAGGTACATATTACCAGTTCACATATACTCAATACTTTACAGGTCTCTTGGCCGAAATTTATTTAGTCTCTAACTTTGAAACTGTAAATATCATAAGTATGAGATTTGGGAGTTAAAGAGAGCTGGGTGTCAATAAGTGTGATAATAATTTATTGTTCACCATAAAAAAGGTGAAATCGATATAATTTTCTTGGTGGTTACGCCAAAATTGCGGTTAGAGCTCGATGTGTATTTATGAATATAAAATTTTGCTTTCCTTATCTTTCCGGCTACTTGAATATGGCGAACCCTAGCTACATTGTATTCCCGCATGAGAACATTCATATATTTACACATATCTATGTATGAAACTATGGAACTATGGATGATTACCAACATGGCGAGTTTGGAGCTTTTAAAAATATAGTTGAGACATCAGCTGCATGAAGTTTTAAACTATGCAAACTAGAAAAACCTTTTTTTTAAGTAGATACAAAGCTTAATAGTTGCTTTAATTTTTTTTATTTAACTTGTATGAAATGTGGTTAATTGTGCAGTACTCCTATATTTTTTTGCAGTGATACATCACATACCCACCCTATCAGCAAATCAAACAAAAAAAAACTATAAAAATCTATCTATAAACTGAAAATAATAATATCTCACCCTAATTTACGCATTGTTTACTTAAAAAAAAAGGCCAGCAGCATCTTACTAAATATTTATTTATTTAGTTTATTGAATTTAGAAAATTTTTAATTTCATTCCGTTATTTACATATTTTTGTTTTTGTTGTTGATCGAAAAATTCTTGCCTCCAAATATAAAACATTTGTTTTTGAAATTGAAAATATTTTTTTTGAAAGAACATTTTTCAGCTATGACAACAATGCGTTTGTCGCACAACTGCATACATATGTACATACATATTTATGCTGTATCATAAGCATAAGTACTAAATTAAAATATTTTAACATATGAACATGCTTATGCACACACATATGTATGTATGTAACTATTTATAAAGTTATTTGTGAAAGCTAATGAATGTTGCCACTTTGTTCGCCTGTCAAAATATTTACACAAATATTTTTCATAGCGCGCCGCGACGCAACATGCATATTTCTATGCAGTCTATGTAGTTATGGATATAGTAATATGTACATATGTACATGATATTATTCGAGCAGGGCTTGCCTTAAATAATTTGCTGTCCCCTACTAGTAGTGTGTTTAGTGCCCCTCTGCGACACCCTTTACCCGTCTCCGATCGGGAACAAAATTTATATATGGTTTCTTCGACTATATTACCATCGACCAAGGCGGTGAGGTTCGCGAAATATGATATAGAATTTATATTCATACATTTGGGAACCACCCTAATGTACATACCCACCAAAAAATTTAAGCCTTATTTAAGAATTAAAACAGTAGATTTAAAGGCTTATGAAATAAGGCCTGAAAATTATAAGGGAGGCAAATTTGTATGGCGTAAGGCTTAAAACAAGGTTGATTTTCCCGTGTTGATGTCATCAGGCCATAAGGAGTACTCCCTCTCTCTGAGAGCACACCTTATTCCAAATATATTCCACAATATATCTTATTCCAAAGACTTATCCACCATGCGAAATAAGGCCTAGATAAGTATTAGAAAGTTAGTAGCAGACAGAGTGAGTGCATAACAGAACCAGCACTGCCAGCCTACTCCTTTTTTAGACCTGATTTGTCAACAATAAGCAACACTTTTTTGCAGGGTATGTATGAAAGTGTAGGTATACATATGTGTTGAATATCTATGACTTTGTCTTTATGGACTTTGACACCTGTCATCTTCTATGTTGTGCAGCACTACGCTCATTTGTGCTTATTTTTCTTATTGTTGCTGTTATTGCTGCTGTAATTGTTTTTGTTGTTGTTGCTGATTTTCTTAAAACGTCACATGTGGCCGAAATTTCATTTTCAATGTTGGCAGTTCGCGTGTATCTTTTACATTTCGCACGCAAACAACCCTGCAAAAAATGCGATTAATCCGGGACGTGTCCGGGATCAATCGCAAGAGAGCATGCGACTAATACAATTTTACATTCCTTTGTATGGAGTGAATTGATCGCATTTGTTCGAGCATGTCCTATGAAGAGACTAATTGTTCAACGTACGGTAACAATCGGGGACTAATTGTGGACCGATTGTTCTCGAAAGAGATCAATCCGGGACAAATATCTTTCGGTATTATTCGCACATTTTTTTGCAGGGAAACGCTACAAATACTGAATGATACACTTTTTGTTATTTTTTGATGTTGTTGTTGTTGTTATTTTTGTTATTTTTGTTGCTGTTTTATCTCGGACACATTTTTCCACACATGCGTGTGTCAAAATTAGTGTTGTCAATTCTGTTGTACATACTCGTCGTACACGTCAGCCAGCAGTCGTTATTCGTCGAAGTGAGACTTTTTCCCATTGCTCGATTGCATAATGATTACACTGTACACGATCAAAAAATCAACAGAGAGGAGACATACATATGTACATCTTTCTCATAATTGGCGCGTAACCGTCTAGACGATTTTGACCGAGTCCAATAAAGCGCGTCAGTCGTTTCTGTTTCGTGCTGTCTGGCGCCGATTGGGAATACCAAGGGAGCACGAGTCAGTCTCCAGCTGATCTTCCCAATGCAGTGGAAGTCTGCCTTTAGCGAGCGGATAGAAATACTTTCAGGGCTGAAGCACCTTCACCCATTCTCACGACATGACCTTCCCCACACAGCCGCTGGACATTTATTCAATGAAGAATGTTTATGTCTTCGTAAAGCTCGTACAGTTCATCATTAAATCTCCGTCGAGACTCGCCGTCGTTAACGCGCAAAGGTCCATAAATCTTCCCAAGAACTTTTCTCTCGAATGCTCCAAGTGCCATCTCATCACGAGATTTTCATGTGATCTTGACAACGTCTATGCTTCTACGCCATACATGAGGAGTGGAACGATGAGTGTATTGTAGAGTGTGATTTTGGTTCATAGAGAGAGGACTTTACTTTTCAATTGCCTACTTGTCTGAAACCTCGTTTGGTCTCGAACGGTTCGGAGAGGTTCTTCCCAATTCTGACGGATCTGGTGGTGTTAGTCAACTTCATGTAAGTTTTGTAACGAAACCAAATTCATACATTGCGGCATATAGGCAATTCCTCTTCGCGCTATCAAAAGCTACTTTAAAATCGAAAAAGAGATGGTGTGTGTCGGTTCCTTTTCATAGGTTTTTTCCGGTATTTGGCGTATTGTAAAGATCTGTTCGATGGTAGATTTACCAGCTCTGAAGCTACGCTGATAAGGTCCAATCAGCTTGTTGACGGTGGGCTACAATCTTTCTCACAATACACTTGCTAAGACCTTATATGCGATATTCCGGAAGTTTATTCTACGATAATTGGCGCGTACTGTGTGGAGTCTCCTTTTTTGTGGATTGGGCAGAGCATACTTAAGTTCCAATCCCATATATCCCATATATCCTTCTTATTTCCAAAATTTACATGAAGAAAGTTATTGAGAGATTTCATCTTAATATATATATTGAATCCTCTACCAATATCCGCCCAAAACTCAAGAAAATTCTAAACTAAATATACATACATATATTGGCACACCCTAATAATCATAACTAAATATGTTAATAAAGTCATTTTAAAACAAGTAAGGAAGCCTAAGTTCGAGTGGCATCGAACATTAGATACTCAGCTGTATGCTTTCATTGTTTGTTTGCGTTTGTTCGATATAGGGTGTATTTTATATAAAGCGGGTGCCGCATAAAGTGGGCGTAGCCACGCCCATTTTCAACATTTTTATCAGTCATCCAACTAAGCATATGAATATTATTCTTTGTGCAAAATTTCATTCCTTTACGAGTTCTAGTTACAAAGAAGTCTTGTTACAAATTCCCAAAGGGTGTTCCAGAAATATCTTTGTTAAAAAGTAGGCGTGGTCATAAACCGATTTCAATAACTTTTTTCGTGTCTATTAACACAAGTTATAAAAGTGTATAAACCAAGTTTCGTCATAATATCTCAATTATTTGTCGAGTTATGGGCTCCGAAATCTCGTTGATTCCTTTGTCTGAAAAGAGGCGGTGCCACGCCCATTTTCCGAAATTTTTCCATTTTTTGTTTCCGATCTATTGTAGAACTCATGCCACAAAATTTCAATGAATTATCTTTATATTTGACAGAGATATCGCTTAAAATGCTTTTATTAGGCCACTTTATGATACCCATATATAAAAGTGGGCGTGGTCGTCAACCGATTTCGCTAAAATTTTGAACATCTATTACTACAAGTAGTGAAAGTGTATAGACCAAGTTTCGTCATAATATATCGATTATTTGTCGAGTTATGGGCTCAGAAATCTCATATATTCCTGCTTCTAAAAGAAGGCGGTGCCACGCCCATTTTCCAAAATTTTTGTATTTTTTGTTTTATGTCCATAGTTGGACACCTTCCATAAAAGTTCAATGATATATCTTTATATTTGACAGAGATATCGCTTAAAATGCTTTTATTAGGTCACTTTATAATACCCATATGTAAAAGTGGGCGTGGTCGTCAACCGATTTTGGCAATTTTTCGGCCAAACATTTGCCTAAGTAAGTATATCACGCCTACCAAATTTCATCGATATATCTTCAACGGTTTCTGAGTTATGACTCATAAAACTTTCAATGTTTGCCCCCTAATAAGTGGGCGTGGCACCTCCCATTTTCCAAAATTTCACCATATTTCTTCATAAGTGCCTGAGCTCAATACGTGTGTGAAATTTTATCACTCTAGCTCTATTAGTGACTGAGATACAAAATTTTCGATTTTTTCTATATAGGAAAAGTCCGATTTCGCCCATTTTCAATACCATCCGTTCCTGTCTTGATACCAACTTACATTTCAAATTTCATCAAAATACCTCAATTTTTGCGCGAGTTATCGTGCGCACAGACGGACAGACGGACAGACGGACGGACATGGCTCAATCGATTTCTCTTTTCACCCTGATCATTTTGATATATATAAGTCTATATCTATCTCGATTATTTCATTCTGTTACAATCCACCGTTATGTGATTAAAACTATAATACTCTGTGTACTAGTACAGCTGAGTATAAAAAATAATTGCGCAAATTCTTCTTATCAAATACAAATTAACTAAATTCAATTTGCAAATTTAACGAGCGCAACATACCTACTTATCTTTATTTCTGTGTGTTTTTCTGTTTGTATATATGTATGTTTGTGTGTTTGTTCATATCACGCAAATGAGTTGTAGGCAACATTGCTGAGTGTGACGCTTGACGCTTTTAAATTGAAATGCTTAAGACTAGTTGGTTAGTTGAATAACTTGTTAATTGAAATCATTGCTAGTTCTTGCCACATGCTGACAATATGTAGTACATTCATACATATGTACAATATATACATACATACATACATATGAATATATGTATAAATGCGTGTGTGTAAATATCTTTCTACAAATGTTAAATCTCATTCACTCACCTCAATTGCAATTAATCACAAATGTGCGTTAATCTTAAGACGAAGAAAAAAAATAGCAAAATCAACGGGAATGTTGCCGTGGCAAGTACGAGTATCCCGTTTACGTTTCAACCGCTGTAGTAGTTGCAGAGCCGACGGCACTGTGGCATGTATGCGTTGACTAGTGGTAGTTGCAACAAAATTTTGTTGCTGCTGCTGGGCGAAATTCACTGCTCACGTTCTTATGTATTTAGCATGCCCAAACTATTATAATATTTTTCATATTTTTAATTGTTTTGTAAAGCGAGCATTATTATTTGTAAATTCTATTTTTAGAATATTTTTTTTAAGAGAAATATTATGAAAATATATTTAAAAAACAAATTGGTTCTTTTCGGCACTAATGCATATGTATATACGAGTATGTGCAACATGCTGAAAAAATCGTTAAAAATGATTTCAACATATCGACTGTTGATTTTTTTTTTGTGTTCGTACTTGTTTTTTTCTGTTATTTCTTTCAATTTTATTATTGCCTTTTTATTGAATTATTTAAGTATGTAAACATTTCTTTTATTGCCGGTTCTAACTGATTGAACTAGTTTTCCTTATTATGAATTGATTATTGTAGAGAAAACATGTAAACATTATTATTGAAAGCCTTAAAAAAGTACCAGATGATGATTTATTTTAGCTTTGGTTTTTTTGCTTATTTTTACACATACATATATACAATTTTATTGTTGCCTTCTTATTGTTCACATTTTAATTGCCTCATTAGGTGCACGCACCATCAATCTAACAAGCATATAGCCACATAAATACACATTCAAAGCCACATTCGCTTACGAAAATTTTGCAGTTGAAGCATAAAAAGTCGTTATACCCAACAAACACTGAGGTTATGTATCGATTTGAGAATGACGCAAAAACTAGCCCTTTTCTCAAATATCTAACGTTAGGGGACGATCCGAGAAACTGATGAGAATCTTAGCGATCTCCAACAAAATGAGACATAATTTACAAATACTTCTTTTTCTAATCAGCTTAACTGGAGGTAATCCGGAATATCTCTTGAGTTAATCCTCAAAATTATAGAGAATTATTGAATTTTGTAATGACATCTCTGGCGGAAAATCTCTATTGTGAATGAAAGTGAAGAAAAAGAAGAATCCAAGGCAGATCTAGCATGAATATGCATACGTTTGGCCGATAGGACTATCAAAACGAACAATCAAGCAAAATACAAAATGGACAAATGTGGCTCAAGATTTAAATGAATAGACAATATGGATTTTACTTATGTACAGTATAAATCTAGAAATAACCGAGTAATTAATTTTCAACTAGAAAGAACCCAAAATTTAAACAAACAGCTCTCGTAAATATTCTCCATTTTATGGATTTGTAAATAAATCTGCGATTTTATGTATCTTCGAACATTTTTTCTTTTCTATTTTTTGCCTTTCCGACAGGGTAGGAAATTGTAGAACGAAAAAAGATACTGAAGATTACACATCGCCGAAACCGGTTTGAAACCAAATCGAACATTCTTTCCACAATACACATCATCCATATTTGTGCCATGAAAAGGCTTCTCATATAAACGAAACAGCCCTGTACTAGCACTGTAGATTCATTAAATTTGTGAGAAAATTTGAAGATAACATTAAATAGATAGAGGGAGGTATCGATTCGTTGCATATTTAATAACTAGGATTAGCTCTTAATAGATTTGGACTGTAGAAAAATGGCATTACGAGAGGCGCTGAAAAAGTTCGCGGAATCAAGTATTTCCTGTATTGCCAGAGTTCTTAATGAGAGTATCTCAAAAACAGGTGATGTAAAAGCTTCAACATCGCCTTCAGGAGATGTAAAACGCACGCCGCTGTGGTGCAGTGGGTAGAGTGCTCGCCTGCTATGCCAGAGGTCTCGGGTTCGAACCACGGTCCGAGCAAAACACCAAAACAATTTTTTCTAATTAGTAAAAATCCAATTATTGAGTTTTTAGGAGCAGCGGACACCTCTCGGCAGTGGGCGGCATACCCTCCGAGAGTATTTCTGCCATGAAAAAGCTTCTCACAAAAAATGCATTCGCCGTTCGGAGCCGGCATAAAACTGTAGGTCCACCCAATTAGTAGGAAAAACAAAAAGGAGCACACCTCAATTTGGGAGAGAAGCTCGGCCATAAAACTCGTCAGAGTTAAAATAGCGCCATTGTATTATTATTATTATTATTATATTATTAAAACGCACGCCGCGCATTTTATTTTTGAAATGTCGATGTTTTTATTGGTCAAAAACTCAACAGTTCATTGCGCTGTGTTAGCGCCTGTATTCGCCGGTTTGTTGTTCTTTCTTCTGATTTTAGCGATAACTTTCTTCTAAAAAATTGAAGTATCAGAATTAACTGTCCGTCGATACTCTAATGCAACAGTTGGAACATGACCCGTTTTTCAGAAGAAACAAGCAATCATTCTTTACGAAACGCTTCGTGAACGCACTACTTTTATTAAGTTAGGTTCATTTTGGAACACCCACACAGTCGAGTCGATTGCTGTATAGTTTCAGGCTCATATGAATATATTCAAAATTCGTCACATCTTGCGATGTTATACACCGAATTTGAACGACAACCTTTGAATTTCTTTTGCACCACTTGACACGTGTGTCTGTACTTGATGCCACGAACTTTAGCAGTGAGCCTCGTATTTTTTTAACTTCTAAGTGAAAGGGAAAAAATCTCAGACACACTTTGAAATAGTTTATAAATACCAATTTTTATGAGTACACTTTAACTTATAGGTATTCTTCATTGGAGCCCTTGCAAAACCGCTCATTGGACATTTAACAGCCTTAAAATTTCTATGGTCAGAAAAATGTTTTCTTTTAAGCATAACACTCGGATTATTATTTTTTCAGTTACGAATATCTACTATATAATTTCTATTCTTTTCTGTCGCTTCTGGAGATTGTTTAAGTACCTTTTTCACCAGTTAGCAAAGTTTTTCAGGTCAATTCAGTTTACATAAATTCATGCCAGATTTTCGTTACTAATTGCTATGCCAAAAAATTTGATTGTTCTTAATTTAGAGTTGATTTAATTTGTTCTTTTTATGTGCATACATAGGTTTTTACTTTTTAGTAAATATGCTATGCATATTGTGCATATGTATGTACATGTATATATATTAGAGTATCTTTAAAATTCCAATTAACGATATTTTACAGTCTCGCTCCTGGTAGTAACATAATTAAAGATATCATATATAAATTTTGGTCCCGATTGGCGTAGGTTTAGGCGAAGCACATTGAGGTCAAATATCAGATTACCATAGAAGACTCAGTCTTTTATAAACATTTAATTTTTTCATACAAATTAAACGCACTCTAATGTTCATATATGTACATACATATTAGTTACCTTTTATAATAATAGTCTACATATATTGCGAATTGCTAATCAAAACACTTTTCTTTATTGTTGTCTGGTTACCACTTAGAAACCACAAAATTGCTCACCTTCGTTTGGTTAATTTATCGATCGATTGAGTTGATTGACTTATAATTTAAAACACAGTATATGCACAATATGACCATAATGACTAACGTTAATAAACGACTAAAAAACTAAACGATTGCTGCAAAGCTACGTCGGCTTTTAAGCAATTTTAACTATGTAATAACATTTTGATTATTGTTTTGCTATTAGCATTTTAAAATGCAGTCGTCATTTGCTCACTTTCGTTTGGTAATTTCTGTGCCGCAAGTATTCTTGAACACTTTCATATACACATGACGTATTTAACATTTTATTACTTTTTATACTCTACTTCTTCTTTTCTTCTTCTTTTTTTATCTATATTTTGTTTTACATAAGGTTTTGTGCATTTCTAATTAATCGCCTTTTTTCATAGTTCCACGCACATTTTTACTAAGCCGCGCGTCATTTTATTGCGTTGCGTTATACCTACGTTGCGTCGGCGTTTTTAAAGCCTTTTTATATCGCGTCGCTTATTATCCTTCATAAAAATTATTAGATTTGTCTGTGCTGCTGCCTGTGTCGCGTCGCACACATCACAGCCACACAGTACAGGTCCTTTAACGTGCTTAGCGGAATGGAATTTTTTTAAGTGCCTCTTAAAAAAGCAAATACGCAACTAGGGTATAGTGGTTGGGCTGCCAGTTAAGTATGGTCGCAAAAAAAATTTCCAATCGTCCACAAAGCCGAATTACATAGTAGGTATACCAATTACTACATATGTAGATACTATTACAGCCAGTTCGGTACATTTCCGAGAAAAAACCACACACTTTCTTGCTTTCTCTTCGTCACAAACGAAATCAGGATGTCCTGGCGCAATAACATGAACGAATGAAGATGCGAACTAGAGCATAATAATAAAATGGAGCGCATAGAGAACATAAAACAGCAGCAAGACACAGCAACACAGCAACACAGCAACAGCAGCGGCAATAGCAGCAGCACAAGCAGCTGGTTGGGCGCGCTGGCTGTGCCGACCGACTTGCTGATAACAATTCAATGTTGTTGAGTTGGTCGCCAGTAATAAGAGCAGCAAGCAAAGTAAGCTGCAACTGTAACCCCAACAGTATCGAAATATGGCTAAGAAAAAAAACGCCACCCAGAAGGCAAGAAGAAGAGCTTCCGCGCACCCAAAATGTGGCAAGTACCTAGAACTCTGTAATCAGTGCTCCAACAGGGAGACAACAAAGCGTTAGCCGCAGATGAGAGAGAACAGCAAATAAAAAAAGGTTAACTTCCCTGAGACAGAGTTGCATCAGAGAATGTTGCGAGCATCGAGCGTTGCTCCACCACACACACACACCGCTGCGGTGGTAAGAGACGGCGCTCAATGCTTGGAGAGCGCCCCATTAAAAAAAAAAAGCAACATACACACTAGGAGCACCCAATTCGAATCCAAAAAAAAAAAAAGCGAGCTCTTGCGCTCCAACAGCCACACATACATACAAACATACACACGCGCACCAAAATTGCGCGCAGCACACACTTGTTCACTCCTTCGAATGGGGAGCACTTGCTGCTTGCAACGTTTGTGCTTTTTTTTTTTTTTTTTTTTTTTTTTTTGATACAACTCCTCACGACTGCGTATGCGCTGAGTTGCTTAACGGTGAGAGCGCTCGACGACACTATGCATTTTCCACACTACATCGGCAAACTCAAGTATGTATGTACCTCTGAAAATAACGAAAATGGAGCGCAAAAATATTCGCACTTCACATCAACCTGCATGCGGATGCCGATGCCGCATGTGCGTGCTTGTTTGTTGCTGCTCTGTTGCAGGCAGTTGCAGACGATGGAGCACCTTTGAACGAGCGAGAGCGCGTAGTTTACAGAGACGGAGTCTATACACGGCGACGACGACAATGAGCAACAAACAACATTCGTTAAGAATTTAGCAAGCGCGCAGTTGGCGGCAGCATAACACATGATACGGCAAATGACGCAACGCGACGCAAACTAACTTGAATGCCTGGCTGGCGACTTGTGCCGTCTGATACTGTTGTTCGCGAAGTCGTCTTATCGCAGAGAGTCAAGGTAGTACCCAGTACATAATTGGGAAAAGAAATTTGCAAAGCATGAAGGCAAACAGACAGACAGCAAAAAGAGACGCAATAAAGGCAGACACACAAAATAGCAACGAAAGCAAGAAAAACGCATCGAAACAAGAAAAGTGACCATTAGAGGCGCGCAGCGAGTTATGTGCGGAGAATTTACTTAGTAACAGAGATGTGCTTAACAGCATGGATAGCATTGCGCATTGACTGCCTCTGCTGCGATTTGCAGGTGGTCATCACCTGTTCGTTACCAGCAAAAGATGCATAAGCTAACTGCATAGACCTATAAGGAGCAGATTAGCTTTAACCCTGGTTTTTTGGTTGTGACTTGGACTAAAGGAAGTTCGTTCAATATCTGAAATTATTTTCACAGCTATTGCTCCACTGGGTATGGCTATCTGAACACTGCAGCTTGCTATGAAATGGAAAAAGAAGACGAAGTTCCTAGAGGCAGTACGTCAGTTGTTGAAAAATAGGGAAAATATACGCTGATTCCAAATCGCTTCGCTAGGTTTAGGTTAGGTTAGGTTTGCCAAGATGCAGTGATCCCTCTCATAGACCGCCCATGGTCCTTAGTATTGCCAACAGCGTATTCTGAAACTAGCCCGACTGTCGGGCGAACGATTTTTTTTTGGCCATAATCAACCTTCTATGGTATTATCTAGGCTCCATAACTAGATGGGTAGAGTACATCGGGGACGTTGCGTGCTTTTCATCCCTGACTCTGTATGTTGTTCCAGTTCGCGGTTTTTGCGTTGTATGACCGAAGCATCATTTTGGCGATCTTGCAGGATGACAGTGTCTCCCATTGGAAATCGCCTTTGCGTATCTGTGCCTTATATATTTAAGACTAGCTGACCCGGCATACGTTATTCTGCTAAAATTTATTCCTATGAAGCTTAAAGAAAAGTCTTTGATTACCGTATTGCTAACCATTATCTTAGAGTCCATCTTAATGACTGCGAATAATAAAAAATTGTCTATTCTCTGAATAAAAGTTATACGTAGTTATATTCGCCGCGACGAACCTACTTCCCCCGATCCCTATCTCTATATCACTCACTATATCACTCCCTATCTCTATTTCAATCCCAATCTCAATCTCAATCTCAATCTCAGTCTCAGTCTCAGTCTCAGTCTCAATCTCTATCTCTATCTCTATCTCTATCTCTATCCCTATCCCTATCCCTATCCCTATCCCTATCCCTATCCCTATCCCTATCCCTATCCCTATCCCTATCCCTATCCCTATCCCTATCCCTATCCCTATCCCTATCCCTATCCCTATCCCTATCCCTATCCCTATCCCTATCCCTATCCCTATCCCTATCCCTATCCCTATCTCTATCCCTATCCCTATCTCTATCCCTATCCCTATCCCTATCCCTATCCCTATCCCTATCCCTATCCCTATCCCTATCCCTATCCCTATCCTTATCCCTATCCCTATCCCTGTCCCTATCCCTATCCCTATCCCTATCCCTATCCCTATCATTATCCTTATCCTTATCCCTGTCCCTATCCTTATCCCTATCCCTATCCCTATCCCTATCCCTATACCTATCCCTATCCCTATCCCTATCCCTATCCCTATCCCTATCCCTATCCCTACCCCTATCCCTATACCTATCTACCTTTCACAATGAAAATAGCTGTATGTGGAAGCCCTGCTCAGCGTCTTTCATTTGCTACAAATATCACTCGAAAACATTCAGGGGTTATCCAGGTCCACGCTTTGACCCAAATCTTGGAACCCGGCCTAGGCATCACTATTTAAAGAGCTCTTTGTTGAAGTCCTCCTCAACAGCTTTCATTTGATACCAATATCGCTCAGAAACTTTCCAGGGTCACTCGGTCCCACGTTTTGACCCATATCTGGGGACCCGGTCTAGGCATCGCAATGAAAATAACTTTATGTTGAAGGCCTGTTCAACACCTTTCATTTGATACCAATATTGCTCGAAGACTTGCTGGGACGATCTGGGTCCACATTTAGGCCTGTATTCCGGGAAGCTCCCACTTTTTCGATTCTATATAACCTATTATGTGCGCTAACACCACATGAATCTGCTGTGAAAATTTCATAAAGATCGGTTGATTACTTTGGGAGCCTATAAAGGATACACATGCACACATACACACGGATTTTACCAATTTTCGGACGCTTCCGGAGGTATTTTCCAAAATTTTCTTCCGTAGGAACCTTCTCCTCGAGAATACGAACAACTGGAAAAAAATTTTACAGAAATCGGCCCAGCCGCTCTCATCTGATGAGGTTAGCAACATTTTTTACAAACCTCCGGGTTCCCAGAAGATCGTAACGCGTCTGTTCGCTTTGATTGCCGCCTGGCTGTCAATGAAAATGTTTATACAAGAGTTTGAGGACGTTAGTTTAGCTGCAAATTCCGCCGCTTTTAAGTCTGCGTAAACCTCAACGTGATAGATACTGCAATAGTCAGGTCGTCTAAAGGATTTTTTTATTCCAAGCTCGGAAAAAAAACATTGCAGCTTCCACCCTTACGTCCATCTTTGATCCGCCTTCAACGTATGGCGATTGGTTCGTAATCCATTCAGCTACGCTTTCAACCACAAGGCCCGCGAATTACAGATTGACTATCTTATTTAGCGCTACTGAGAGTGTTGTGCGTAGCGCTCTTATTGTACATAGATTAGAGAGCCTCTGTGCACTCTCTAGCTACTTTGCATACGTTTTTTTTTTTTTGATCATGTGCCGTCCAACAGACCATAATTTAGTAGTGCATTATTGGCCGCACAGCAGACGTGAAGAGGCAGTGTGTTAGTTGAGTTGATAGGCCTCAGTTTTTGCCAAGTGCACTTCTTGACTCTTTCGTCCACGTTAAAAGCCCGTCTCCACATAACTTGTTTCACCAGAGAAACATGTAGCAAAACATCTCGCTCAATAACCCGTCTCCACGTGGCTGATCGTTATTCAGTTTAACATTTCTCATTCTTGCTCTTCTTAAATGTTTGTATATTTGCTTATATTTTGCGTTTTTGTTTTGGTGTGTGTCGGATTTCGATAGATTTTCGATACAAAATTAGAGAAGACATCGATATCATCGAGGTTGGCAAGATGATTCAGAATGAAACAGTGTTTCAATCTTCACTCGCTCTCAGAAATTTGTATGGAAATTGGCGAGTTTCGGCACTGGTTTCCGTGTCGAAACAAGATTGAGGGAGAAAATGCAGAAAAAAAGAGCGAAACACGTTATGTGGAGACATGGTATAAGTCTCCACGTCAGCTTGCTGTCCAATATGACTCCCACATACATATTTCGTGAAAGGTTTCATGGTTAGCGTGTGATTTCAAAGTTTAGGAGGAGTCCATTGTAGTCCGTTTTGTTCGGATTTATTTCCACCCCTTTTCTTCGGTATTTACTCTTGAGCATTCTTTCGAGTATTTCATTCATTATGTTGAGGTATTCACTTGATAAGATGATGACCAGGTCGCTTCGTCAGGTACAATAACAAAGGTATCAGAATATTCCAACAATTCAAACATTGCCATATGCCGACAAAGTTTTTTTTTTCTCAGAAGGCTCCGTAAATCTTCAAGCAATTTTTGTATGCTTATTAAACAACACTTGAAACAGGTTCAAATCAGGCACTCCTCCAGGATCATTGGTTAGCTGGTTACTAAGGGTTAACCGATGCTGAAATTCTTTCCAATATCTAAGTATATACAGTGACAGTCTGTAAAGTCATTGTGGTGTTCAGACTTTTGTTGCTTTCGGTCTCAATAGAGAAAGGCTAGGCGCTCTGAAGGGCATTCTCTCCCATATAAACATTTCAGCATTAAATTTTAATCGAACTCTTTTATATAAAAGTTAGCTTTCAAATTACAATGATTATGATTTTAAAATTTTTTATTTGTCTTCAAATTTTTACTAAATAATGTCAGTTCCACTAAAACAACTTTACAGAGAAGGCAACTATTCAAATTAAAAGAAAAGTTAAAATGGCATTGAGAAGGGGAAATTAACATTATCTACTAACAGCAAATATAAGACTGTTAGAGCAGAAAATGTTAATTCAACACTAACATTTACTGGTAAAACAAATTTAGCCAACAGCACCACCCCACATCTAGAGCGCTTTAACAGCAACAGCCTGCAGCTTTAACAGCGTACAGTCAAACTAGAGTCTATTGAACGCTATATACACTATAGCTTTACCGCTCGCACTTCTACCGTTAAATGAAACAAATATGGACGGGGTTGGAAAAGATTATAACTCACTGCCGGCATTTTAATAACTGCGATGATAATGAATTTGCAATGAAAAAGAGGCGAGTGGCGATTAAAGGCAGCGTGCATGTGTGCGTGTGTGTGGCGTAGAATGGCGTGCTTTTGTGTGTTGTTGTGATGGGTGAGCGCCAGAGAAAAGCAAGCCAAGCAAGTCTGCTGTTTTGCTACCTCTTTTCGAACAGTTTTTTGTGTTTGTGTTGGCTTTGAGTGAGATTTTTTAAAGTGCTGCGCAGCGTGCTGCTACCCGATGCGTCGGCGCAGAGAGCAGTTAAGTGGCAGAGAGTTCACGTATGTAGTTGTTGGTGTAGTGGTAATGGCGATGGTGGTGGTAGTTGTAATAAGCCAAGTAAAAAAGGGAAATAAAAAAATATAAACAACAACAAACAGTAACATAAATAATGATATAAAAGGCAGCAGAGCAGTGCACAAGCAGAAATAAAAACAAAAAACAAAGCAATAACAACATTGACAGCAACGGCGACAACGAATTATGACAACGTTAGGCGGAGCGAAAAAATTCTTGTTCTCAATCAAATTATTTATACGACGTTGTTGTTGGTGTGTTTTTCAGCGTTAAGTTTTGCTTTTTTTTTATTTTGTTGTTGTTGTTTTATATAGGTACAAATGTGTATATAATATTTTCCCACTCTTCTTTAGTAGGTATTTTTTTTTTATTTACGTAGGAACATAGATAGGTACATATATGTACATACATCCATAGGCATATATGTATGCACCTACCTACATATATCATCATTTTCGTATTTTAGCGACGGCAAATCGTATGATTTTTACCGACGTGGTAGGTAACTATTTGGTGTGTATGGAAAGTTCGTAGATTTTGTTATTAGAACGAATCAAAAGGGCGACGGCAGTTGGATTTTGCATGTTTTTCAGATGAGAGTAGGTACCTACATATCGTTGTACCATACACGGAAGAATTTTTTACTAGAATCAATGCCGAGACAAGAAAAATTAGACTTGATTTTGAACTTAGAATATAATTTTTTAATATCAAGAAAATTGGACTTTAAATAAATAACTAAACATTTTCTTGCTTCAAGTGAAATTGGATTTTAAATAAATAAGAAATTATTTGCTTACGGTAAGTGTTTTTTTCTTGTTTTTAGAAATAAATAATTAAGAAATAATTTTTTTGTTGCAAGTAAAACTTTTCTTATACGAGCTTAAGAAAATAAAGAAAATATTAAATATTAAATTAAGTAAAAATTTTCTAAAAATATTAAAAACGTAAAAAATAAGGAAAATGAAAACTAATCATGAGGGATTAGAAAACCATAATTAGTCAACTAGTACTTATTTTCCTAGGACTTGTTCACTGAAATGACAACATTTCAATTAATATAGATGAAGATGCCAATAGTGAACTCCTTATACCAAATGCTTCACTAACAATCTGAGAATTGCAGAAATATTCAGAAATATGCAAAGCGGATGGCAAACGAAAAAAAATACATGTAACTTTGGAAATGCAAATTCAGCAAGAAATACATATTTTACTTCGCTCAATAAAACGTTTTCTTATTTATTTTCAATTTTTTTTGCTGTAGTTTGTTGTTCCAATTCATCGAAACACAATTTACTTAAATTCTTCTTGATATTAGCAAAAAGATTTTCTTCATTTAAGTAAATTTCAGAAAAGATGTTCTTATTTATTTAAACATTTTTTTTCAAATTTTTTTCTATAGATTTTGTTATTGTTCTTGAATAAGAAAATAATTGTCTTATTTTTGGAAAACTCAATTTCTTAATTCCAGTAATAATTAAGTAAATTTTTCTTATTTCCCAAAAAATTTTCTAAATTGAGTTCAAGAAAGCATTTTTCTTGAATCAAGTATGCAAATTTCTTTCCGTGTACGAAAACTAGCACTTTTAAAATTTCTTTCATAGAATTTCTTTTTAGAAAATGTTGAAAATGCTAGTTTTCGCATGGTACGACGATATGTACATGTATCCACACATACCTATTTACATTCTTCCCACAGTTCATAAATCGGTGGTTCGTTATGCTGCTGCTTTAAAATTGGAGCATCGACTGGGAGACGGATGTCGGCTGCTGGGTTTTGGGCTTCGTGTATCTATTGGTTGTTTCCAATCGATTGCTGCTTTTTCCGACGCTGATTTTGTAGCTGCTTTCACTGGCAACATTTCTACATCGGTACATACATATATACATAACTACATACATATGTAGATAAATTTGTAATAATACATATCACGATTTTGCTGCAGAAATTCATACTCGTACATAGGTAGTTAATGAAAACGTTTTTCCGTTAGAGCAGAGTAGCGAATTTTTGGCAAATTTCATTTGATTATTTTACTTTTCGTTTTAGTTTTTGGTGTGTGCAAAATTTGTAAATTTTCCTGTGTTTAAAGAATGGCAAATGGCGCAAATGATGAAAAAAAAATTTAAAAAGTCAATCCTATTTGTATGACGTCCAATTATAACCTACCTACATATTTTCACCGGTCTCTTGAATTTCGTTATACCTAACCGGGTTCTACTGTACACACATATTAAGATCAATATTGATGTTGGAATATTGGAATTTTCTTCTACATCGCACATAGGCAGATTTTACGAATTTATGCGGCCAAAATTGAAAATTTTAAAATTGGCGCAAATACAAAATCCAAAACCACTCTACGTTTATAATAGACCGGGGTGCCCCTGCCGCTAGTCGAAACTTATTATTCTCCCACTTTTTCGATTTTTTATTTTTTACGTATTTTAAGTAACCCATGTCAATATTTTTAGTTTTAAGACAGTTATCAAAGTAAACAACATGGATTCGAGTGCTTTAGGTAAATATCATTATTTGTTGAAGAAATCGTCAACCTAGCATAATAAAAGACCCAGCATTTTGAAGCTTTTAAGCATATTTCGTTTTCTTGAAAAAATATTGTTCATTTTTTAATTCAAAAGCATTTTAGTTATATTATCGCCTCCGATCGCCCCAAAATTTTTATGCAGTTTAATAGTGGGTAGTCTTTTCTTATGGTTCTGATGAAAATCACCTGCGGAGAGTGCGGCCGGGGTAAAAAAGATATAATGAAAAAATGTCCAAACAATTTTTTTTTTTTTTTTCATTTTCATCGAAGATTCTCCTGGTTCATCTGGAAAAAAATTAATTACCCGTCAATTTATCTACGGAAAAATGCAAAACCAGAAATTATCAACGATGGATGAAAAATTGGCCTATTTGGAAAGTTACTTGCTTTCGTATTTTTAGTACATATTTCCAATTTTTCAAAGTCAAAGAAATACTTATCATAAAAAGGGGCTAAGAATCAGAATTGGGCATTATTCGAATAAATTTTTAATTAGATAATTATTTGAATAAAAATTTATTTTTCAAATTTTATTCAGATAAATTCCCTACGAATAATAATTCTGAGGTTTATTCGTTATTTGAAATAATAAATAAAAACTTAGGGTACAACAAAAAAAACAACTGGTATTGATAAAAAAAAAAAATTTTTGTTTATTTTTTTTGTTTGTATGTTTGTTTGTTTTTACATATATGTAAATGAAAATTATCTATTATTCGAATAATTTGGTTTCTGAATAAACAAAATTATTTATTATTCAAATAAAGATAAAAAAATTTATTCATCTATTATTCGTTATTCGAATAAATTTTGCCCAACTCTGCCAAGAATCCTAAAGCTACATTTTTAGAAGAGTTTTGAGTATACAATTTTGCAGCTCATTCAATTTTAATATAATAATATGCAACATTCAACGTTTTGAAAATTTTGATTGGCTTTTCGGAAATTTTAATTGGAACGGTCTCTCGTACATATTAGGCAAACACTCTACAGAAAAAAAACATCTCAAATCGACGGAATTTTTCACAGCATTCACTTTTCATTCACAGAATTTCACTTTTTACACTAAAATTGGTTGGCTACATAACAGTACACTTGGAAATCTCCTCAAAATCTTCTATAAATTTTGGCCTCGCTTTGAAATTTTTAATCCAATTTTAGAAATTTCTACGATTTTTTCGGATTTTTTCCATAAGCTTGGAAATCCTGCTTAAAACGATTTTTACTGAAAAATTGTCTACATTTTTAAACTAAAATAAGAAAGTAAAATTTTCGACAGAACTCTTTGAAATAAATTTAAAAACTCTGGCGTATGATTTTTTTTTTTTGAGTCACTATATATACTTTTCAATAAAAGCGACTTTTAACACAAATTATTAAAATTTTGCATTAAACAAGCAATTTGGAATAGATGTGCATCGGTACATAGTATAGATATTACTTATATACAAAGTCATATGCAGAACCTCCTGAATTTCATTGTAAATTTCTATGCATGCGTTAAAAATGCTTTAAATGTAGCTTGATACCTTTGTTTTTTTTTTTTTGTTTTTGTTTTTTTTTTTTTTGTGTAGCGATGTCCCCATGTCATACTACTAATTCGGTCCGAAAGTCTCTAATGAAGTTACCCTTTGTTTCTCTCCCCAAATGACAAGCAGTATCCTTTAGTAGACGATTCACTGTCGTTTTTTCCACAATAGATCAATGGAAAGATCCAGAAAATCTACTGTTAGGATCGAAAAAAACCATCTACACAGACACAGCTGGCAGCTGGAGGTCGACTTCAGGTCCCATTATTCTTCAGGTACAAAGACGACGTTTTTTCAGTCGGAGATTTATGACATACTTAAAGTAGCAGAATGGATATTTGGTGAGTGGTGGGGTGGACACAAAATTTGTATCTGCAGTGACAGCCAGGCTGCACTGACGGCACTGCAAACTTCGCGAACCTCTTCAAAAATTGAAGCTTGGCTCCATAGTTAAATGGAAGAAACTTCAACTTATGTGGGTACTCAGGACACTGCGTTGTTCAAGGTAATGAACTGACCGATTAATAGACAAATTGCAGATCAGAAGCATAACCAACTGGACCGCAATCAATAATAGGACAAAGTCACTCCATGAGAGAAACTCATGTAAGACGTTGGAACTCTAAAGATTCGTGTTGAATTACAAAGTGCTTTCTGCAATAGCTTAATAGGGAGGTAGCAAACTTTCTTCTCAAGCAAATAAGGAGCGAGCTTCGGGCCATTATGGGGTTGATTACAGGACACAATCCACCTGACACTATCCCACCCTTTCCGTACATGATGATCCTTTCTAAAGATATAGATAAGTGCAATGGGCAAATTAAGCCTGAGTGCTTGGAAAAGCCAAGGTTTTCCCGGCCTACCACAATTTTATTCCATTCCATTCCACCTGATATAGTACCTATACATTGTAATTATAATTGAAAACAACAAGTAAGGAAGCCTAAGTTCGAGTGGAATCGAACATTAGATATTCAGCTGTATGCTTTCATTGTTTGTTTGCGTTTGATGGAAACACGGCGTATTTTATATAAAGCTAGTGCTGCATAAAGTGGGCGTAGCCACGCCCATTTTCAATATTTTTATCAGTCATCCAACTAAGCATATGAATATTATTCTTTGTGCAACATTTCATTCCTTTACGACTTCTAGTTACAAAGATGTCACGTTACAAATTCCCAAAGGGTGTTCCAGAAATATCTTTATTAAAAAGTAGGCGTAGTCATAAACCGATATCAATAAATTTTTGCGTGTCCATTAACACAAGTTGTAAAAGTGTACAAACCAAGTTTCGTCATAATATCTCAATTATTTGCCGAGTTATAGGCTAAGAAATCTCGTATATTCCTTTGTCTAAAAAGAGGCGGTGCTATTTTTTGTTTGCGGTCTATTGTGGAACTCATGCCACAAAATTTCAATGAATTATATTTATATTTGACAAAGATATCGCTTAAAATGTTTTTATTAGGCCCCTTTATAGTTCCCATATATAAAAGTGGGCGTGGTCGTTAACCGATTTTGCTAAAATTTCGAACATGTATTACCACAAGTAATAAAAGTGTACACACCAAGTTTCGTCATAATATCTCATTTACTTGTCGAGTTATGTGCTCAGAAATTTCGTATATTCCTGCTTCTAAAAAGAGCCCATTTTCCCAAAATTTTTGTGTTTTTAGTTTTATGTCCGCAGTTGGACTCCTGCCATAAAATTTCAATGATAGTATATCTTTATATTTGACAGAGATATAGCTTAAAATGTTTTTATTGGGACACTTTATAATACCCATATATAAAAGTGGGCGTGGTCGTCAACCGATTTTGGCAATTTTTAGTCCAAACATTTGCCTAAGTAAGTATATCACGCATACCGAATATTATCGATATATCTTCAACGGTTTATGAGTTATGACTCATTAAGCTCAAATGTTTACCCCTTAATAAGTGGGCGTAACACCGCCCATTTTCCAAGGTTTTTGTGTTTTTCGTTTTATGTCCATAGTTGGACTCCTGCCACAAAATTTCAGTGATAGATCTTTATATTTGACAGAGATATCGCTTAAAATGTTTTTATTAGGCCCCTTTATAGTTCACATATATAAAAGTGGGCGTGGCCGTCAACCAGTTTCGACAATTTTCCGTCAAAACGTTTGTCTAAGTAAGTAAATAACGCGTACCAAATTTCATCGATATATCTTCAACGGTTTCTGAGTTATGACTCATAAAACTTTCAATGTTTGACCCTTAATAAGTGGGCGTGTCACCGCCCATTTTCCAAAATTTCATCAAATTTCTTCTTAGGGGCCTGAGCTCAACACGTGGGTAAAATTTGATCACTCTAGCTTTAATAGTGACTGAGATACCAAATTTCCGATTTTTTCTATATAGGAAAAGTGGGCGTGGTCATGGTCCGATTTCGCCCATTTTCAATACCAACCGTCCCAGTCTCGATACCAACTTGCATTTCAAATTTCATCAAAATATCTCAATTTTTTCGCGAGTTAGAGTGTTTACAGACGGACGGACGGACGGACATGGCTCAATCGATTTCTCTTTTCACCCTGATCATTTTGATATATATAAGTCTATATCTATCTCGATTATTTCATTCTGTTACAATCCACCGTTATGTGATTAAAACTATAATACTCTGTGTACTAGTACAGCTGAGTATAAAAATAAAAGAGCATTGGGTAGAATTTACTGGACAAAGGCCAGAAAATTTGTTTACCATTTCGCCGAAGAAATCATTAAGTTAGGAAGAGATGACCTGAGCCACCATCTTTTACGCAAATTTAATTAAAAGTAAAATTTCCATTAATTTTTCATATTTTCTATTGAGTTATTACATCACGTAGAAGTCGCTTTTTTAACAAATCATACGTAAGCATAAGATTTGTGACATAATATGAAAATGTATTAGCTAAGAATTTATTGCGAGATGCGCCACATAAGAGTCTTGAAAAAAATTTTACAATAAAATTTGATATTCAAATGTAAATGCATAAAAATATATGTACATATCTACCTATATATGTATTTACACATAAATTTGCATGAAATATATGGGACATAGTATAGCATAATCCAATAATGGTATAATCCAATAATAAAAGTGCCAGCACAGCATTGCTATTACGGAATATATATATGCAAATGAATAAGCGATTCAACACAAAGAATTATTTAACATTTTGAAATGCAGAATGAATTTTGAAAATGCAAGTAAGTACTCACATAACATTCAGTTAGATATATGAAACAATAAATACGTAATATCCCAGCCAACATTCGGACTCATAAAAAGGTTTGAAATTAGTCCTAAATAGGAGCATTTACAGTCATGTATGTATTGCTGTTCTTAAGATGGTCGCCCCAGATGAGCCTAATTTCGTAAATCGTAGGAGCCAGAATTAGAGGCCTGTCTGACTCTTTTTGGACTCCTTTTATTTACGGTCTTATATCACTCTTATTGGATTCCAAAAAGACTCTTATCGGAGTCATATATGTATGACTACTTATTAAAATTTTTTTTTTTAATTTTTAGCATTTTCCTTCTCCTGACCCAGTTTTCTTCATCCTCTCTCCATTCGGTTTATAATAATAATATAATACAATGGCGCTATTATAACTCTGACGAGTTTTATGGCCGAGCTTCTCTCCCAATTCGAGGTGTGCTCCTTTTTGTTTTTCCTACTAATTGGGTGGACCTACAGTTTTATGCCGGCTCCGAACGGCGAATGCATTTTTTGTGAGAAGCTTTTTCATGGCAGAAATACTCTCGGAGGGTATGCCGCCCACTGCCGAGAGGTGACCGCTGCTCTTAAAAAACCCAATAACTGGATTTTTACTAATTCGGTTTCCAAGTACAAATATGCAGCTTCACCTTCGCTTGTTCTCCTCTTCTTCTCTCATTGTGTCACTTTCTTCGCCTTCACTGCTTGTCAAATCTGTATTCTCCTCCGAATTCGAACCTGGCATCAACTTGAAATTTAACCCAACGTAATCATATTGTGCGACATTAAACATTTTATTGTTCCTTGGTGATGCTTTTATACTTCCTCGTTTTCTAAAAAGCATCTATAAATTACAATTGTCATTGAAAAGAAAACAAACAAAAAAATTATTTGGCTCATAATAATGACTCATATGATGGTATGTATGTATGTATTTCTTAAGCTCATATTTCGGATTCATTCCAAAATTATGAGCGCTCCGAGAATGTTAGCTGGGATATACATATAGGCATACAAAACATGCTCACATAGGAATACATATTACAATTTTAATGAAATAACAAAAAATAAAACAAGAACAACAAAACAGAAAAACAGAAAAACAGGCATATGCAAATTGTAACAAATTTTGAAAAATAACCGGTAGCCGGCTGCTGCTAATCTGCTCATGTTTATAGCTTACATGCATATGTATGTATATACATATGTATGTACAAATCAATATACCTACATAAATACATACATACATATATACATATGTGTTCAGCGAGATAACAATATGTAAATGCTCATAGTAAATATGTAGATATGCATCTAATCAAATGTGTATACCAGAAATACGCGCATTAAGGTGTTCAGGCAATTTTCTTTTCTGAATCTGATTCCTTATTTTCCATTTTCGGAAATTTCCATGGGATAGAGGGATTCTTTTAAAATACATCGCTTTTTCTCTTGTTACTGTAGTTACATACAGTTACATCAGTCCTAATTTTTTTGTTTCGAGTCGGTTGCCAATGTGAATATGGGAAAACAATGGTCGATTTGTGCTCTGTTTGATACGTATTTATATGGGATATCGCATGCCATTTTGGGAATGTTCAAAGACTGTCTTCACATAACGTAATTCTTACTCGAAAAATCTCGCAAAATGGTTGTTCGCGAACTAACCCGTATCCTCGTAGTTATCGTTGTTCAGTTTGACATTTCTTATTATTGTTCTTCTTCATTGTAGTTGAGAAGATTTGCTGTAAACGTTAAAACTGAACATTTACATACAAAGAAAAAGAAAGATCAATCTAAACGAAAGAGACAGTTAAAATTGCAGTGACCGAAAAACATGGCAAATCTAAGCGATTAAAAATTATTATAGTAGAGTTCGTGAAAATAATTCGAACACCATCAAAAATAGTTCGTTTAGTTTAGTCTAGAGTTTAGTCATGCCACTTTTTGTAGTTAAATTACCTGTCAGGCATGATAGAAGGCCTTGCCATCTGGCGCATTCATCACTTCTTTCACGCATTGCCAGTAATGCAGAGTGGAATGAGCTTCCATTACCCATTCCACGTCATGCAAAGTAGAATGGAGCGCGAAATATGAACTGGAATAAATACCAGTGGAAATTTCCAACATGCCTTACATTTTTCGCCTTCTTCCTCTGCTTCCCTGTAAGGTATTCTTTATTTGATTCACGAGAATCCTTGTGGTATTGCGTGATTTATTCGTTCGGCGGTAATGCAGTGGGCAAGTCCTTCCCTCCAGTGACAAGCCCACGCTAATGTCAGGCATTATGTCAACGAATGTGGAAGCGATTGCCAGGGCTTTTCTGGATTACCCTCTTAATTCCACAGTCTTCGAGTTTTTTGGTGGGTTAATGTATGTATAAATTTTATGTGCGTAGTATTATCATAATAATGCTATTATGTATGTGTACATACAAAGATACACATACATATGTATGTACATATGTATAGTTGAATATACTTTTTTCTAAAATAGATAAGCTGCATATTACTATTTACTACCAACCATCATTTTATTCCAGCCAACCGTTTTGGCATATTTAATTTTTCATGCCTTCCATAGCATACTAATTTCTTTCAACTTTTTATAATGAAAGTGTGAAACAATTGTTAAACCTACAAATGTACATACATATATACATACATATGAGTCCATTTGTAATTAATAGTATGTTAAAGGGTAGAAAATGCCATTTAACCGTATGCGCTTATGAATGTAATGTGTTTGTTTGTATGCAATCCAATAATTCATATCAGATCAACGAGTCGTTTTATATTTTCGGCAACCATTTTGAATTTTGAAAGCATTTGCGAGAGATATGATTTTATATGTGCGCAAGTAGATAGATATACCTATCCGTATGTATATTCATATACATATGTATATGTATGTGTGCTTGTACGTGCATTTGCTACTGAAATTTTGATGAACACAAAATTTTTTTTCCTTCCTTCCTTCTATTATTTGATTTTAATATCAACGAAAGGCGTAAATAAAACGTTTGGCTTGATTATTACGCGCCGCTTCGGTTGTTGTTGTTGTTGTTGCTATTGCTGTTGTTATTATTTTTTTGTTGCTGCTGATGCCGCTGCTTGATTATAATGCGACGGCTGGCTGGCTGGCTGGCTGGTTGGACTGACTGAATAATGAATAAATGAATGGCGGCGGTTGATGATTGAGTCAGTGTGATATTACTGCTGTTGTTGTTGTTGTTGTTGTTGTTATTATTACTACTAATGTTATTATTGTTATTGCTGTTGTTGATCGAAATGGTGAATATGATGGTGGCAACGCGTTTGGCGGTGGTGGTGATATGATGACGGTGGTGTCGTTCTGTGACCCTTCAAGCTGCGCTCATGCGATGTTGAAGCTGAGCTGATAATGATGTTTGTGATTGTGTTTGTGATGATGATGATGATGATGATGAGTTGGTGTTTGATGAGCAGATGTTTTGCATCAGTAATGTGACAATATGCGTATGCCGAGCGACATTTTTCAATATGTACATACATATCTATTTGGAACGCTCTGCATTCACAGTACATTAGACCGTATCGCAAAAAAAAGTCCCAGTTATGTATTTGATGTCTTCCTGGAAAAAATGTCTGGAACATTTGTTTGACGCCGTTAGATGTCGCCCAAATAAATTTTTTTTCATATCTTCGGTATTTATTATTCGCCATCAGCCAGTGTGTAGAGCTAAACATACGAAGAGTTTATTGTGATGAGAACATCACTAATATTGAGTGATAGCCAAGCGGCACTTAGGGCACTGGCTTCGTGTGAGATTAACTCCGCGCTAGTACTAGAGTGCATAAATAATCTAAACGAGCTTAGCACTAGGAACTCAATGCTTCTGCCATGGGTTCCTGAACATAGAGGAGTAACCGGTAATGAGATAGCGAACAGCCTCGCCAGAGAGGCAGCAGCTGAGTAACCAATTGGACCTGAGCGCTTTCTGAATATACGATCACATACAATAAGAGAGAAGCTCAGGCTGGAAGAACATCATTTGAGAGAACAGCACTGGCATCAAAGAACCAGTATGCGACAAGCAAAGCATCTACCCGGGGTCCTTAACAAAAAGCGCTTCAAGGTGATAATGGAGCTGCCAAAATGCAAGATGAGAATAGTGATGGGTATTCTTACAGGTCACTGCAAACTCAAAAGCCATATGCACAAAATTGGCATTTGCTCTAGTAGCACAAGCCGGTTTTGCGACATGGAAGATGAGACTGCGGAGCACATACATACCGACTCCTGGCATGCACTGCAATAACTAGAAGGAGACAGAGAAAACTCGGCTCATATCAGCCGGAGAGAAATCACATACCAAACCTAAGGCCGACCTAATTTCTTAAGTTCTTAAATGTGATTGCACTTGGGGCGGTGATATGATGAGTTGGAGGACACAATAGAACCTGTCGCAGTGCAATATATACTCCTAGTATCTATCTATCTATCTAGCTATGGCTACTTGTACGCATAAATCTGTGGCCACAAGCCATAATCGCCTAAGTAGTAAAATATGATATGAATGTGTATTTTAAAAATCATAAAAGTTGATTAAAAACTATGAATGCCAAATCGATGAGCCATCCACGTTGCTACGATTAAAGTTTGTATATAAAACAAAATGTGATGAAGAAATTTCATTAAGTATATATATTAATTTTGGCTGTTACAGCAAATCTAATATACCTCTATTGTGAGTAAAGCCAAAATGATTTTATTAATATCTTTTGAATGGAATAAGTTATAGGTATGGGGGTTTTACAGAAATATAATAATAATAATAATACAATGGCGCTATTATAACTCTGACGAGTTTTATGGCCGAGCTTCTCTCCCAATTCGAGGTGTGCTCCTTTTTGTTTTTTCCTACTAATTGGCTGGACCTACAGTTTTCTTGCCGGCTCCGAACGGCGAATGCATTTTTTGTGAGAAGCTTTTTCATGGCAGAAATACTCTCGGAGGGTATGCCGCCCACTGCCGAGAGGTGACCGCTGCTCTTAAAAAAACCCAATAATTGGATTTTTACTAATTAGACAAATTTTTTGGTGTTTTGCTCGGACCGTGGTTTGAACCGAGACCTCTGGTATAACAGGCGAGCACTCTACCCACTGCATCACAGCGGCCACCAGAAATATAGAGTTTTTAATGTATAATAACGTGGTATAAGTATATAACTCAATTTTGTCTTAAGTCGACTTAGGCGGTTATGGCTTGTGGCCACAGAAATATGTAGGTACATAGGTATGTTTGTAGTAGTGCTGGAAAACCATCGATAGTGGTCCCATCGATTGACCATCGATAGTTTTAAAGGCAACCATCGATAGTATCACACACATTTGTACATATCGTCGTACCATACGAAAACTAACATATTTAAAATTTCTGGCGAAAGCTATCAATAAAAAAATTCTGTACGAAAAGTAGAACATTTGACTTTTGGCCGACGAAAAGTGATAAAATCGAGTTTTGGCTGACGAAAATTAATAAAATCGACTTTTGGCTGACGAAAAGTATCAGTAATTATATACTGTTTTTACATTAAAATTGTTGTTTATACGAAATTGATAGTTTTCGTCAGCCAAAAGTTGATTTTATTACTTTTCGTCAGCCAAAACTCGATTTTATTACTTTTCGTCGGCCAAAACTTGAACTTTTTACTTTTCGTCAGCCACAAAAAATCTGATGTTAGTTTTCGTATGGTACGACGATATAAAGTTGTCCACAAAATAATAGGAGAGTCGAAATCAAAATCTTAATTGCTCAATTCTCAAAAAAAAAAAAAACCGCTTTATTTGCAAGTTTTTTTCATAAAATTATTCACTAATCTTTTATTTATATACTCACAGCCCACATATTCCAATCAAGTACCTTAAAATTTATAAATCAAAGTTTTTTTTTGATTAATTTTTTAACAAGAATTATCTAAAGAAGGATATCGCAGTAGATAAGCTGATTGGAATTGTGTATGTATACTAAAAAGTGTGAATGTCAGACAAAACGAATTGGCAAAAATTTTACCTTGAAATTCATATCTCATCTCTTTCACATTGACATTTTTAAAGAAAACACACACATACAAACGGAAGTAATATAACCTCTATTTGGATAAACCTTGTTTTTTAACAGACGTAGTTATGTACCAAGTAAAATACTATCGATGGTTAAAAAAACCATCGATAATCGCTATGGCATCGGCCCCATCGATAGTATCGATAGTTCAATCGATGGTTTTCCAGCACCAGTTTGTATTAAAATGTTGCAAGAAAATTAAATTGAAAAAGCTCGGTGGCATGTGAAAACGATGCACAAGAAATAAAGCTTTTTTTTAGAGCAAACATAACAATTAAGTTTTAATTTAAATTTCTAGTCTTAAATTGACCTTGTCTGTGCCAAGGACAATTGCCAATACACACATACGCACCAAATAAACATATGTACATATCACTTTCATATATGGAGCATAGAGCCTTGCTGCCTTCCATTTAGATCTATTTAGAATGATTATATACAACTCGGCCGAGCCCAGCTGATTTGTATTGGGAGCTGCAAGTAAATGCCTATATAGTACATATGCATATACATATGTATGTATTCGAGTAGTTTTTGTTGGATATTTTCAGCACATGTTTCGATTAAATTTAATCGATTTCTTTGTAAACTTGAAACCAATGTCAACAACACATTTATTTAAGGCGGTTGTTGCTGAAGTCTACATACATACATACTCCCACACCCAAACGCATACAAAGCAGTGATATACTAAATTTATACATAATATGTATACATTAGTATATAGATCTATAGATGTACTGTATATATGTATGTACATTGATATGCGGAAATAAATGGCAACAAAATGCTGTCGACTGCGTCTAGGCCAAGCGCAACCAAAGAATAGATGCGAAAAAAGCGACTAAGAAGAAGACTACATACATATGTAAATATGTACGTATTTACGCCCCAACACCGTATATAGCTGGCAACCATACAGCCACCACACTAACCAGCCAATGCGTCAAAACAACTGAAAAGCCAAAAAGAGAGTGAATGTGAATATCGGCCGGGTGGCTGGCTGGCGGGCCGGACACAGTTCAAGTCCTTTTTTCGACTCGCCGTCGGCAACTTGACGCTAACAACATGCAAGAACTATCGAAAAGGACATGCAGATACAAAAATACATACATACATATATACATATCTACACAAATTCATACATATTCACGTATGTAGTACATATAAGTTTATGTAGCCACTTGAGTTTATAAAAAAAAGTAAAACAAATGAGAATCAGCAACGACAAAGACAGTGACAAAAAAAAAACAAAACAAGTAAAAGCGCGGCTGTCTTCGGCCGTACCGAAGACTTCATACCTTTCATGAGTGGGGAAATGAAAAGTTACCTATGTATGTATGTACATAGCCTGATTTAGTATAATTTATAATTTCAATTTTGTGGGTTATTTATGGAACGGTTTATTAGAAAAAATGGCGTCTGGGCTATTTAAATGGAGGAGTTATACGACAAAATGTGTATATCTGAACAATCGGTTGTATGGGATATATATGTTATAGTCCGGACAATTTTCGCTTACCTTGTTTGGGCCAACATGGGTACAAATACTTCAAAATTTCACGCTTTTAGCTGTTAAAATGAAGAAGTTATACATCAAAATGTGTATATCTGAACAATCGGTTGTATGGGAGATATATGTTATAGTGCTTCGATCCGGACAATTTTCGCTTACCTTGTTTGGGCCAACATGGGTACAAATACTTCAAAATTTCACGCCGTTAGCTGTTAAAATGGAGGAGTTATACACCAAAATGTCCATATCTGAACAATCGGTTGTAGGGGAGCTATATGTTATAGTGGTCCGATCTTGACAATTTTCTGTAACCCCGTTTGGGCCCATATGGGCACAAATACTTCAAAATTTTACGCCGTTAGCTGTTAAAATGGAGGAGTTATACACCAAAATGTGTATGTCTGAACAATCGGTTGTAGGGGAGCTATAGGTTATAGTGGTCCGATCTTAACAATTTTCGGCAATCCCGTTTGGGTCCAAATGGGTAAAAATACTTCAAAGTTTCATGTCCTTAGCTGTTTAAATGGGGAAGTTATGCACAAATTACATCCAAAAATTTCATGTATATCTGAATAATCGGTTGTTTTCTATATGTTATAGTAGTCCGATTCGGCCGGTTCCGACAAATGATCAGCTGCATATAACAACATACCTGTATTCCGAATTTCATTCAGATATCTAAAAAACTGAGGGACTAGTTTGCGTTCACACAGACGGACGGACGGACAGACGGACAGACGGACAGTCGGACAGACGGACAGACGGACATGGCTTAATCGACTCAGCTCGTGATTCTGATCATATCGGTATATATTTTGGTGGGTCCCCCACGCTTCCTTCTGGTACTTTCGACAAAAATTTTTTGGCACTAAGTTATAATACCATTTCATTCTCATGAAAGGTATAAAGAAACGCTGGGGTTGTCGCCCTCGTCTGTTTCGGAATTCGAAATTTGCTTAAATTGGCGCACTATTTACTTATACCATGTCTCCACATAATGTGTTTCGCTCCTTTTTTCTGCATTTTCTCTCTCAATCTTGTTTCGACACGGAAACCAGTGCCGAAACTCGCCAATTTCCATACAAATTTCTGAGAGCGAGTGAAGATTGAAACACTGTTTCATTCTGAATCATCTTGCCAACCTCGATGATATCGATGTCTTCTCTAATTTCGTATCGAAAATCTATCGAAATCTCACACAGACCAAAACAAAGACGCAAAAATAAGCAAACATACAAACATTTAAGAAGAACAAGAAAGAGAAATGTTAAACTGAATCACGATTAGCCACGTGGAGACGGGTTATTGAGCGAGATGTTTTGCTACATGTTTCTCTGGTGAATCAAGCTATGTGGAAACGGGCTTTTACGTACATAGGTACGTACATATGCATGTATGTACATACATACATAGATGGATCCTTCGAATATCTCTGCTACTAAGCTTTCCTGCGCTCTGTTGGAATACATATATGCATGTACATACACTCAGGGAAAAAACAAGCTAAATTTAAGTCTAACGGGATTGAAACAAGCCGAATACGTCATGACAGTTTGTTAACCTTGAAAATGCTAAAATGAAGAATGTATTCTTATTTTTAGAAAGAAATTTTTTATAAATATTATATTAAGAGTGTGCAGTTTTGAAAAAAGCGTACGTAAACCTATTCTGAGCACAACCCATGACTGATTCAAGCCTGTCCAATCTTATTTTAGGAATGATTATACATATATTGAGAATTTCATTCTGAAATCAAGAATATTATACTTAAATCAAATTTGTTCAGTTTTTTATCTTGTTTTAAGCTTGTGAAAACTTAAATTTAATTTATTTTCTCTAATTCTTTAATCAAGTACGACACAGCTTGAATATAGTCCGCAACTTTTCTCTGAGTGTAAGGACATTCATAGACACATAGATACCTTAGAAACCCAAAAACATACACACTCGTACATAAATGTTTTCTATGTTTTCTTTCTTTCCCTATTCTATTTAATCCACTATTTAAAGTTTCGTCGGCATAAAAATTGCTTAAAAATTCGGTAGAACTAATTGTTTTGGTGCTTACCTACTCGGTAGTTGCATTGACATGTAAAAGGATATTCAAGCACACTAAAGAGACTTTAAAACAGTAGTAATTACACAAGGCACTTTTAAGCATACGAAATTGAGGTGAACGTACTTAAGTTGACCAAAAATGAAAAAAAAAAAAACAGAAGCTATTCAATACATTTAGCATTTTAAGTAGTTAAGTTGAACATTTGCTTTAATGTGTAACCGGAAAATTGAGTAACCATTTGCTATTGACGGAAGCATTAAGGATTTGATTAAGTTGATTAGAAGCGTAACTAGAAATTAAATGCTAAGAAAATCCAAAAAGAAATTAACCTTGTATGAATAGTACTAATGACGAGATATGTGCATTAAGGTGGTGCTTAAAATCAAATTAGCGATTTTCTTCTGTCTCCCCCCCCCCTCCTCCCACTTGGGTAACAGCACCGTCAAAGATACCACATATAAATGTTGGACCCTATCGGGCATTGTTAAAGGGAGGCGTAAAGCGATCGAAGTTCCAATAACCACATGGTCCCCTGCGCGACATCCCTTAACCGTCTCGGATCAGGACCAAAATTTATATTTAGTATCCTTGAGTACAAGTCTATCGTTTCAGGCCATTAGATAATAAAAAAATTTATTTAATATTTGTGGTCTTTATATGGTAATCTGAACAATGAAATCTCTGCGAGACCCCTTAACCGTTTCCGATCGCGCCAATAATTTACTATATGCGGTATCCTCGACTATCGACCTAGGGGGGGAAGTTGAGAAAATATGCTATAAAATTAGTCTCCATACATTTGGGGACCACCCTAACGTACATATATATCCAGTCCGAAAATATTTTATTTATGAAGTCGCTAGAGGGTTAAAGTATTCTATAGAATTAGCATGGCAAGCCACTCGTTTCTGTTTCGTGCTGCCTCCGCCAATTGGAAATATTAAGGGAGGACAAGTCAGTCTTCAGCTGATCTTGCCAACGCAGTGGAGGTCTCCCTTATCTTCTGCCTTTAGCGGGTTTCAATAGAAATACTTTCTGGGCTGCGCCGTTCGCTAACAAGCAAGTTCCATCTCATCCGATTTTGACATCGTCCATGCTTCTGCGTCGTACATGAGGACTGGAACGATGAGCGTTTTGTAGAGCGTGATTTTTGTTCATCGACTGATGACTTTATTTTTCACTTTACTTAGTCCGGGGTAGCGCTTATTGGCAAGAGTGATTCCTCGTTGGATTTCCATGCTGATATTATGTTTTGTGTTTATTTTTGTTCCCAAATTGACTCAGTTTAGTTCCCAAAAATTTAGGTTAGGTTAGAGTGGCTGCCATGAGGGCACACTTAGGCCAGTGCAGAGGCCCATTGTGATACCACAAGAAGAAAACAGATTACTCCTCCTTTTTAAACCAGTTTGATACCCTAATGAAATTCACCAGGTCCTTTATGTCGACAACCGCGACTTTAGATAGGCTATCCAGGAAAGGTGTCCCAAGAAAGCGTCGTCTGGCGCTGTTAAGAGCCGGGCAATGGCAAATGAGGTGTTCGATTGTCTCCTCTTCCTCATCATCTTTGCAGCTTCTGCAGCATCTACGGTAGGGTGCACCCAGTCTCTCTGCGTGTTTCCCGATAAGGCAGTGTCCTGTGAGCACCCCCACAATCCCAAAAATTTAGAATCTAGAAAATTTTTTAACAGAATACTTCAATACAAATAACTTTAAATACAATAAAAATTTTACTTCAATGCAGGGTTGCGTAATTTCGAATCAATTTTGATTTCAAACCAACTCAATATAGAATCAACTTGTTTCGTGATTCAAAATACTTTCAAATAAAAGATAATTTTTATTTATAATTCATTTCACAAAAGAATCAAAAATGCCATTTGATTCGTGATTCAAACTATTTCTCAAGAGAATCAAAAATATATTTGATTTTTGGTTCAAATATATATTTAATTTTTGATTCAAAATATCTTTAATTAGAATAGAATTTTTGATTCGACTCAAATTTTTTAGGGGGGTTGTGGGATAACGTATTGCAGTATTTTTGATTCTAAATAAATTTTGATTCTAAATAAATTTTGATTCAAAATAATTTTGATTTAAAATCAGATGTGAATCAAGAATCAGAAAATATTTTTGATTCGTGATTCAACCAAATCAAAATCACGCAACCCTGCCTCAATCATTTTTTGAATTTTTTTATTCCACTTCATAAAATGTGTTCAATTCAAAAAAAAAAAAACTGTAAACAAATTAGTAACTTTCTTTGTGGATATAAATCAGTTGTTAGGGCTTCAGTGCGTAAATTGTGAGTATTTCATTTCATTTTATTTTATTCTTTTACTTTTGTTATCCATCAATTTTATATACATTTGTAAAATATAAAGTGCCGCCTTCTTCGATTTATTTGTTTTTGTTTAAATATTTCGGTGTTTCTTTTGTCTGTGACTTTTTATTAATAACTATTCCGCTCATCACCTTGAGGCAGTCGTTCATTTTATATTATTACACTCCAATAATCATTAACACGAAATTAATAAAATTTATTTTAATTAAATTAGCTGTATTACAATTAGAAGTTAAGTTAAATAAGTTTAATCAAACAATCTGGCAGTATTTGAATGCATAGGAAAAGCTTAGTGGTTCAGTACATGCAATCCCGAAAGAAAGATCAAATTTAATAGGTACTGCTGAAAAAGGAAATTTCTTTAAAGCAAAATAAACGAAAAGGTAACAGTGATTATTTTTATAAAAGTGATTTTAGCAAAACAGAGTCTTCGTTATCAGTCGTACTTTCCTATGAATTCGAAATCCAGGCCGTTCTCGAAGTGAAATTTACGCTTGGTTCTAACATCCTGAAACCATCTCGAGCGTATTGTAAGTTAACATACATTCTATGAACATATGTATGTACATATGTAAGTATACATGTTGAACGCTGGAAAATATCATTAGTTATAAACTCATTCTTACTTCGTTATCCTAATCGAATATCGGGTCTAGATTTCCCACAATATTGACTAGATTATAAAGAAAACATAAAATAATGGTTTCGAGACTGCAACTCTCTTACATATTTACACATGCCAATATCTCAGTGCTTACATATCTATATGCATTTCTATAACCACCAAATTCGTTTTTAAAATGCCGTAAATCAACTGCGATCGCTCCATAACACGAAAAAATCTATCAATTTTATTTATGCATCGTGCAACTCAACGTCTTTTATTCATTTGGAGACGTGCATTTGCTAGTTTACGACTGCACTCGATGAAATTAAAGAAATAATGAAGAGGAACCGCTTTTTAATTTACACATATTTTTTTTTGTTTAGATTATTTCAATTTATTATTTTATTTTGATTTTTTATTTCATACTTAAGCTAGCATTTAATGTTTTTTGTGGATTTTCCGAAAAGGGGTTAAATTAAAAAAGTGAACGCCTAAAACAACAATAACTAAAAGCAAAAAAAGTGGGAAAGTGTAAGCAAATAAATATAAATCAGAACATACATACTTATGTATATGTATAGGCACATATGTATGCATGTATAAAAACCAGGCTCTGTAACGGTTATGAGTTATATCCAAAAAGTTGATTTTTAATCATTATTTGCTGAGTTTTATTTTCTGCTCACAAAATAAAAGTTATTTCTTGAGTTTTATTTTTCGATCAGAAAATAAAAGTTATTTTTTGAGTTTTATTTTGCGATCAGAAAATAAAAGTTATTTTTTGAGTTTTATTTTGCGATCAGAAAATAAAAGTTATTTTATGCTCAGAGAATAAAAGTTTTTCAGTTTAATTTTGGCTGAAATTGTAGATTTTGCCATATAAATAGGTAAAGTAGATAAATAAATTTTTAATTTTTTTATTTATAAACTTTACCTAGTATTAATGTGGCAAAATCGACAGCTGTAGCTAATATTAAATTGAAGAAACTTTTATTCTCCGAGCAAAAGATAAAACTCAAAAAATAACTTTTATTTTCTGAGGGAAAAATAAAACTCAAAAAATAACTTTTATTTTCTGAGGGAAAAACAAAACTCAGAAAATAACTTTTATTTTCTGATCGATAAATAAAACTCAAAAAATAACTTTTATTTTCTGAGGGAAAAATAAAACTCAAAAAATAACTTTTATTTTCTGAGGGAAAAATAAAACTCAAAAAATAACTTTTATTTTCTGAGCAGAAAATGAAACTCAGAAAATAATGATTAAAAATCAATTTTTTATTAAAATCGAAAAAATAAAAGTTAATGCACCTAGAGATAGTCTGCGTTACGGTGATTACATCTGTTTACTTCTTTTGCGTTTAGCATTTCTCCTTCAGTATGATTTTTTTAGTCAAAATTTAAAAAATAACGATTATTTACAATCCCTGATAAAAACCAAAGCGGCGAATCATTCATAGCCATATCGTCGCATTTGTATGACTGACCTTTGCTACAATATTAATTGTTAATTTTAAATAGTTACATAGATATTGCCGCACGATATACATACATAGGTATTTGTTGTTGTTGCTGCTTTTGTTAATGCTGTTTTTTGTTGTTGCTATTGCAACGAATCACGTTTGTTATCTGATATTAAAGAGCGAGCGTGCAATGGGAATATATAACGTAGGTATGCATTTAATTATAAATGTTTGTAGGTACGTAAATAGTAAATATACATACATATACCCGTGTATGCATATATGGACATACATATGTACACAAATTGTGGCCACAATGGCTGGCACATCACCATGTGTGATACTAACACCGCCTATGACACCAGCCAGCAGCAACAAAAATAACAAAAGAAATGTCCCCGAATTTCATTCCATATTCATATCCTCTTCAAGATCACGCGCAAAGCATTTTGTTTCAATTTAAAACTAATGTCCATTAGACGAAATGTGCATTAGACTATGTCAGAAATAAAAAAAAAAATGCGAATAATAGGCGAATTAATAAAATTTAAATTTAAGTATATTAATTTAAATGGGAGTTTTCCTATAATTTCTTCAGAATATACATATTTACAACAGTTATTAAGGCATTACTTAACGCTAAATTTCCTCTACAAAAATCCCAACAGTTCTTTAAACTCAAAATGTAGCCGGTAATGTAAGAAATCTTTTGATTATTTCAGGAAACCAGTTTGCCCATCCAGCCTGTGACTTTTAGAAAACTTAAAAAAAAATTTTAAAATTTAGAACAACCCTTATACATATTCACATGTTTAATGTACCTACATATATGTATGTATGTTATTACTGTTTGTGTCTCTATATAGGCAATTATTTATTCTAAAACTTTTAATGATGTCCGCAGTAAAAAATGAAGTACCATTGAAATTGTCGGTAAAAAGCAAGAAGGCAAAAGGTTAATAGAACATAAATACATACATACGTACATATGTATGTAGATATGAATAAAATACTAAATTTAGATTTTAAAATTCGATTTGTCTATATTTTACTTTTTATTTTTATTTTAAATTACCGCATCCTTATCCACATAAATATATGAACACATGTTTGAATAGTTGGTAAACAAATCTCACCCAAGCCATTCTTTGATTAGAAATATTTTGGATAATTATCTGTGTATAAAAATACCTTAGTGGCATAAATATACGTATACCTATATACATATGTATGTATGTATATGAATATGCCTAATAAGTTGACCGGTTTGTTAGGTAATATTACTTTTGGAGACAAATCGGCGTCATCAAATGAAAACTCGTTTTTCTAATTTTCCCCATTTCCCTTACCTTCTGGGTTTATTCAAATGCATGTGGGAAATGGCGTTTGGTAGAAAAAGTGATATAACATATGCATATGTACATACATATGTATACATATTTATGTATGTATGTTAATAGGCATATTTTTAGTAAACGTTCGAAAATGACCTTCGATATTCAACATGAATATCGAACTGAGATCGAAATTATTACGAACATTACTTTTCTAACGTGCGTAATATATTTAAAATACATCCAAAATGAGTTTGAAAACAGAAATGAGAACCGTAACAAAAAAATTCTAACGCTACACGGAGAAAACTATATTGATGTCACATCCATATATCTATATCCATAAACTATGGATGTGATATCCATATAATGGAAAAGGAGCCAAATCTCAATGTGTATTAAATAAATTAAAATTATCATTAGAATTCCATTAGGGAATTGTATTAGATTTCGATTCGAGTATTATAATTTTCTCGATTTGGGAATTATGCGCCGTTTTGTTTGAGAACGCTGTGATTCCAAATGGTCTTTCGAGTCTTCCCCTAACATTAGAGATATGATAAAAAGGTTAGTTTTCGAATTATTCTCAAGTCGATATGTTACATACCTCAATTTGATTTGGGACTATGTATGGTATGTTACTACGAGTATAGTACATAATAAGAGATAAAGAAGCGTATTTTAAGACAAAAGCTCTGTCTCAATAAAATTTCGAATTTACAAGGAAGGGAGAATACATAGCATATCGCAGGATCTGTCTTGGTGGCTGTCAAATTGTGATATTCTTCTAAAACGATAACCTACATACCTACATATATACGTATTTTTTCACTAATTTTTCGCGCTTAAGCAACACGACTTCTAACAAGATTTTAGTTTTAATCGATGGCATTTTCTATATCACTTTTCTAATCATGACTTTTGGCATAACATGCGTTCCAAATGGGACTACATATGTATGTATGTACACAGTTGGTGTAAGTGAATACAGATATCATGTTTTCTGCTACTATCCTGCCTTTTCCAGGATACGGCTACGGCTTCTAGGGGAAGTTGAATTCAGTGATCTCCAAATTGGTATCCAAAATAGTGGTAAAGAGTGGTATTCAAGAACTCCCTGGTAACGCTATGAATTCGTTCATAGGCCATTAATGGCCAGTCAGTGGTGCCAGATTGAGCGAAATTTCCCTCTTTGAGGGATATTTCACTGCAAAATTTTTAAAGAGGGAAAAAAGGGACATTTTGTTGTCGTCCATATAAAAAAAGGGATTTTTTGGTTGCAGAACTGTTTACATACCTACATATGTATAATTTATAGTATAACTTAAAATAAGCAAAAGTATAGTATAACTTAAAATAATGAAAAACTCCCATTCAGTGTATGAATACACACGCTTTCGCGTTAACTTATGCAATGCAAAAAGCAGTCGATTACATACACACATGCGTACAAGTAAACATACAGCGAACTACACTGCGTATACGTAACTTGTTTACATAAATACATACATGCAGGTGAAACTAATAAAAGCGTGTTAATAATCGCCACTCTTAGGTAATTTATTTTTCATTGTGCACATTCGTACTGTATTGTTAATAATCGAAAGAATTGTGGAGAATTGGGAGCCACTTAAAATCTATTTTCGCCTGGCCTCATTTAAAGATAAGCGTAAAAAAGCAGAAACGATTTATGAAGAATTGGAAAGAATTCAAAACAAGGCTTATTTTAGATTTTTGAAGTACGTTCTTAACTTTTTCAATGAATTTAACGCATTGTTCTAAAGCCGAAATGTACTTATACACCGACTAGGGCAAGAAGCTAAGACACTTTTGTTGAAAATTGCAAGAAATTTCTTAAAACCCGACTTTTTTACAATTCCGTGGGAATTACAGCTAAAAGTTTTGGAACTTCCAACTCCATATTTACTTGATGTGCATAACGTTTATGTTGGTTATGAATGCGGAGATATTTTGTCAAATTAAATTTGGAGGAAAAGATTGTATTCAAAAATAAATATTTGCGTTTTATGAAGCTTCTACTTTTCAGATAATATCACGTTTTTCCATTTGACGGTGTTTTCGAAGAATTGCAGTTTTTAGATCCCCATATTGTTTTTGATTTCTCTAAAAACAATCGTGTATCACTTCTTGCTCTAACTAAAAAATTAAATCTTAATCCTGATCTCACAGAATCGGAACACAAAAGTATTTGTATAGTTTTAACCGAAACACAAAAAGACGATTTAAAAAAAAAACCTATTGATGTAATGTGGAGTAAAATATAAACTTTTAAAACTATAATGACAATTTTTTGTTTCATAATCTTAAGCAAGTGGTTGAAATTGTACTCACGTTACCCCATTCAAACGCTGAATCAGAAAGAATATTTTCAATTGTAACGGATGTTAAATATAAAAAGCGAAACAAACTATCTAGTGATATGTTAATGGTATAAGTAAAGTAAGAGTTCCCAGCAGTATTTGAGGTAATGAGGTGCATATTCAGTAGAATATTCAATATGAAAAATACCCTGAAACTGAGTTCAAAATTCATTACCGAAAAAATAATTGAACACGCAGTGAAGACATCAGGTGTACTGAAATATATGCTACGGAAGTTCTCCCTGCGTATTCAGGCCTTTTTTCTTACAGAAACTCTCCCTTCTCGATCGGCAGTTTCTAGGTAGTTGATTTTTGACGCCACCTCTATATAAAAACGAAAGGGAAAGTTCAGATTTTAGAACTACATCTCTACTGAATATTCAGTAGGAAATATGTGCTGTTTTCCAGCTGATAAATACTGCTGGGTTGCCTTTCAATCCAAAAATATCAATTGCTTCAATTTTAAAATCAACAAAAATCATATCCACTTGCACAATGCAAATAATTTGTACAACTGATACTTTTAACTATTAAAAAACTGTGTTTGCCTGTTGTATATTCTTATATTACTGAAATAAATGCTTTAAATTCGGTGGGAATTTTGTGGGATTTTTTTTATTTAAAATGTGGGAAATTAGGGATTTTTTTCCAATTTCTGTGGGAATTTTAGCGGATATTATCTGGCATCACTGTGGCCAGCCAGTTTAGCCTATCCTAACCTCCAATCACGGTAAAAGTTTGAGAACGTGTTAAAAATAATAAACACAGAATCACAAAACGATTGTGAAACAAAATATGCAAGGTCGCGCCTATAATTTCCACAATAACAAAGCGACAACGAATTAAAAAGCGAATACACAAATTATCCTTTTTTTCTGTTTGTTGGGAAGTGGTTGATTTGTTGGTTGGTTGTGCCTGCTGACAATCATAAATGATTGCAGATGTCAAAAGAGGAACAAGTTTTCAGCCATCTTTGCAGAGCTTACCTACATATAAGTAAACAAGCTAAAGCATATACATAGAAACCAGCAAATATATACATATGTATGTACATAAATATTTCAATAAGGGCATGATGATTAAAGAAAAACAAACAAAGCAAAAAAAAAATTTTTGTATTCCATCATGCAACATGCCACAGATTTATAAATACAAATGTAGGTACGGTATGTATGCAAGTACAATCCGACGAAGTACACGTTGTGGACAACTGAATTAAAAGCAAATTGTGCAAAGGTAAGGTTGACAATAACAAAAACAAAAAACTGCAAAAAAAAACACACTACAACGGAAGGGGAAACGGAAAGCGCGCAGAACCGCCGCAGGGAGTGACTGAGGTTAGCGTTGTTGCAACAAAATTGTCAACATAAAAATCAAAATAAATAATTCACAAAACGATTGTTTGTAATGAAAAAAAAAAAATAACAAAACAAACAACAGCAACAACAACAACAATTTCGAATATAATAATTAAACAACACAGTAGCCAGCGCTGCAGCGGTAGGCAAAAAATGATAATAGTTAATATAAAAAGGTAGACAAGAGACATGCCAGCGATGACAACTGGAACTAGGGATGTACAACAAATATACCAACAACATGACAAAGACTGGCTGGATATATGACATACATACATATATACATATACACATCTGATCAAACACAAGTACAAAAAACAACAAAGTAACAACTCGTCTCGTTGTTATTGGGCTGTGGTTGATCCTGTTATGCTTTAATATTTCATATCCTATGTCCTATGTCAACGTAATGCAAACACACATAAACAAACATTTCTTGCTTTTTTATTTTGAGTTTGTTGTTGTTGTTGCGGTTATCTGTGCTGCGCGTTGTCATTTGATTTATTTTCAAATCCGGCGCACGTTGCATGTTGCAAATCTATGTATGCAGTTGCAACAACAACAACAAAGCCAATAACAACTATTAATATAAATTCTTGCGTGTTTATTACATATATTTTCCCTTATTGCAATTATTTGTTAGAGATATTTGTTATTTCTACGCTTATATTGTTTTTTTTTTTTTTTGTGTACACAAATATTTTTTCGCACAGCGATTTATTTGCCCGAGATTCGCTTATGAGGCGGAGGATTCGTTACGTTGCAATAACGATTAAGTCACATTGGCATACGTATGTACATACCTATTTGTGTACGTACTTACCTGAGTTCTTAAGCGTTTATTCATGTAACTGTCATCAGGATTATTAGGGGATATTGCATGCTTATTATTTCTAGATATTCGCAACGCTATTTGCATTAGATACCTTTACCACAGCCAAGCAAAACAAACCAACAACAACTTAATACTTAACATAATTTTTATAATATTATTATGCATTTCATACTTACATAAGCAGATACGTGGGGTAAAAATCTGGAAGAAAATTGTAACAAAATATGTATTTGTTTTATTGGGTATTACAAGTATTATCTTCTTCTTTGTTCGAAAACTGTTGCTGCTGCATTTGCCCTGGTACTATTTCTTGTTTTTGCAACAGCACAATATTTGCTCTGCATGCTCAAGTGACGATTCGATTTGATGGATTAAGATGGACATTTCGAAAAAAAATTAAGGAATACACGCATGGGTGCATACATACATACATACATATGAATATATTTATCCAATACATATATGTACATAAGCCTCGTTTAACAATTCAAAAACAATTGGAGAACCAATATCTTTTTCATGTCTCACCTTTGATAATGAATGTTGAAAATATTACCAAGAATGGTCTTTGTCTGGCTTGGGGATCATAATTATTTTGGACAATTTCCGAAGCTTAGTTAAAAACTTTTCGTACTTGGAATGGAATGGAATTGTGGTAGGCCGGAAAAAAACTTTTTATTTTCGAAGCACTCAGATATAATTGCCCATTGTACTTAAGGCCTTAGAAAGGATAAAGAAGCAGGGAAAAGGGTGGGATATTGGAGTGAGGGTTCCTATTAATAAATTTGTCGAGTGATAGAGAATGCACATCCGCCATTCTCAATTCATCCGACGCGAGAATGCGCAATAATAGTCTAGCGAAGGCTGGACAGGTGCAGAAAAAATGCTCTGTGCCATCGTCGCGTCGTCTTTCTCCAGACAAGATAGACATAGTGAGCTCTTGATGATGCCTATGGTGGACATCTGCTGTCTCCAAGGATTGTGTGCTGTAATTTTGGATCAAGAAATCCAACATGGTATTAAGCAGGGCATCTGACGTACTCATTGCAGCCGTAAGGGTCGAATAGTACTATTCGAATTTTTTCCCTCGAATATTATTATTCGTTTATTCGAATAATATTTATTCGAATATTGTTCGAAAAAAGTCCCTCTACTAGTATGTACGTCATAATCGGTCTAACGTCACCATTGCTGGTCTCATACCTATGGTCTTGCTGAAGGTTTTTCTGCATTGTCAGAAACCTTTCAGCGCCTAGTTCACCTTTACCTCGACATGAGCTTTCCAGGTCAGTTTGTTATCTAGAATAATTCCTAGATATTTTTACCTCTTCGGAAAGACTTACATAGGTTTACACCCCGGGGCACCGGAAGGTGTACGTTCTTAGTAAGGATTATGAATGCCACATAAAAGATTAGGTAAGGACTTATGTATATCTCTAGATTGCTTACAATATTTATTTATTTAATCAATCTACAGAGTAACCTTATAACTAGACTAAACTAATTTAATATACATACGTACATATGTATGTAGTAAATATGCATATAGTACATATGTATGAGATAATAGGAATAAACGTTCTTATCCAGAGAATACGCCTTTTCCTAGTTTTAAATACGTTTTGCTTTTCAATTACTTCAAATTTAATTTTTTATAGAATTTAATTTTCACCAAAGGAATTTATTAAAGTGAGCAATGCTCACTATATATTTAAATGTTTTATGTACATACTTGCACATCTACATAATTTTGTCGTTTAATTTTTTACCCCAAAATAGATTCTCGCTTAAATGTCACTTGAAATTCAACGACATCGAATGAATGCCATTGACCTGATTAACATAAAATACCCGCAGTTTTATTTTCAATTTATGTACATCCGTAGAAAGTACTTGTTGGCTTGCGTATGTACCTACATACATACATACATATGTATGTAGGTACATACATATGTATGTATGTAAATATATACATATGATACATATGTTTCAAATGGCCCCTGTAGGGAAAATCTCTAGTTCCAAACTAGGTCGCTTCTAGTGCATTTTTCGACACTACTAGTGCGAGCTAAATCTCTTTTGCATGTTATCAACGGGCGAATTTAACACGGCGATGTCCTAGGCGGTGTCAATTGTCACCCTCTGCACTACATTTTCGATAGTTCCGAACTAGTACTAAATTCTACAGTTTACACTAGTTCGTTTATTGGCACATTTTCGATAGTTCTGAACTAGCTACAAGTACCTACAAATTCTACAGTTTTACATCTGCCGCTTAAGTGCAGACTTTGACACACTTCATGCAAGTGGCGCGATGGCCCACTGGCTAACGCATGTGCCTTTCAATCTGAGGGGCGCGGGTTCGAATCCTGTCGGTGTCAAGGTGGATGATAATTTTTTTTTTTTAATTTTTTTTTGGCTAATATTTTTTTATTTATTTATTTAATAAAATTTACAGTAATATTTAAAAAGTAATAAAATAAAAAAAAAATTAAAAATAAGCCTGAGGGATCGGGAAAGCATAATTAGGGGAACATTTCATTTCATACAAGTTAAGATGCAAATAGAAAACTCTTTATATGAAACGCTTCACTAAACATCTGAGAATTGCAGAAATATACAAAGCCGACGGAAATTGAACGAACGAAAAATTTTCATAGAATTTTCGTCACTTCGAAATTGCATACAAATCAAAGTGTGTCTTATGCCTCAGCCACACATGTGGTATGAATATTATAATATCAATACTATGATTTCGCTTTACTATGGACATTTTCAATTAAACTACAATATGAGAGTGACACATATGTGGTATAGATCGCAATATTTCTACTATACTACGATGTGTGTCTCTAGCATTATATTGGTCACTCAATTCACTCCTCCTGAACTGGTGAGGGTCTAACTACAATTGATCTAGTTCCCTTTTGACACCTTTTCGCTAGTTCGGAACTAGAAATTTTGCTCACTAGTTATTGAGTTCCCTGCAGGGGCACTACTGTCTATATAAATGTTCGTAATATACAAATACTTATATACGTAAATATGTATGTACGTATGTATGTATGTAAATTATTTGCTTTTGCAGTTGCAATTTTATTTGCCACTTTCAACACCTAAATGAACTATTTAGCACAACGACCAGGGAAGAGATACACATGTATGTTTTTGCGAAGGCAATTTACCTACATACATACATATGTACTTATGTATGTATCAGAGATCCCAGCAGTATTTATCAGCTGGAAAACAGCACATATTTCCTACAGAATATTCGGTAGAGATGTAGTTCCAAAATCTGAACTTTCGCTTTCGTTTTTATATAGAGGTGGCGTCGAAAATCAACTACCTAAAAACTGCTGAACGAGAAGGGAGAGTTTCCATATGAAAAAAGGGCTGAATACGCAGGGAGAACTTCCATAGCATATATTTCAATACACCTGATGTCTTCACTGCGTGTTCAGTTATTTTTTCAGGCATGATTTTTGAACTCAGTTTCAGGGTATTTTTCATACTGAATATTCAACTGAATATGCACCTCCTTACCTCAAATACTGCTGGGATGTAGAATAATTATTATTTCATTTTGAAATTATAAAAAAGTCTTACAAATTTTCTTCAGAATCGTAAAAGTCTTTTGATAATATTTTTTTCCTGATGAAAATGATAAAACTCTTCTATAATTATTATTCAGAAACTTATATTTTAAAAATCTTTTCATAATAGTTATTTCAAATATATATTTTTTAAGTCTTCAAAGACTTTTTCATTGAGACAAAGTTGAAAAAAGTCTCAGAAAATTTTCAATAACTTTCATATAAGTATAAAATAAAAACAATTTTCATATAAGTACTTCAAAATTCAAGCAAATTTCCAATTTGAAATTGTATGAAAGATTTTTATCGAAGATATAAAAAAAATTTGTTACTCAAAATAATTACTTAAAGATACTTTTGAAATTCGTCTCAATGAAAAAGTCTTTGAAGACTTAAAAAACAATTTGTTACGGATAATAATTACTCAAAGACTTTGTTCAAATTTGTCTCAATATAAAAGTCTTCGAAGATATAAAACAAAATTTCTCATTTATAATAATTACAAAACGACTTAAAAAAAATATCTCAGAAATATTTGTTGTTGTCGTTTGCGACCTTCTTCATCTTTACTAATATCTTTAGCTGCACTGGCTAAAGAACTCCACGTCACTAGGTACGGACGTGTTAATAAATTTTTGCCCTGAAGACGGTTGCAGTTCAGCAACCGAATTATATCGGCAATCTGCAAAATTAATTGCGTTTTATTTTGACCTGAAGCCAGTGCAGCTAAAGATATCTCAGAAATAACTATTATGGAAAGACTTTTAAAATATATTTCTTTCAATAATAATTATTTTTTGATTTTTATTTTTTCTCTTATAATAATTACAACTCTGGTATGTATATACATAACTATTCCAGCACCCTGCGCTTCACTATCTCGCCATATATGCGTACATATCGCTAGCTTAGAGTGCAAATTTTGTAAGTCCTTTTTTAAAACTTTGTAGGAGACAAAAAAAATAAAAAAATTTCGAAATGAAAAAAAAAATTTCTGTTCATGTAAAATTTTGGACTTACACAATTTTCTTCGTTTTTTGGACTTACACAATTTGCGTATCACAGAATAACAACGAGTAGAAATAGGACAAGTATCACAGACTTGTTTAGCGCGGTGCGTATTTGATTTTTCTAGCGTTCTACATAAAAATACACTTTTTCATAAAAGTGGACTTACACAGTTTGCACTCTAAGCTAGCGATATGTACATATGTGATTCGTACGTATGTATATTTTATGTACATAATTGCATATGTATGCACTCATTTTGCAAGAAAGTATCGCACATAAAACAACTAACTGTGGGTGTCACACCTGGGCCGAACTTCCTCAAACTCCGCACCTAGTCACAATCCTAAAGCAATCTAATGAAGCTGTCACTGTTCGCAGTGGCGTCTGAATGGCTGAAAATGTAAGTGAATGAAGGCAGTTTAGTGACTACATATGTGTGTATGTATGTATATACCCTGCAAAAAAGTGTTGATTTTTGTTGACAAATCAGGTTTAAAAAAGGAGTACGCTGTCAGCGCTGCTTCTGTTATGCACTCGCTCTGTCTGCTCCTAACTTTCTAACACTTAGCTAGGCCTTATTTCGCATGGCGGATAAGCCTTTCGAATAAGGTGTGCTCTCAGAGAGAGGGAGTACTCCTTATGGCCTGATGACATCAACACAGGAAAATCAGCCTTATTTTAAGCCTTACGCCATACAAATTTGCTACCCTTATAATTTTCAGGCCTTATTTCGTAAGCCTTTAAATCTGCTGTTTTAATTCTTAAATAAGGCTTAGATTTTTTGGTCGGTACATATATATGTATGTATATACATATATATACATAACTACGACATTGCAATGCTTTGTTGTTGTCTTTCTTGTTTTTGTTGGTCGCGTTTTCTTACTTTTTGTTCATTTTGCTTGGAATGTAACACTTTTCCGTTTGCGGTCGTTGTTGTCACACATTTGTATGGACTACTTTATTAGCGCATGTCTGTTGGAGTGGAAATGTCGTTGACTACATAACAACACTTCCCAAACATGTGTGCATATAAGACTTATATTATAAGTAGGTACCTACATATGTATATTTTTGCATGTGCTCACTCTTATATACATATGTATGTATTAATAATGTTAATAATGTTTCGCTCTTTTTTTCTCCATTTTCTCTCTCAATCTTGTTTCGACACGGAAACCAGTGCCGAATCTCGCCAATTTCCATACAAAATTTCTGAGAGCGAGTGAAGATTGAAACACTGTTTCATTCTGAATCATCTTGCCAACCTCGATGATATCGATTTCTTCTCTAATTTTGTATCGAAAATCTATCGAAATCTCACACAGACCAAAACAAAAACGCAAAAATAAGCAAACATACAAACATTTAAGAAGAGCAAGAAAGAGAAATGTTAAACTGAATCACGATCAGCCACGTGGAGACGGGTTATTAGCGAGATGTTTTGCTACATGTTTCTTTGGTGAAACAAGTTATGTGGAGACGGGCTTTTACAAATGACAACTATTTATGTATGTATGTATGTACATAGTATATATTTTTAAAACTTTCGCTGATTTTCTTGCAACTAATTTTATGCATTTGTGTACCTACATACATACATATATATGTACATATGAATGCATGACATGCGTATAACCTTAATATATTCATCTACTTTTAAGAGGCAAGGACGAATATTCAAACATAAGCACCACCCTGAATTGTGGCAAGAGTTTATAAATTTATATGCACAAATGTAATAAAAACTTCTTTAACTACCCGTAACTTATTTTATGTGAATTTAAATGAGCCATTGGCAATTTTTTAATGAAGAAAAATTGAAAAAATTTTTTTGGTAGAAGTTATGGATCCATTTCGGAGACCACCACATCCCCTCATCAGACTTCTTCAAGCGGCCTCAACCGAAAATCGAACTTAGGTCGTTTCGATTGGTAGTCCAATGTCTATCCCATTGAGCTACCACCGCCGTCAGCTTTGTTTCGCTTAAAAGCCCGTCTCCACATAACTTTTTTTCACCAACAAAACATCTAGCAAAACATCTCGCTAAATAACCCGTCTCCACGTGGCTACTCGTGATTCAGTTTAACATTTCTCTTTCTTGCTCTTCTTAAATGTTTGTATGTTTGCTTATATTTTGCGTTTTTGTTTTGGTTTGTGTGAGATTTCGATAGTTTTTCCATACAAAATTATAGAAGACATCGATATCATCGAGGTTGGCAAGATGATTCAGAATGAAACAGTGTTTCAATCTTCACTCGCTCTCAGAAATTTGTATGGAAATTGGCGAGTTTCGGCACTGGTTTCCGTGTCGAAGCAAGATTGAGAGAGAAAATGCAGAAAAAAAGAGCGAAACACGTTATGTGGAGACATGGTATAATTCTCAATTTTCCTTATATTACAATCCACATACCGACAACAGTAGCTTAATGACACTCTGTCTTCGCTACCTAGTATGTTGGTGCGAATGTGTGTTTGGTTTGTACAAAGTTCTAAAGCTATTAACAAGCAAAGCTTTTGTACAGGCAATGCTTGTTATTGTTTTCAGACTTTTGTTTTTCGGCAGGCTCTCCGATATACATATTTACGTTTGTATTTATATGGCCGTTTTAATTCTAATAATTATTTTATGTGAATTTAAATGAGCTACTGGCCATTTTTTAATTGAAAATTTTTTTTGGTAGAAGTTATGGATCCATTTCGGAGACCACCACATCCCCTCATCAGACTTCTTCAAGCGGCCTCAACCGAGAATCGAACTTAAGTCGTTCGTGGGCACTAGTTACATATGTACAATTACAGTCTGCATGCATGTACAATAGAGTGCGTTTAAAATTCAAATTAACGATATTTTACTGTATCGCCCCCTCAATCTGTAGTAACATGGTCAAAGATATCACACATAAATTTTGGTCCCGATTGGTGGCGGTTAAGGCGTGGCGCATTGAGGTCAAAGTTCAGAAAACTCTATGAAGGGTCAAAAAATCAAAATATTTTTTTTAATTATCTAATACCCAAAATTAATACTTCTATACCCAATGATAACAAATATAAATTTTGGTCCCGATTGATGACGGTTTACTGGTGTTTCAAGGGGGTCAAAGTTCAGATTACCATATGCGACACTAAAAATGTAAGTCTTCTATGGCAATCTGAGCATTGACCCCCTTAAAACACCACTAAACCGTCATCAATCGGAACCAAAAATTATATTTGTTATCATTGGGTATAGAAGTATTAATTTTGGGTATTAGATAATTAAAAAAAATATTTTGATTTTTTGACCCTTCATAGAGTTTTCTGAACTTTGACCTCAATGCGCCACGCCTTAAACGCCACCAATCGGGACCAAAATTTATGTGTGATATCTTTGACCATGTTACTACAGATTGAGGGGGCGATACAGTCTTTTTATGAACTTTTAAATTTTTCATACAAATTAAAAGCACCCTAATGTACAATGTACATATAGTCGATTTAATGGCTGTCTACACAGCTATTTATACATACATATGTATGTAAGTATGTACATATGTATTTACATAAGTACATAACTGGCAATCGTTTTACAACCTACAATCCAAATGGCACACATGTGTCGAGAAGAATCTCGCGCAGTCAACTCTGTGCAGTCGAGGAGTTACTAGTCGCGTCCATTGTCTAGTTACAAATGTATTTAAGTATGTACATATGTATATACATATGTACATAAGTACATACGAGTATACATACATACACAATATTTATGTGCTTATATACACTTAATCGTTCGTTCGTTTTAGTCGATTGCCCCCTGAACGATTGTGTATTTACCCGATTGCCTTTGCGAAATTATCGATTTTCCCTTTTGGACACACACAAATTTTAGAAAATGGTGAACGCAACAATTGACAAGTAGTGGCAATGGACCAGACAGCAATAATAACAACAACAAAAAACAACAAACACAAAATGAAAGCATCGCACATGACGGAAGCAATTACAACTACAACAACAAAAACTAATGGCTGAATGCGAAAGTTTCGTTTTGTATTTATTGTCCCTTTTTTGCTTAAAGTCTTTCTTAAAGCGCTTTTTCAAGTGTTTAAATGCCATTGATGATGTTAATTTTTAGCAATTTGAATTTTTTGGTAGAAAATGGTAAGCAACTGATATTTACTTTCCAGAAAAAAAAATGTAAAGCTGATATTTTTTGACGATAAAAATTTATTCATCCGAGTTATTTTTATTCGCACTCAGAGGATAAAAGGCTCATATAGGCCATTTCCTAGATTAAAGTTTATTTGGTAATTTTGAAATTTGCAATACTATTACATTGGCGAATAATGAGAACAAGTTAATAACTGTAATTTTCTTAAGTTAAGAAATATTATACTTTATACACTGTAAAAATTTTAGTTTAATTTTAATATCATTTTGGTATTTATATATAACAATGCCAAAAAGTATAAAATTAAAACCATTCTGTACTTTGGAATAAGCGGAAAAATCCAATTAGCTCATACAGCGATGGTAGATGTGATAGCTATTTCAAAGAAAAACCATTCTGGTTTAAAAAAAAGAGAATATGAGAGACAGAAATTATTCTTGGAATTAAATTAAACCCAAATTTTAATTATTTTTAGAATATTTTTGGTATTAAAAATAGTTGAAATGGTATAAGATCTATCCGAAAATTGGAATAAATGCTATACTTTGTTGGAATTAAATCAAAACCAAAAATATTACGAAATGCTCATTTTATTTAATACTAGAGTGCTGCCTACTGTCGAAACTCGACAGTTTTTCTAGAATTTTTCTTATGACTAAGGTGCAACTATAGTTTTTGTATAAATGCTTGTTGTTATTGTCACTGTTACTATTTTGTTGTTGTTCCTGTTGATGCTGCTCCTTTTGTTGTTACTTTCACTGCTACTATTTTGCTGTTGTTGTTGCTGTTGGTGTTGTTGTCGTTAATCGTTTTCATAATTCTCCTACCTACTTCTTTCTTTCTATTTCTGCTCTTTTCTTTCCTTAATTTCTTTCCTACTTATTCTTTCTTATCCTTTTTATTACTTGACCTTATGTTTTTGTTGTAGTGCTTTTGCTACCTTTTTACGTTTCTACTTCTTTGAAACTACACACCACATCCAGCCAAACATGTTCAGAATTGCATGGTAAGTTTGGCAGGGTTCGGATTTGCCTCATTTTGCCTCCACACTCACACATGCCGCACTCATGAGGATCCTGTGAGTGTGCAAACAACGGAGGCCACACAATAGCGTGAGCGCTCCGCATGAGTGGCAACAGAGTGCGCAGCCAATAGGAGGCAAAAATGAAGCGTTGGCTCTCCTCCGCTGCGCCTCCATATTTTACTCCGGAGTGAGTGAGGATGAGCGAGGCCTCACAGCTTGGCGATGAAGCAGCCAAACGTCTGTAGTGTGTAGTAAGCAGCTGCATGAATGCTACAAATTTGTTTATCCTCTACAGTGTGCACAGCTCATTCTGCAAGCTAAACAACAAGCGGGACACGTTATTAAGCAGTCATTGTGCAACAGAAACTATGCAAGTAAACTTAAAGCAAAAGTTGGAGAATCTGGCATATGCTCAAAGAGTTCCTTGTGCAGTAGATATTCTGAATTACTGGAAATCCCGTTTATTAAATGATCAGGACTTAGGAAACCTGATTCAAGTAGTATTAGCGGTTCCATCGACTCAAGTGTCTGTTGAGAGGGCGTTTAGTGCTCTGGCTACAATTTTAACAAAACTGCGCACGAGGCTTTCAAAAGAAACCTTGAATAATATATTGATAGTTAAGCTAAATAATGATATTCTCGGCAAAGTTTCTTATTTTGATTAAGTACCTAAGTGTTAAGAATAGTTAAGAAATATGTATGTAAATACATACATATCTGTGTTCATATCGAACAGTAGCTTATGTCGAAAGGAAAATTTTAAAGTGCAGTTTCCCGCACAATATTATTACATGAGTAAAATCATTGAGGCTGAAGTTGGTTGAAGGCCTAAGAAAGAGTTAAAAAAAAAAACTGCAGAATGTACTCTCTGGGATGCATTACTTCTGCTTTTTCCAAACTGACTAAATTTTTTCCTTAAGTACACTTAAGCTACTGTTCCATACGAACACAGATATACATATACTGTGAGTTATGATTTCTATTATGAAGTAATAAATATTTCGTATTGTGGAACGATTTTCCGTCATCCCTTGTCAAGGGACAATACATCACATTCCTACCCTGTCGGAAAAACAAGCAACCAAAAAGTTATTAATAAATATTTCGTTTATGCAAAAAAAAAATATGATTCTAATGACGAATAAATAGTTTTTTGCGTTAATCGCATTATAAATAAAAACTAAACAAGTAGGTAGGTACCTACATACATATGTACAACGAATAATGCACATTCTTGAAAATAATTTTCCTTTTACCTACCTACCTATATACGTACATATGTAAATATGTATTCGTAATTGCCCTGCAGTAAATTTGTGTCACTGCTGAAGGATCAGTGATGATTCTTTGTTGAATATTCATCACTGTCGTCATAGCTCAGTATATTTTTATTTGTTTTTATTTTTTTTCTGAGGAAAGCAAACCATTTGTATGAAAAATTCAGCAGTCTTTATATGAAAGTATTCACTGATGCCTCCTCGTCATAGGTGAATTGCATCAGTGATTCATTAAGGATTCATTTTTTTACTGCAGGGTGCGTCTGGTGAATTAAATACATATTTACATATGTATCTACACATGTACACAGATGAAAAACAACAAAAAACAAGTATAAGTAGAAAGATGGATTTTACATACCTACTCAATCGCCTGAAACGGGCATAAATACGAAAAAAGGCAAAAAACAAGCATACATGCTATTTAGCAGAAAAACCATAGCACTAAATTGCACACTGCAACATACATATGTATGTATGTGTATGTATGCATTTTTATGCAGCGTCATTACGCATTCCTCACTCACACGCTCCCACACATTACACCGTGAGAAGAGGAAACCTACGGCGGCTCACTCCACACACAGCGTGAGCGGCTCCTTCGAACCTCACTCCAATCGCACACGCAGTGAGCGGCTCCTTCGAAACTCACTCCAACCAAAGGAGCGGAGAAACAAAAAAAAATACTCACTCCGCGTTCTAGAGGAGTGTGAAACGCAAACGGCCACTCCACAGCACGCCGTGAGGAGGAGTTTCCTCACTCACTCACACATACTCGGAGTTTCTTCCTACCCTGAAGTTTGGTGAAAACGTACAAAGTCAGCTACATATGCTTGCGCATTGAGACAGCTCTGTTGTGTGCAAACGCATGCAACAACAACCACACGGCAATTTTCCAACGACGATTGTGGACGCATTTTCCAACCAATTTTCATGAAAATTGGCGCAGTTCTATTTGAGAGCAATACCTTTCTAATGGTGTGCTTAGTTTTAAAATCGGTTCAGTAGTTTCGACGGAGAAGATGGAACAAAATTTATGTTAGCGTATTAATAATATAGATACTATATATAATATTACAAAGATACGAATTATCACATAGTCTTTATTGTTTGTATTCCTCGAGAATAGGATGGGCTGCTCCCCTGTCGAATTGTACCACCGTCAGTAAAAATCTTACAGCTAAAGGCCTTTGCCAGAGAAATTTCGGCACGGTCGCGGTCTTGCAAGGATATTGTGGTATCAAGACTGAAAAAAAAAAATTAATAAAACAAAATTTACCCTCAAAATATTCACTTAATCTCCTGTATTACTTACTTGATACAATTGTTCCATCAGGCTTGCAAAATTCGCTTTGCGGGTAATTTGTTTTACTAAATTTAATTTCTCCATCGTACCTATTTCACTTTAAAAAACATTTTGTATTTAGGGTAAGTTGGGGTCCTTTTGACTTTGGGGCACCGTTGACTTTGCCATTTTCGGTGTAAAAACGTTATAAAAACTTCACAAAAATAGAATTGAATGCAGCCTTATACAATAACACATGTGTATACCTAATTTGGCAGCTCTGCTTTAATGCCTAGCGAAGTAACACATGATTCGATGATTTTCCGTTAGCTGATGTAATTTTTGTGTAGTGCCACGTAAGCGTTTTCACAAGTAAAACTAAAATTTTTTTTTAAATGAGTGTTCTTAACTGGCTCTTACAAGCTTAAAGATTGAAAATAAATGTTAATTATTAAATGTTTTGAAAGAAAAAAAATGTTTGTGATGATTATTTTGGATAAAGTCATTTGTGGTACATTTGACTTTCCAGTTTGGGGAGCCTTTGACGAATGTCAAATAACATAATAAGACCAATTAAACGTTTATGTACCTCTAAGAAAGCTAAACCTGCCAAAACAAACCCATCTAGAACATCTCGATGCCGTATAAAATATTATTTCGATATAAACTTTCAAATATCCATTGGGTAATTCACATGCTCTTTTAAAGTAGTATAACGTTATAAAGTGGTCTAGGTTTACAACAATTGTATCAGCAGGGTTAGTTTTTTCCCCATAAAAATTAGAATAACATCAATACAACAACGCAGTCTATGTTTATTGAGTGTCCTATTCGATTTTGTTTTTATTTTTTGACTTTTTTTCAAGTTTTTTATCATTTATATTTTTATAATATTACCTTTTTCACTTTTGCTTGGTATTTTTCATATTAAAATTTTAGTAAGCATCTGGTAACAAAATACAATACAACCTACATACCACAGGTGTTGCCTTCTAATACACATTTAATTTACAACGTACAACATTAAAAGAGCTAGTGAATTTACCATATATTTTCGCTTATTATTATAATATTGTTATACTGTATAAATAAAAACTTTAATTTTGTTTTATGACATAATGCCTCGTTTTTTAAAGTTAAAAATTAATAAAATTTAGTTTACATTGTGATGGCCAAATGTGTCCCTATTCAAGTCACAGGTACCCCTACCACGGGGCACATTTGACATAATGGCTTTTTTTAAAAAAGTATCTGAAAAAGGTATTTACGTGTTTTTTATAGCTCATTAGCTATTCAAATATTGAGATGAATAATGAATAGTTACTGTCAATTGTTAAAACCTTAGTTTTCTCCAAAAATGTCTGAGATATGAGACTTCAAAAAAAGGTGTCAAAGGCACCCCAGCTTACCCTACATGTTTTGACAAATTTTTTCTATTATTTTTTTGGTTTTGATTTCAAACCAAAAGTGAGAAAGAGAGAATTTTAATACTTTTCAAGACTTTATTTTTAAACTATTTTGGATTAAATAAAATTGTAAAACTTCTCATAGTTTTAAAATAAGATTTTTGGTATTAAAATTCATATTTAATTCCAAGTATGATTAAATTAAGTACCAAATTAGATTAGAAATAAACTATCATTTTTTACTGTGTACGCTTAAAATGCTGGCCGCTGTGGTGCAGTGGGTAGAGTGCTCGCCTGCTATGCCAGAGGTCTCGGGTTCAAACCACGGTCCGAGCCAAACACCAAAAAAATTTTTTCTAATTAGTAAAAATCCAATTATTGGGTTTTTAAGAGCAGCGGTCACCTCTCGGCAGTGGACGGCATACCCTCCGAGTGTATTTCTGCCATGAAAAAGCTTCTCACAAAAAATGCATTCGCCGTTCGGAGCCGGCATAAAACTGTAGGTCCACCCAATTAGTAGGAAAAACAAAAACGAGCACACCTCGAATTGGGAGAGAAGCGCGGCCATAAAACTTGTCAGAGTTATAATAGCGCCATTGAATTATTATTATTACGCTTAACATACATTTTTTTTAGGTTAGGTTAGATTACGCTGGCTAAGATCCAGTGACACCTCACAGAGCCCGCATATGGTCCTTTGTGTTGCAATCTTGTTTTGAAAGCATGTACAAGTTTAAGAAGCACCTGTGTTCAGTCGCTTCTAACACTCAAGACGATTAACTGCACAAGAATTTTTGACATTTCAGTTAGTTACCTATGTACATAGCATACCATATTTGCATTGTTCTTAAAGTAATCATATGTAGATACATATCTAAATGAAAAATCTATGTTTTTTTTTTATCAATAAAAACCCATCAAAGGATTTTAAACAAATAATTGTTGAACGCTATTACGATATATATGAACATATTTTTTTGGGAATAAAGAAACCCTTTATGTCCATATTTCTCACAAGAAGCGACCACAAAATCACACAGACATCCTCTTTTCATTTGTATTACAGATTTTGTAACATAACCTTTGAAAGGAGTAGGTACCTATGCGACTATAATAAATGAAAATTGCCTTCAAACGTGCTCAAGCGCACTACGAAATTATTTTCTTGCACAACAAAAAAAGAAAACTCGAAACATCTTATACCTACTACATATTGATTGCCAAACAATACAACAATTGAGTAAGTAGTTGTAGCTATTCTTCAGAAATTATTATGTTGACAAATTCTTTCGATATCATAGACAAACCAGCAAACGGTGGCGCAAAGAAAACACAAACAGGATCATAGAAAAGTTATTAGTGCACAATAACAATAAAAAATCAAACAAAATTAAAAAGGAATACCGTTGAAGATAAAGAAAATGTATTACAGTAGCTACTTTTAAAGACAAGGGGGAAATTATTATGAAGCATAAAAATTTGCTCCACTGCAATTACACAACCGAGAAAATTGTGCACAAATCGAACTGATAGATAGATGTATTACTCACCTCAACTCGAAGGATGCGATGCGATGCGGCAAGCAACAAACAACAACTTCTTAAATTGTGTGCGATCAACCGCAAGTGGAACAAAAGGCGGATCAACGACAAGAAATTATGAAAAAAACAGAAGGAAAGAAAGGTAATGGAGATGTATAGAGCAGGCAGTTAGGGGGAGAAATATTTATGTATATTAAAATGGATTTGGGAAATATATGTACATACATATATATGAATGTATAAAGGTATGTGTGTAACTGCAAGGACAATAAGTCCAAAACAACAGCAACAACACTGCTCTTGCTTGCGAATCACAGTCATTAGACTGACATTTAATCCCAATCTGTCATTTTTTTCTTGTGTGTGTCTTGTACTCCTCAGCTGATGTCAACAAATAAAGAAAAATTAACAAAGCGGAGAAAAGAATCTATCCAATCTGCTTTGTATGTACTCGTATGTACGATTATTTGTCGCCACTCTGTGCCTCGATCCGCTTCGCTGCGATGTGCACTATGTACTCTGGAATTTTTCCCCCTTGTAGGCGCTACCTTTTGATGATGCTAAAATTATTATGATTATTATATTAAAAACACAGCAGGAGCGGACGATATGTTTGCAAAGATGGAAGGATGGAGTAGTGTGACATTTCTGTTTGTCTGAAGACAAAGCCATGTAAAGGAATACATACCCTGTGGGGAAAATCTCAGGTTCAGAACTAGGTCGCTTCTAGTGCATTTTTCGACACTACTACATAGTGCGAGCTAAATCTCCTTTGCATTGTCACTCTCTGCATTACATTTTCGACAGTTCCGAACTAGTACTAAATTCTACAGTTTACACTAGTTCGTTTATTGGCACATTTTCGATAGTTCTGAACTAGCTACAAGTACCTACAAATTCTACAGTTTTACATCTGCCGCTTAAGTGCAGACTTTGACACACTTCATGCAAGTGGCGCGATGGCCCACTGGCTAACGCATGTGCCTTTCAATCTGAGGGGCGCGGGTTCGAATCCTGTCGGTGTCAAGGTGGAGATAATTTTTTTTAATTTTTTGTTTTAACTAATATTTTTTATTTATTTATTTAATAAAAATTTACAATAATATTTAAAAAGTAATAAAATAAAAAAATTATAAATAAGCCTGAGGGATCGGAAAAGCATAATTAGGGGAACATTGAATTTCATACAAGATGCAAATAGAAAACTCTTTATATAAAATGTTTCACTAAACATCTGAGAATTGCAAAAATATACAAAGCCGACGGCAATTGAACGAACGAAAAATTTTCATAGAATTTTTGTCACTTCGAAATTGCATACAAATCAAAGTGTGTCTTCTAAAGGTCACTGAATTCACTCCTTCTGAACTGGTTAGGATCTAACTACAATTGATTTAGTTCCCTTTTGACAACTTTTCGCTAGTTCGGAACTAGAAATTTTGCTCACTAGTTATTGAGTTCCCTGCAGGGTACATACATATGTATATACATACAAATATATGCATGAATGTGTACTTATGAGTACACAATAATCTATTGTAATTTGTAGGAAATTTGTCGGTGACAAAGATGAAATCAAATTAAACAACAGCAACAACAGCAATTTGTTAGATATACATACATACATATGTACCTAGGCCTACCCTATAGGGAAATTAATAACTGGTGATCGCGAATTTCCGATTCAATATAGGTACAAATACTTTAGCGCTTCAATGTCATGTGATCATGTAGTTTAAAGTTAACGAGATCTCAGAAAATTCGGTAACACAGAAGAGAATTTTTATGAGATTTGACATAAGATGAAGCATATCAATTCACAACTAAAGATTTTTCCTACCGGATACACATTGAATTTTCTACATACAAAATCTTATTTTTATTTTATTACGAGTATGGCATATAAAAGAAATTATTTCACCAATCCAAAAATATGTCATTTGATCGCTTAGGCTTAAGGTATTTATGTACCTACATATTCGAATGTACATAAATATGTATCAGTAGCTCTAATGGTATGTAAGCATTTATGAGATTTCAATTCTCCTTTTTTTGTTATTCAAAAGTTCTCCATCCTTCCTCCTTTTAGTTGCTGAATGAAATATTATTTTACATATCAATTATGCATTCCATTTATTTTCTGCGGTTTTTTGTATTTAATTTTCTGCTTTGTTTCCTCTACAATCAGGATAACTTAATGTGAATGTGTTGCTTTAGGTACAATCAGCATATAATTTTCTTTTAAGTGCTTTTTGGGTTCTTTGATTTCATAAAAAGAAATACATACCTTATGAATTATGGCATACAAAATTGTTGATGATTTTGGTTGACATTTTTGGTTTTACTGGTGTGGTTTTCAGCAAGTAAGATGTGATTTTACGTACATACATAACTACATACATACACTCAGAAAAATAATCACAGTAGTATCAACAGTTTTCTTCTGTTAATCCCTAAATTCGTTAAATAACAAAAATACGTTTAAGTAGACACATTTAGAGTTATATAAACGAAAAAATCTTTTACTTTAACAAATATATCTATTAAAACCTATTTGTTAGTTCAACAAAACTGATCTGTTAATTATTAACAGAAATTTTTGTTGAAATAACTGAGTCACTGTTAACTTAACCCTAATATCTGTTGCTGTAACATTTATATTTATTTGTTGATCCAACAAATCATTACTGTTGACTATCAAAAGAAAAAGTGTTTATTTTGCCAGCTTTCTTCGTTTTTACTTCTTGCTTAGCTTACGTGAGTGAGTTGTAATTCACGAATGCTTTTTCGAACAAAGGTATGTATAAATAGCATAACTAAAGTTCAATATCCAATATAATGTTGAATGTTGAATGTCGTACTAACATATATGATGCCGTCGGATTTAATTTCAGGTTGATGTGGCCGCTGTGGTGCAGTGGGTAGAGTGCTCGCCTGCTATGCCAGAGGTCTCGGGTTCAAACCACGGTCCAAGGAAAACACCAAAACAATTTTTCTAATTAGTAAAAATTCAATTATTGGGGTTTTTAAGAGCAGCGGTCACCTCTCGGCAGTGGGCATACCCTCCGAGTATATTTCTGCCATGAAAAAGCTTCTCATAAAAAAAATGCATTCGCCGTTCGGAGCCGGTATAAAACTGTAGGTCCACCCAATTAGTAGGAAAAAAAAGGTCACACCTCGAATTGGGAGAGAAGCTCGGCCATAAAGCTCGTCAGAGTTATAATAGCGCCATTGTATTATATTATTATTATATTATGATGTAATGGTTTAAAATCGGAGGAGAATATAAAATAGAGAACACAATATAGCAAGCAGTGAAAGCGAAGACGGTGCCGCAATGGAAAACAAGCGAAGATGAAGCTACATATTTGTACTTGGAAACCGAACGGAGGGAGGATGAAGCGAAAAATGCAAAAAAAAGATTTAAAAAATATCTAAAAATACACATTATAAAGTAATTGTTAGAAATAAACGTCCATATAAAACACAAAGGGATTTATTTTTAAGTGACAAAATTTCAACTGCGGAAAGCTGTTGATTTAACAGCAAAACTGTTTAGGTTCACAGCGTTTTTTTGTTTTCAGAGCAGTTAGTTCAACAATAAAACTGTTAAAACAAAGGAACGTCTGTCAATTTAACAGATAAATCTTTTGGATGTGATTTGACTGTGGAATCTGTTGTTTTAACCCGTAATCCCGTTGATCTACCAGCATCTTTTCTCTCGGTGTATATGTATATATTTGTACATAAAATAATTATCTGCTTAGATAGGCTTTTTGTTGTCAACTTGTAATGCGATACTTTGTTTGAAATAATTTGTTATAAACCCGGTGAAAATATTATATGATAGCTTTAATCGCGTTGAAAAGGAAGCTGAGTTCTTTTTGTTTAGAAATATAGAACATACTAGCTGGACCCGTGCGCATCTTGCGCAAAAAATAATATAGTTTGTGCTGTCACGCTCATTTTAAAAAAACTTATATTTATTTGGTTTTATGTCTACAGTGGAACTTATGGAACTTTCAATGAATTACTTATATGTTTGACAAACATATCGCATAAAATGTTTTTATTATACCTACATACATATATATATAAGTAGTTATGTGTATTAAATTTGTTTATGTATTTTATATATATCTTTATATATATGTATGTGGTCCCTGCCGACTTGGGTAATTTTTTTTCCACACGTTTGCCTTGGCAAGCAAATCAGTGGTCCAATCTTAATCGATTCATCTGCTACAGTTCCCGAGTTTTTACTTATAAATCTTTGAAAATTTGCCCCTCTTGGCCCAGTTTTCAAAATTTCAGCATGTTTCCTCATAACGGCATAATGTCATTTCATCACTCGGGCTTTATTATTGACTGAATTATGATGTTTTACGTGTTTTTCGAAATACATCCATATGCCTTATTTTTAACTCCAACTTTCTCTGTTCCCATTAGAATCTGTGTACCCAATTTCATTTAAATATTTCTATTTTTGCGCAAGTTAGAGTGTGTACGGCCGGACGGACGGACATGGTTCAATCATTTTTTTCATCCTGATCGTTTTGATATATATATGTAAGTCCATATCTATCTCAATTATTTTATGATCTTACGTACAACCGTTATGTGATCAAAAGTATACATACATATACATACATATATTGTATGTACTACGTACAACATATTCTAGGCATGAATACACACGTGTTCGCCTAACATAATATAATGTTTACATACAAACATACAGCTGAAGCTTATAAAAATGTTTTAAAATATACACGACTGTTAAAATGGAGCGACATCTGCATTTGAGATTTGAATTGATAGAATAAATTAATTCTGAAGGCATAGTTTTAGGCGCAAATCTTTTAGTTTAAATTTAAACATTTTATTTTTGCAAAATACTATTTAAAAAAAAGTACCACGCCCAATAAAACACCGTTTCGCATGCATACCTAATTAATACCTTTAAAACGATGCCTTACTTATTAATTTTGGTAAATTATGTGAGCAGAAAAAGGGATATTTATAAAACACCAATTAGAAATAATATATATGATTTTTAAGTAAGAGTAGGGCTGCTTGATACACATACATATCTGCTGCAAAACCGGGACACTTTGGTATACATACGTATATATATACTAGCATACCCGGCCAAGCTTCGCATTGGCTTTCAGTTATCAACAGTCATCATCATCTTATTAGTGATTTGATATCTATATCTATACTAATTATATAAAATTGATTGTATGGAAAATGTATGTAACGCGATAACTCAAAAAGTACTGGACCGATTTTAATAATTCTTTTTTTAAAATGTCACAAATGGTAAATTCTCGACAACCATGTACTTTTTTTTGCGCATTTCTGAGACTTTAATACGTTTTTCCCGGTTTTAAATTTCGAAAAACTCAAAAAAGCGCAAGCATAGACAGATTCGTTTGGTCATTTGCCGTGTTGAGTGGAGGCGTCGCAGTCGTGCCAGGCAGCGCAGTGCAGGCGACTAATATGTTTGTTTTTGCACGGTTTGTTGTGTCTCGGTGGCCTGTCAAAAACCTGTTTACACATGCATACTATGCTATAACTCAAGAACGCCTGCACCTACACGTGCGATATTGGCATCAAATGAAAGGTGTTGAACAGGACTTCAACATAGAGTTCTTTTCATTGTGATGCCTAGACATCCTCCCCAGGTATTGGCTAAAATGTGGACCCGGATGACTCCGGAATGTGGTTGAACGATATTGGTATGAAATTAAAGGTATTGAGCAGGGCTTTAACACAGACCCATTTTCATTGTGATTTCCATGACGGGTCTTCTGATATGGGTCAAACCGTGGAACCGGATGGCCCTCGAATATTTCTGAGCGATATTGCTACTAAATGAAAGGTCTTGATGAGGACTTCGACGTAGAATTATGTTATTTGTGATACCTGGGCCGGGTCCCCAAATATGGGTCAAAATGTGACCCCGGACTAACCCGGAATGTTTCGGAGCAATATTAGTATGAAATGAAAGCTTTTCAACAAGGCTTTTACATGGAGTTCTACTCATAATGATTCCTAGACCGGGTCCCCAGATATGGGTCAAAATGCGGACCCGGATCTTTTTGAGCGATATTGGTATCAAATGAAAAGTGTTGGGAACGGTTTCAACATAGAGCTGTAGTGATGGCTAGACAAGGTCATCAAGTAGACCCAGATAACCCCGGAATAACTTAACTTAACTTAAATTAACTTGGCTTGATTTGAATTGACTTGACTTGACTTGACTTGGCTTGACTTGATTTGAATTGACTTGACTTGATTAGACTTGACTTGATTTTATTTGACTTGAATTGACTTGACTTGGTTTGAATTGACTTGAATTGACTTGACTTGACTTGACTTGATTTGAATTGACTTGACTTGATTTGACTTGGCTTGACTTGACTTGACTTTACTTGAGTTGAATTGACTTGACTTGATTTGACTTGGCTTGACTTGACTTGACTTGACTTGATTCGATTTGACTTGACTTGATTTGACTTGACTTGACTTGACTTGACTTGACTTGAGGTGACTTGACTTTACTTGAATTGACTTGACTTGACTTGACTTGACTTGACTTGACTTGACTTGACTTGACATGACATGACTTGACTTGACTTGACTTGACTTGACTTGACTTGACTTGACTTTAGTTGGCTTGAATTGACTTGATTTGAATTTACTTGACTTGACTTAACTTGACATGACTTGACTTGACGTGACTTGGTTTGAATTGACTTGGTTTGAATTGACTTGAATTGATTTGACTTGACTTGACTTGACTTGACTTGACTTGAGTTGACTTGAATTGACTTGAGTTGACTTGACTTGACTTTGGTTAACTATATTCCTAATTGCGAAGCAACGGGTATTTGCTAGTTCAAAATAAAAGATACTTTTATTTTGTAATCTGCTTCGCCATCCTGATAAAACATATTTTTTATTACTGGAAAGGTTTCTATTTTCAAAAAATGAAATACACGATATTCTTTGATTTGACTGAAAATGAAATCACAAATAAAAAGTTGTCTGGATTTGGATGAAGAACGAAATCAGAAATAAAATTGATTCATTATATGAAATCAAAAAGGATTTGACTCACGCAACGTAAAATTCATGAATTTACTGCAGTGTCGCTGTTATGTTCTATTTCTATTTACGGCAAAATATCAGAACATATTTGAAATCCTCTAACGGCCTTATTCCGCGGGGTAACATAATTTACTTTACCGCTAAAGTGAAGACTTGACCTTTGAACACCTTTCTCGTATTCTATTCCACCTCAATAAGTGAAAACAATTTGTTACCATTTTGAGTCCGATTCCATTCCATTCGTATGGAATCGCTTTGATAGCGTTACCATTTGTTCGAGAATACCGATTGAGGAGATGGTAAAACTTTTCAGCAAAGTAAATTAATAAGTAAAATAATATTGAAGTAACGCTCAGAATCGAGCTGTAAGTGGTGTTTCTTACATAGATACATACCTACTTATGTATACCTTTCCTTTATATGAATATAATTAACCTAGTAGCCCCGGAGCAAAATTAAATATATACATACATACATGGGCCTGTAGAGAATATACATATGTACATTGATTAATCATGCAGCAAAACTTGGGAATTGTTATACATACATTTTTTCTTAAAAAAGTGAATAAGTACCTATACTGAGGTAAATGCCCACGGAAGACGTATGAATCGAAAAAAAAAATTAATATACAGGTTCCCAGTATTTTTTTACATTCGTATAAATAGATAGTCATAACTCAAAACTTCTATTTACTTTTAAAATGTTATAATTCAAACAAATCTCATCTAAAGTAATATTTAACGGGGGGTGCGTTATTTGGATTTGGGTGAGTCAGAAATACAGAGATAAAATTTATTTTTGATTTTAAATATATTTCAAGTCAAAAAGTGGCCACTGTGGTGTAGTGTGTGAAAGGCTGCCATAAAAGAGGTCTCGGGTTTTATCCCCAGTCCGGACAAACACCAAAAAAAAATTTAATTAATTAGAAATCAGAAATAGCGGTCACCTCTCGGCGGTGGGCGGCATACCCTCATAGGGTATTTCTGCCATGAAAATGCTTCCCACAAAAAATGCATTCCCATAAAACTGTAGGTCCACTCAATTAGTAGGAAAAAAACAAAAATTAAGGAATGCGCCTCAAATTAGGGAGATAAGCTCGTTCTTACAACTCGTTAGAGCTACTTCAGCGGCATTGTATTATACATACTATTATATTCTCGTCATACATACTATTATATTCTCGTCAAAGATATTATTAATAAACATTTTGTAACAATTCCTAAGTTTTCGGTTATGGCAGGAACCTAAAATTTACTCGGGAAATTCAAATTTGGACCGATACTTTGGTGTAAATAGAAATAAAATACAACAGCGATACCTTCATATGTATGTACACATGTTTTTGGTATTCTCTATCTCCATACTAATAACCTTAATGGAATCCAATGATATATAACTACCAAATTTCATTAAAATGTTTCAGTAGTTTTAGACGAAAATATATAAGGATAGGTATATATCTAAAGTCAAATTTTAAAAATAATTTTTCAATTTTAATTTCTGTTGTAAAAGAAAAATTATTATAATTAAAATTGTTTGAGTAGTTTAAAAGTTTAAAAGTTACATCCGCAAAGAATGTTACATGAGATTTTTATATATACATATATATGTACGTAGATAGAGATATGTATGAATCTAAGGCCAGAGCACTCCAGAGGTTTTGGGTATGAAAAATTCGGTTACAGATATACGTAAATAGATAAAAATAGGTATATACATACATATCTGAGGTCAAATTTTAAAAATAATTTTCCAATTTTCATTTCTGTTGTAAAAGAAAAATGATTGTTCATAATATTAGGAAAATACTTACCTTTCCAGATATTGTAAATAAATTGAAAAATAAAGTGAAATTCAAAAAACCAAAACATTTTAATGTTAATCGAACCTACCATTTGCACGCAAAACGAATCGAATCCGTTTGTATCATTTAAACGAATTGCTTTACTTTTGGTCGTATATACATATGTATGTGTCATTTCTTTGCTTATGTACATATGTACGTAGGTACATATGTATTGTTCACGTTGTTTTGTCTTCTGCTTTACCGATTGCTTGTGGCGACCAATCATACGCATGACTCTTTTTTCAAAAATTGATACTATTCTTTATAATATTTTTTGTTATTTAAACAGAGAATTTATTAATTTTTTGAATGCAGAACTTTAGTAAAAGGTTCAAAGTTTCATTTCCAAGAAGAAATATTTAAATCGGTTGATCCGGTTTTGATTTATGGCCGTATAAAGCTAATTTTGGTTGGTTTTTTACACATTTTTACATAAATTTACGCTATTTGACCAAAAATTTAAATAAAAACTATTTGACTACTCAATCGGAGCACAATTACATGTTATTACCAAATATTATCAAAATTGGTTCAGTGGTTTAAAAGTTTATCCCGCACAAAGAATGTTACATGAGATTTTTATATATATAGATATATATATAACATATCAATTGTGAAAATGGGCGTGATACCGCCTCTTTTTCTGTACTTTATATTTAAACATAACTTACATTATACATCTAATATTCATGTGATAATATTTGTAACTGCCTCAAAATTTTAATTTTTTAATTTCTTCTTTGTTTTGTTTTGAATTTTCCCCCCCTTTCGCAAAATCGTCACATTCCTCTGTCATTCCTTTTTTTTTATTGTCCACAAAATAATTTATTTTTTTATTGATAACTCATAAACATGAAAGTTAATATGTATTAAGTATATACCAGAAAATGCTTATGGAATGCCATTTAGGGTCGATTCACATACACTTCCTCAAATATATGAACTCGTAAACTACAAATTACCGCTGATGACTTTTTAATAATAATTATCGAAAGCAAATTGAATTGATTGCGCGAACGAAACCAACCAATTTCATTAATATTATCGTTAGTTGATATTGGATATTGGGTACTAACACACATACTTACATACATACATACATATATGCACATATCAGAGAATTGCAACGAGCTACTTACGTTTACAAAGCTACTCGAGATCGCATATTTTCAGTTAATTTTCAAAGTGGAAATAAATTACTTTGTGTAATACACTGAAAGCATTTCTATGAAATGCAATTCAATTTAGTTCAATTCCCTGCTCTCACTCTCTCTATGTGATGGTCAGCTGTACGGATAGACGGACGAACGAATCGAAGAATGAGTGCTTTGATGCCTGGATGGATCGAAGGACGGACGGATGGACATTGTCAGTCATCTGGCGTGTGAAGTGTGTATAACCAACCGCCAACCAATTAAATTGTGGAATTAAAAAGTGAAATAACAAGTAAGGAAGCCTAAGTTCGAGTGGAATCGAACATTAGATACTCAGCTGTATGTTTTCATTGTTTGTTTGCGTTTGTTCGATATAGGGTGTATTTTATATAAAGCGAGTGCCGCATAAAGTGGGCGTAGCCGCGCCCATTTTCAAAGTTTTTATCAGTCATACAACTAAGCATATGAATATTATTCTTTGTGCAAAATTTCATTCCTTTATGACTTCTAGTTACAAAGACTTCACGTTACAAATTCCAAAAGGGTGTTCCAGAAATATCTTTTGTTAAAAAGTAGGCGTGGTCATAAACCGATTTCAATACATTTTTGCGTGTCTATTAACACATGTTATAAAAGTGTATAAACCTAGTTTTGTCATAATATCTCAGTTATTTGTCGAGTAATAGGCTCGTAGATTTCTTTGTATAAAAAGAGGCGGTGCCACGCCCATTTTCCAAACTTTTTTTTTATTTTTTGTTTCCGGTATATTGTAGAACTCATGTCACAAAATTTCAATGAATTATCTTTATATTTGACAGAGATATCGCTTAAAATGTTTTTATTAGGTCACTTTATAATACCAATATATAAAAGTGGGCGTGGTCGTCAACCGATTTTGGTAATTTTTCGTCCACACATTTGGCTAAGTAAATATATCAGGCGTACCAAATTTCATCGATATATCTTTAACGGTTTCTGAGTTATGGCTTATAAAACTTTCAATATTTGCCCCTTAATAAGTGGGCGTGGCACCGCCCGTTTTCCAAAATTTTTTTACTTTTAGTTTTATGTCCGTAGTTGGACTCCTGCCACAAAATTTCAGTGATAGATCTTTATATTTGACAGAGATATCGCTTAAAATGTTTTTATTAGGTCACTTTATAATACCCATATATAAAAGTGGGCGTGGTCGTCAACCGATTTTGGTAATTTTTCGTCCACACATTTGGCTAAGTAAATATATCACGCGTACCAAATTTCATCGATATATCTTCAACGGTTTCTGAGTTATGGCTTATAAAACTTTCAATATTTGCCCCTTAATAAGTGGGCGTGGCACCGCCCATTTTCCAAAATTTTTTTACTTTTAGTTTTATGTCCGTAGTTGGACTCCTGCCACAAAATTTCAGTGATAGATCTTTATATTTAACAGAGATATCGCTTAAAATGTTTTTATTAGGTCACTTTATAATACCCATATATAAAAGTGGGCGTGGCCGTCAACCGATTTTGATAATTTTTCGTCAAAACATTTGCCTATGTAAGCAAATTATGCATACCAAATTTCATCGATATATCTTCAACGGTTTCTGAGTTATGACATATAAAACTTTCAATGTTTAACCCTTAATAAGTGGGCGTGGCACCGCCCATTTTCCAAAATTTCATCAAATTTCTTCATAAGGGCCTGAGCTCAATACGTGGGTAAAATTTTATCACTCTAGCTATACTAGTGGCTGATATACCAAATTTCCGATTTTTTCTATATAGGAAAAGTGGGCGTGGTCATGGTCCGATTTCGCCCATTTTCAATACCAACCGTCCCAGTCTCGATACCAACTTGTATTTCAAATTTCATCAAAATATCTCAATTTTTACGCGAGTTATCGTGCGTACGGACGGACGGACGGACGGACGGACGGACGGACGGACGGACGGACGGACGGACGGACGGACGGACGGACATGGCTCAATCGATTTCTCTTTTCACCCTGATCATTTTGATATATATAAGTCCATATCTATCTCGATTATTTCATTATGTTACAATCCACCGTTATGAAATCAAAATTATAATACTCTGTGTACTAGTACAGCTGAGTATAAAAAGAAACATTAAGTACATACGAGTTGGTACAATAAATAAAAAAAAACTTCATATAGCCACTCGTTGATGAAAAGTGAAAAATATATGCGAGTAGGTATGCGTTTACTATGTGGGTTTGAAACAAAGAGCAAACTTCCGTTAATATTACAATTATAACAAAAAAAGAAACACATACGAACACACACACACTCGCTTGCTTTTAATTTATTACATTGGAAAATTTGTACGCATTTTTATCGAAAAAATTGATAAAATTGATTTACGTTCATTGGCTTCATTGAGCAGCAGCGGCAGTGGCAAGACCAGCAAAAAAGCAACAACAACACAAACTATGTATGACAGCAGCAGCGTTAAAAGGCCAAGCGGAAGATGAAGTGCTAGGTAGGGCTATTGTTGTTGCTTTTGTTGTAGTGAACATTTGTTGGCACCGGTTACGCCCTTTTTGGTACGTTGCTGGTTGTTGCACCAGTTGTGTGGTCATGTTGCGGCTATTTGTATGACTTTGTTCAATAATTTTCAATTTTATTCGTTGAACGCAATTCACTAGAACTGAGAACTATAGCAGAAATGTTTTTTTATAGGTATGTACAAACAAGCATGTGTCTGTATGTATGGAATTTCACTTTTTAATGAATTGGTAATAAATGGCTTAACTGATAACTTAGTCGACTTTTTACGTTGATGATGGCAATTAACGAACTGAGTTCATTTGCTTGAAAAAAATTAAAAATTCTTCTTTATTTTCCCAATGTGGTTATAAGCAGAGACATAACTGTTATAAGAAATATTCAGAAAAATTGCCTCATAACAATTAAAAAATTCAAAAATCTTTTTCTTTCATTTCTTAAGAGTTATTTCAAACCGAAAAAAAAAAAATTTTTCAGTCGTAACTATTATGTTTGAAAAATATTTTTTTCTATTGCTCATAACGATTATGTTCAGATTTTTATTTTTTCAATTGCCTCATAACTGTTATTCATGAGAAACAATTTTTTCCGTTGCTCGTAACTTTTATTTTAAAATTTTTATTTTTTCCTTTGCCTCATAACTTCTACATTTCAAATTTTTTGATTTTTACGTTATATTGTGAGTATTATTTTGCAGAATATATTTCTTTTTTTTTGTTATAGGACTTTATTTTTCGGTGAATAATATGAGATACATATGTACGTGAATGTACGATTAGATGGCTTAGTGTGGTAGGAATTTGTTATCCATGCTAAAGATCTTCGGTTATGATTTTTAAAAACAGCGTTTACTCCTCGCAAGTGATTTTTAGATAAGCGTTCGTGTAAATCATATATGGTACACAGAAAAGTCCCCCTACTTTCCTTCCCCTTCAGTAGAAGTCCTTAAAATCCTTATAACTCGGAGTCTATTTGCGTAAGTCAATGATATTTGGTATATGGGCCACTACATCGAGCTTAGACAACTTTGGAAAAGTGTGCGTTGTCACCCATCTTTCTTAGCCCATCTGGCTTTTTAGTTAAGGAAAGTGAAAAAAGATTGAGATAGGGATAGGGATAGTTAAAGATTGAGGGGGTAGAGAGAGGGAATAGGAAAGGGAAAGAGAGAGAGAAAGAGGGAGAACTGAAGCTTGGTGGAAGATGGAAGATCATAAATTAATTCGATTTTAATTTAGGTTTCGAATGGATTTCGCTTGGATTTTTATTTTGGTGTATTGCCAATTTTACTTTAAATATTTTATAATTAAAAAAAAAATGTTGAATTTTCTTCCGCGGAAGACTTCGCGGGTATGGATTAGTCAATAAATATAATAGAAAGTTATATGTATGTACATTAGAGTGCGTTTAATTTGTATGAAGAAATTAAAAGTTCATAAAAAGACTGTATCGCCTATCAATCGGTAGTAGCATAGTCAAAGATAACACACATACATTTTGGTCCCGATTGATCACGGTTTAGTGGAGTGTCACAGGGGTAAAAAAATGTAAGTTCTATGGCCATCTGTAATTTGACCCCCGTGAAAGACCACTAAAACTTTATCAATCGGGACCAAAATTTACATTTGTTATCCTTGGGTATAGAAGTATTGATTTTGGGTATTAGATAATCTACAAAAATATTTTCGTTTTTTTAACCTTCATAGATTTTTCACCTCAACGCGCCGCGCCTTAACCGCCACCAATCTGGACCAAAATTTATCCGTGATTTCTTTAACCATGTTGAGTTGGGCGATACAGTAAAATATCGTTAATTTGAATTTTAAACGCACTCTAATGTACATACATATCGACGCTTCCGGACAATATCGTGTTAAGTCTGACTACAACAATAATTTGTTTTCTTATTGCTATCGATTTTTATCACGAGATCGATTATTTTATTTTCGAAAAATCGTTTGCGCGGAAAAAAATCCTACGGCTTATTCTAAGTAACTTTGCATATGAAACCATGGGCCTAACCCGATTTCTAATCAGCATTTTTTAATTTTAGTCATGATATATTTACAGCTAGTACCAATTGAAACATTCTAGTTTCGGGTTTGGGAATAAAATAAATATACTGTATTACATACTCTGAAAAAAATACCCGTAGTTAAACCAACAACTTTCGGCTGTTGAATCTCCGTCTTTGATTCAACAGCAAAAGTATTTGTTTTTACAGCAAAGTTTTTAATCCAACAATTTATTGAAAAACGGGCGTTGTTGATTCAAAAACTTGCTTGCCTTTAAAAATTTTTTGTGAGAAAACCAACAAAAAAATAATGATGGAGAGAAGATGAAGAGAAAAATCCAAAAAAAAAGTTTATTTTTAGCAACAATTTTCTCCCTGTTGTTGATTTAAAGGCAAAAGTATTTGACCCAACAGTTTCCGTTGTAAACAAAACTAATGAGAACAATTTTTTTTAAATTTTGTTTTTACAATGATTCAAATAATTCATGGATTCCTTTTTAGGATATGGAAGTATAAATAGGTTACTACAATTCAATATAATGTTGAATGTTCCACTATGTGATGATTGGATAGAATTTCAGGTTGATGTCATGGTTCGAATCCGTAGAAGAATATAAAATAAAGAAGAATAATCAGAATAAGAAATAAAGATAGCAACCAGTGAATGATAAGAAGGAGAGAAGAATAGGAGAACAAGCGGAGGCTACATATTTGTAGTTGGGACCCGGGCGGAGAGAAGATGAAGAGTAAAATGCAAATAAAAACTTATTTTTAGGTGAAAATTTTTTCCAGCAATCTCCGTTATTGACTTAAATCAACAACGCTCGCACCTTTGAAACAAGAACGGAGCGTTGTTGGGCACATTTCAACTGCGGAAAGTAATTGATTTAACAGCGAAAGTCTTTAGATTTACAACGTTTTTTTTTCATAGTAGCACCATCCAATTACATACACTAGTTAGATACCGAAAGATGAAGTCCTATGAGCAAAAAAAGGAACCAATTCCACAAAATAATACTCACAATATAACGTAAAAATCAAAAACCTGAAATAGAAATTAGCTATAAGCAACAGAAAAAATTTATTTTCATGAATAACTGTTATGAAAAAATAAAAATCTGAATATAATCGTTATGAGCAACAGAAAAATTTTTCTTTCCCATAATAACTTTTAAATGTAAAGGCGGATTCATCGTTCGAGTTCTGAACTAAAGTTGAATTTGAGTTAACTAATAAAAATAGTTCAGAACTTCTCGGAATTCCTCTCACGCTCCGAAAACACAACAACAAACACATGGCAAAAAAGTTCTGAACTCGAACGATGAATCCGCCTTAAGGGAAAAATTTTTTCATTGAAATGTGCCCAACGTTTTTGATTTCAAAAAATTCAATAAGAGTTATTTTTCGTCTCTGGTTATAAGAATCGTTAATAAATAAGTATAACTATTGATTTTTCCCAAGTTGGTGTATGGAATAATTAATGTGCCCTGAAATTATTAAATTAATGGCGTATGCTTTACAATCTGTACACTCAGAAAATTGTTTATACTCGTATCTACTTAAGTTAAGGAAGTTCTTTACTTAACCAAAAAGTAAGGACATTTTCCTATTTTGTAGGAAAAAGCGTAATTTTTGAAGAAAAAACTATTTAGAACATAAGGAAGATCGACATTAACACAGGTAAAAAAGTACTTGATCTCAAATGCCCGGCAAATTAAATTGGATCAAAGAAACTTTTATTACACCCCTTTTTCTAGTGGTATTTGAATAAGTCGCCGAATGCAATAAATGTCTAAACTGTAGGATCAGCCGTGAATTCATACATATGTACATACAGAAGTACCTATGCCTCAGATTCTAATGATAGCGATGACTTTTTGAACAGTAACTTATTCCCCAATTCATCTTCTTCAATAGGAATACCTAAGATAATATTTATAAAGAAAAACAAGCGTTGGGCGGTAATTGTCCGTCCTAAGACCACAAGCAGCTTACCTATGGGTTCCAAGATGGAGTACTAAGTTCGAAAATAAAGAACCCGTGCTCCAGTATCTCCTATAAGGCTTTTGACAAACCTAGAGTTGTGTTTTCGATAACTTTTCTGTCGAAAGTTCCAATGAGACGGCACACGCCCCTCAGCATATGTTATCATTTCCCCTCCTAAAATCTCTTCACAAGTAAAGCGGCCCGTTATTCCGAGCATTCTCGAGATCGGACTAATCGCTCTCACAGAAAATCTGGTCCACATTTTTATTCCTCCGCTGCAGTGCATATCATCTAGCACCCCTAAGAAAGGGTAATTTTTACTCCTTTTTATACAGCCAGGAAATAAAGTATAGTCAGGAAATAGTATTTTTAAGATCGCTAGAGGGCTAAAGTGTTCTAGAAAATTATTCGCCATAAAATTTCGGTAGGGGTCTTCTCAGAAAAAATCTTTGTAAAATGAACCTAAAAGACCACAGAAAGCGAGAAACTTATATGTATTCCTCGGAATGTTAAATGTGTTTTATTTCCCATTCTATTGAGTCAATCGAAATACTTATTTTGCAAAAGATTAATGTTTTTTGACAACGTTTGACATGCCGGCAAAAAAAATTACATTAAGGTGGTATAAATTAAATTAAAAAGAGATTGGTGTATCAAACTTAGGGTTCGGACAATAAATACCGAAGATATGAAAAAAATTAATTTTAGCGACATCTAGCGGCGTCCAAAAAAAATAAAAAAATTTTCCAGAAATGTTTTCGAAAAAGAAATCATATGTGGAAGCGCACGGTGGATTTTTTTGGTCCATATAAGACGAGACGTCCTAATGTACATACATACGTACATATGTACTTACGCGTCTATACGTTCCTTTATATCTACTATGTCAACAAAACACACCCTCTGCAATAAATACAAATCAAAATGCGTGCGATATTCATACATATGTACATATGTGTGTATGTAAATTTCTCTGTCTGTCTGTTATGTGCTCAATTGTATGAATGTGTATGCATGTATGTATGTAATTATTTATGCAAATTTTCTTTTTACAGCCAACTGCCTCCATATTGTCGCATCATTTACCATTTACAAAATTGTTTAATTCAATTAAATAATTATGCATATGTTTTTCTCAACACGCACGAGCGCGCTTTTACACCCTCTGCTCCACTACCCTGCCCCACCGACTTCATCCTCGAAATAAAACACGCGCCTGGCTGCGTATGAGCTTTTACGTACATATCCATACATAAAACAACAACAACGTGCAGCAGCACCCGTGCGCCTAACTTTTTTATAATTTTTTTTTTTTCACATTTTATCTCTTGCTGTTGTTGTTTTTGATTATCCTTGCACGCACAATTTTCCAAACAGCGCAGAACGAAATGGAGCAGTCGCGGCTGTAAAAGCAGCAGCAGGAGCTATGGCAAATTATACTTACTTTATAATCGAAATAAAACTCACACAAAAGTTGTACACATGTATGTATGTATGTAACACGGGCGCCTTAATATGAAAATACCTCCTGATTTGGAGATGGAGTTGGGAGTCATTCAAAGTTTTTTTTAAAGGGGGTTAGGTATAACACACGCTACGTGCAAGTGTAGATAAGGGGGATTTATTTTTTGAACTTAAAGCAAAAACAAAAAAAATTGCAAAATTTTTCATTTTCGTAATGACTCCTTGGAGGGTCGATTATTACTGCTCATCAACGACGTAATGCTAAGCTTTTAACCAGCCAGATTTGCTTCTCGTTCTCTGCAATACAGTGAGATATGAGAAGATTGTATTTTATGACTTTAAAGATTTTCTTTCCTTAAGCTCATATGTACCTACATATATATATATGTATATGTGTTTTTTTATATGAATATGTACTTAAGTAGATACATACATTAGGGTGGGGCGATTTACTAATCTATATCGCGCCATCGAAATTTGGATTCCTCTCATTTTTCTGAGTAGAAAACTCCTTCACGACATTTTTCTAAAATTAATTTTGATGTTCCGGAATTTGATTTTTATGAACCAAGACGGATTTTTGAAAATAAAAATTGGGCAAAAATCGACAAAAAATATCCAGGCCAATATGCACATCGATTTGAAGCAGAATTTTATGCTGAATCCAGATATGAAATCGAAACTAAAATCGGATGATCCGTTTTCGAGATATAGCCTGATTTCCGGTTATGGAGGCCGAATGCCCAAAATCGCATATTTTCGCGATTATTTCTTGTTGTGTATAATATATCTTAAAGTTTGTTGCAAATTTCTTAAAGATAGGTCAATACAATATATAAACAATATTTTAAAATATGTATTAATTTATCTTCCGGTATAGGAACACTAGAATGTACTCTTTTTTCTTTAGCCCAAAAGCGCGGTATGGGTTCTCTATGTTATAGTCATCCGATACCGATGATTTTCGCCGACAGCGCTTTGTGTACAATAAATGCTCTAAATACAAAATTTCAGAATTTTAGCTGCAAAAATTTAAGAGTTATTCCCTAAAACGTAGACTTATGCTTCTGAAATTTATTTTTTGCTTCCAATAGTACGCTATGGCGTATGAGTAACCTTGAGTTTTTTTAGAGTTGACTAAAGTAAAAAAACAAGTCCCAAACAGCATACATTTACGTTTTGGGTTATAACTCCTCAATTTTTTCAGCCAAAATTCTGAAATTTTGTATTTAGCGCATTTATTGTACACAAAGCGCTGTCTAAGAAAATCATCGGTATCGGATGACTATAACATGGAGATCCCATACCGCGATTTTGGGCTAAGGAAAAGAGAGTGCATTCCAGTTTTCCTATACAGGAAAATAAATTAATATTATAAAATATTGCTCATATATTGTATTGACCTATCTTTAAGAAATTTGCAAAAAAAATTTAAGATATATTGTACACAGCAAGAGATAATCGCGAAAATATGCGATTTTCGGCATACAGCCTCCATAACCGGAAAACAGGCTATATCTCGAAAACGAATCATCCGATTTTAGTTTCGATTTCATATCTGGATTCAGCATAAAATTCTACTTCCACTCGATGTGCATACTGGCCTGGATATTTTTTGTCGATTTTTGCCCAATTTTCATTTTCAAAAATTCGTCTTGGTTAATAATAACCAAATTTCGGGACATCAAAATTAGTTTTAGAAAAATGTCGTAGAGGTGTTTTCTACTCAGAAAGATGAGAGGAATCCGAATTTCGATGGCGCGGTATCGATTAATTTCCCTCCATACAAATCGCCCCACCCTAACATACATATGTATGTTGTATGTTGTGGATTCACGAATGTTATATCATTATGGAAATTTGAGATTTTCCAAGCGCTTCCATAGAATTTCATAGCAGACGGGAACATTCGATTTCTGAGGAATTGTGCGTAATGTTATAATGTAAGCAGAAATTGGTGGTGTTGGAGATTTGAAATAAAAACATACATACATATATTATCAGTAATTTTCAATAGATATGTTGGTATACATGGACATATACCCTGTAAAAATTCTGAGTACTCCATTCACTAATCCATGGAGTGCTCGCTATGGACCAACAGATTACTCCATAACTTGCCACATTTCATACAAAAAATATGGTCCATTTAACATTGCATGTCATTGCAATGGAGTATATACTCCAATCCCGCATAACAATCAAACTAATCCATGGAGTACCTACATTGGATTAATTGATGGAGTACCTAACGGTTAGCCGAACATAACAACAAAAACCAAACGTTTATGCGACGACGACGAATAACGTGTATGCGTTCAAACATATGTATGTATGTATGTATGTAGTTATGTATGTATGTATACACATATCGTCGTCGTCGCGATAAGCATTTGGTTTTTGCTATGTTCGGCTAACTACGAACCGATCCAGATACATTAATCGGTCGTTTGGGCTATGTTAGTGGTCACCTTGAAAGTACTCCAACCTACCACAAATGGAGCATATAATCCAATGATTTTTGCAGGGTAGTATACATACATACATACACATACCATCCATTCATTATTAATACTGTTTTTATTATACCAAATACGCGTGATATAAATCCTCTAAATTATCTATAACAGAGATACATGTATGTATAAAGAAATACGGTTGAGCTTAGAATTATCCTGAGAAGCAATTTAATTTAATGATTGCTACATTTTTCTTAGAAATTAAATGAATTCTAGTAGAACTAAGTAGGCCATTATACAGCAAAACAGAAACTTCATTGATACACTGGTGCAGATATATGAACATACATATGTAACTCTACTGAGTTTAAGGGCCGAGCTTCTCTTAAACGCGTCGAAGTGCTCCCGAGATCTTTGGTATTTTATTTAAATGTTTATTCATCACTTTGAACATTTTTAAGTCAACGTAAATTGCAATTCTCTATGAATAAATAATGAATTTTTGTCAAAAATAGTGATAGAAAGCTAGACTGTGGCAAATTGCCATCCAGAGCCACTCCGTGTTCCTCTGAAGAGATGTCTTCTCTGTCTCTAACATTTTGCTATCGACTCCAATTTCAAAATTAACTTTAGAAAAATAAAACATATCCATATACATACATATCGCACACTAAATCAAAAAGCGTTACAACTCAAAATTTTTCGAAATCGGGTTTCTTCCATAAATTGGTACACAGAATACATCACTAGCGGCTGCCAAAAAATCTTTTCCATCAGAGTCTTTTTTAACTGAGAAATAACTATTATACGTAGCCTTTTCACATATCATTGCCTACAAAAATTAAAAAGTTTTTTGCTTCTCCTGAAAATTTTTGAATTTTGAGTTGTAACGCTTTTCTATTTAGTGTGCGATATGTATATGTATGTAAATATGTAGGTTCTATTTAATTTTGAAATGTAATAGATACATTCATTAAACGTTGAAGGCGCAGCCATATGGCTTCTGAAACGCATAGTTTGGCCCATTATAGCGGCTAAAGAAAATACATAGTACATTTGAAAAAAAAATATCTCATTAATGTACTTATGTATGCATATCTATGCAACTGTGCGACATTAAATGACAGAAAAGGGCTTAGAAAAAGATAAACAAAGCGCAAAAATAATGGACATTACAAAATAGCGGTGTCATGTGAGATTAGTATTTAGTTCTAGCAAGCCCCACAATGTTATCCAGCATTCAATTATTTTTCACGTACATACATATGTATTAGGGATTCTGACACCCCGAAAATCCCGGGATAGCTAGAATTTTATCCCGGGATTTTCGGGATAAGATAAAGAGAGAATATTCCGCTATTATAGCAAAGAAAATTTATATTTTATATAATTTTTATTGGTCTCAGATCTGTATACTAACAGCATTTCCTATTCTGAATGAAAATGTTGCATTATTACATTGCATCATTATCAACATGAGTCCTGTGTCCTATTAAAATGTTGCATTTTTCATGTGATGAATGAAACAAAAATAATGCAACCTTTTACTTATGCTAAGAGCAGAAAATGTTGCCTGTAGTCGGGCCAGTTTTATATTTTGTCAATAGAACAAACATCCCTAAAAAAGTGTTGAGTCTGTGTGGAAGAAAACAAAAAAATGTGACAGTCGGAAGAAAGTACGACATTTTTGCTAGAATAAAAAAGTCCATTAGTCAAAGTAAGAATTAAAATTTTTGACTTTTTTTTTAATAATTAAATTTTTTTGTGTTGAAGTACGCGTTGTAAGGAAACGTACGTAAGGTATTTTTAAAGCTTTTAGCTTGTGGCAAAATTCACTTTTGATAATTCTATTTCCTGATTTTTGGTCATTTATTTCCCAAATGTTTTTTGGAATTTTCCCACACGGAAAGTAAATAATGGAAGAAAATGGAAACAAAATTTTAATTAGAATTGATAGTCTTACAACACTCTACTAAAATGAAATACGCAGCTGCATACTCGGAATTCATATCAAAATTTTGCCTCCGATATTTATCTATTCAGAAGTTGCATTAATTTTCTGAATTTTTCGGCATGCTTGGAAACATTCGCTTAAACAAAGTGCGTCGTTAAATTCTAAAAAAATTTCTATTGGAAATTATCAAAGGCTTGCAGCCTTTTTATTAATATCCTAAAAGTACCAACTGCAAAGCAAATGTTTTGTTCACCAAATGTATGTAATTTTCATTGTTGGTTGTGCTTTTTAAAGTAACTCTTAGGTATTATTAAATAATACGAATGATTTTACATTCCTATTTTATTTTGTTACTAATGAAATAATAAAAAATGGCAATAAAAATCTATTTTTTCTTTGCATTTTAAAGTTGTAGCGTTTCCCTAAAAATGTATTTGCTTTCAACCCCAAATATCGGAAAATAATACTTGTCGAAAAATTTTTGTAACAGAAATAAAATTCTACGTTTCAAAAGGATCTAGGTGTAGTGAGATATTCATGTCCAAAGAGGCGAAAAACGCAGTTTGTGGGTATATTCACTCCTCAATATTTTTAAAATTACTGACTTTCATTAAAAAATGATTACATCTATTGGGAGCACGATCATTTCTTTTGAAGACAACGTAGATATCTGAATAAGATACCCGAAAAAGCAAAGCGCTGTTTTCAAGAGAAATTATCGTTCTTTCAATAGCTGCTATCATCTTTTAATGAAAGTAAGTAATTTAACAGATTGAGCAGTGAATATAGCAAAAAATCGCATTTTTCGCCTCTTTGGACATGAATATCTCTAAACCTACACATATTACCGAAAATACGACTTCAGATTCAGAATCGGCGCACCGAAATCCTTTAGAAAAGTAGAATTTTATTTGAGTTAGAAAATTTTTTGGAAATTTTTTCGGCCTGTGTAATTAAAGTCCAAATCCCGGAATTAATCCCGGGATACCGGGATTATAAAATAAAATCTCGAAAATCCCGGGATCGCAAAAATTGGAAAAATTGGAATCCCTAATATGTATGTATGTCTGCAAAATATAAACAAGGAAATTAAAAATCAATATGCATTACCAGCACCTAACCAAAGGGGAATTTAATCGTAGCTGCAATTCTTTGGCATTATTGACGCAATGAAATTAGTGCATGCCAGCTTGGAACTGCTATATACGTATCTAAATATGTATGTAGTATGATTGTATGATATAACCCCATGTCCCATCAGTGGCGGCTCTTATCATAAATTGGCTGTGAAAAATAAAAAAAGTGGTTTGCTACGTTTATTAAAGTTTACTCAGAAAATAAACAATTGACTTCTCCTTAGCTATGTTATTCTGTTTTGAAAGCCTCATAAAAGCCCATGTTCGGAAGTGTTAAAGTATGCTCACTAACTCAGGTTGTGCTGTGATTGGCTGCACAAACAAAATGCACGTGAATGTTGTTGGTGGCCTAACGCGACATCACAACTTAAGTAATAAACACATTTCAAACAACACGGGTTTTAAAGAAATTAGTAAAATCCCAATAAACATTTTTCTTCATTTTCAATTTGAGGTTCATTTGAGATGTAACCCTATTGTCAAATATCAAACGTTTGTTATCAAATGCACCTCAAATTTCCCCTGATAGCGTTCTCAAACAAAAAAGCTCATTTTTAGTATGGGATTTTAGGCTGATTATCAATTTGATTCATTTCATTTTCTCAAACCTATTTCAAAGGTGGTACGAAATGGAATGCAATCAATAGATGTTTGTATGTATTACATATATGTACCCTAGAGTGCAGGAAAATTGAGGGATAGTGAGAGTTTGTGTTGTGAGCGCAGAAATGGAATGGAATAAATGGATGTACATATGTACATATGTATTACATATTTGTACTCTGATGTGATGCTTTTCATTTACCCGTGCGGGTGAATTTTGCCGGTGCCTTTTGTACAGTTACATGAGTGTGTTAATATTTTTTTAATATGCATGCACCCATATGAGAAACAAACTATGTTTCCATTAAATTTGGTGTAACTTCACAAAAAGCCACAAGCAAATAAAATAAGAGTAAGAAATACAGAATCATTATTACCCAATAAACATTTTTCTTCATTTTCAATTTGAGGTTCATTTGAGAAGTAACCCTATTGTGAAATATCAAACGTTTGTTATCAAATGCACCTCAAATTTCCCCTGATAGCGTTCTCAAACAAAAAGGCTCATTTTTAGTATGGGATTTTGGGCTGATTCTCAATTTGATTCATTTAATTTTCTCAACCCTATTTCAAATGTGGTACGAAATGGAATTCAATCAATAGATGTTTGTATGTATTACATATATGTACCCTAGAGTGCAGAAAATTTGAGCGATAGTGGGAGTTTGTGTTGTGAGCGCAGAAATGGAATGGAATAAATAGATGTACATATGTACATATGTATTACATATTTGTACTCTGATGTGATGCTTTTCATTTACCCGTGCGGGTGAATTTTTCCGGTGCCTTTTGTACAGTTACATGAGTATGTTAATATCTTTCTTAATATGCATGCACCCATATGAGAAACAAACTATGTTTCTATTAAATTTGGTGTAACTTCACAAAAAGCCACAAACAAATAAAATAAGAGTAAGATATACAGAATCATTATTACACACAATCATTTTCAACCATCATCATTTCAACCGTTAAAAGACCGCTCGAGTAGAACAACGAACGCTGACTGAAATTGGCAAACACACACAATTTCTTCGTTCCTTCAAGCCTTGACATGTTGAAATTCGTGAAATGGTACAAAATGCGAACAAGTTTTTTTTCAAATGTGTTGTAAGTTATTCTAAAATTGATAAACAATGTTTGATGAACATTTGAAAATATGTTTATTTTCAAATGATATATATGCTGATTCTCAACTTTAGAAACAATATTTTCTCAAACGTTTGATAATTTCTTTTTCAATGTTTAATGGGTACACACAATCATTTTCAACCATCATCATTTCAACCGTTAAAAGACTGCTCGAGTAGAACAACGAACGCTAACTGAAATTGGCAAACACACACAATTTCTTCGTTCCTTCAAGCCTTGACATGTTAAAATTCGTGAAATGGTACAAAATACGAAACAAGTTTTTTTTCAAATGTGTTGTAAGTTATTCTAAAATTGATAAACAATATATGTTTATTTTCAAAATATGTTTATTTTCAAATGATATATATGCTGATTCTCAACTTTAGAAACAATATTTTCTCAAACGTTTGATAATTTCTTTTTCAGTGTTTAATGGGATAAAATGAACGAAAATAATTAGACAATCCGGGCTTTTGAGCTTGCATGAAGCGTCCGCCACTGCGTCCCACTCTCGTGTAGCATACGTGTGTATGTACATATAAAATTCATGTATGTATGAACTAGTATTTAGTGTTTTATTTATGTTTATACTTTAGTGGATCCGTCTGAGTACTGTCGCCAAAGCTACTAAAGCTCTCAATAAATATATCTATGTACATATGTAAATATATGTATATACATATGTACTACATACATACATACATACATACATATCTTCCATACAAACCCGAATAAAACGAGAAAACGTATTAAAGCAGCAGCAGCAGAGAACTTAATCGTATTAAGTTGGATTTTAATTTAAGCCGTATGTATTTATTTTATTTACCCTGCAGCGAAATCAACTAGTTGTAAACTAATTGACAACTAGTTGGCCATACAGCTCAACTAGTCAGCCATCTATCTTTTTTCCATATTAGCAACTGGTATTTTTAACACGGTGATGACCTAGGAAATGGCAATTGTCAGTATCCACACCAGAGTCATACCACTTGACTGACTAGTCAGTATCCACACCAGCATCATACCAATTTGCTGACTAGTCAGTGTAGATATCAGAACTATACCAGTTGACTGATAGTTTTACATGCTACTCCAATGAAAATAAAAATTGCAAAATAAAGTTTCTAATACATTTATTTAGTTATTAGAGTATGATATTTAAATTAAAGAATTCAGGCACATTAGATTGTGATCTTGCATATTAAATATTTAGGAAAATTAACATTAACATTGTGAATAAGTAACACGTTGACCATTCTAAGCTTGACATTTATATTGATGATTTTCTGACTTTATACAAACATATCATGTACTTTTTTCTATGGCTGAAGTAGTATCTAATATACTGGGCTATATTAACATCTCAAACTATGTTATATTTGTGGTATTCACCTGATTTAATGATCTAACAATTTGCAACAAACTAAATCTACAAGGGGCCTACTACGCAGGGTTCGAATACTACAACAACAATAAAGAAGTTGCTTTACTTTTACTGCACACGTGTTCATTGCAACCTCCAGAAGCCCCGGATACATTCGTTTTTAATTTCAAACCCTTTTTTTTGGCAAAACTTCTTGTTTCATAACTAATCTCAATTGGTCCCCTATGAATCTAGTTGGGCAACTCCCATAATTTATCTAGTTAGTTAACTGGTAGGTTGGCTGACTAGTTTGGACTTTCGCTGCAGGGTATTTATACACATACATACACACATACATATGTATGTGCATAGCTGTACATCATTGGTGGGCAATTGAAATGTAAGCATGTATTGGTAACCGTGAGCGTAAAGTGGCTACCATGGGACAAAGAACATTTGCAGTCAGTTGATTAACAAACAACAGCGAAGCAACATCGTGCGCCGCTTGATTGTTTTATGATACTATTTATGCGCGTACCTATATGTGTTTCTCACTCGCACTGTTCGCAGTGAAAAATTATTTAGAATTGCCCTAAATGCTTTCATTCATTAAATAGCGCATAATTTACTATTGCATAAAAAATAAAAGCAAAGCGACGATACGTGTCATCCCTTTGCTTGCTGAAACACAACTGACATGAAAATTCTGTTCTAACACCACTGTGACTCAATTGATTTTTCGCTCTCAACAGCAACTGAAATAAGAGCGTAAGAATACGCGTGCTGAGAGTAACTGCTCATATGAGTCAAAATGCCCATCAGTGCTGTACATGCATATTTTGTGTCATTGATGTACAAATGCAAAAAAAAAATTAAATAGCAAATGGAAAAAAATTAAAATAAAACCAATAATGCGGACTAGAAAAAAATTTATATAAAAAAGAGCTCATGCAAGCAAATGAATTGGATTAAAATGTAGAAAAGCTTACTACGCGCACGAGTACTAGGTACCTATTTATGTATTTTCCATTTTTCCTCATTTTCCAATTTTATTGAATTTTACATTTTGCATTGTAATAGGAAAAAAATGCACGATATGCATATATTTTTAATTTAATTAGTGAAGTATATAAACAAATACCAATAGTTCTAGACGGAAATAAACCAAACAAATATTCATAGCACCTCATCCAAGTGTGTAGCGCACTGCATGGAAGCCTTAAGGGTGATATGCAGAACTAGTACTATCCATCTACATATATTGGATCCCAGGCCACAAGGGGATAGACTGGAATGAGAAAGCTATTGAGTTGGTAACGAAGGCTGACAAGGCGCGTAAAAGAGCGCTGGGCAGTATGGTGTCAAAAATTATGTGTAAATGGTACTAAGTATCTAAAGCTGACAAAATGGCCGCTATCTCTGAAAAGCGATGCATGTAGACTTATCATCGGGATACTCACAGGACACTGCAATTATGTAATATTAGCGACTGTGGAGCATGTTTTCTGACCCTGTCCTGCCTTTTCCAAGCTAAGGTTTCGGCTACGAGGTAAAGTTGTTATCTCGAAACTGTGTCCCAAATAGGAATAAAAAAACTCTTAGTGTGTATTTGCCAAAGGGACGTTTTTGTTCTACAATTTTAAATCCAGATTTTTAATGCAGAGATGATCTAGTTCAATAAATTTTCTGGTAACACTACGTACTCACTCAGTCTATGTGAGGTCATTATACACTCCATAATAACGAGACGCTCCTGCATATAATAACAATTATAATTTCCTAGTTTTCAATTCACATTTTTAATATTCCGAACGAATTTCATTCAAAATATAGTAATTTTCTCAGTCGGTATCTTTTGAAACGATTTTTTTTTAAGCAATTCAAAGTGTGTTAGTTTATTACTTTTCCCACACCATCAGAGAAGACGCCTTTTATTTCATTTCAAAAAATGTGCATTGCATATTTAATAAATTTTTGATTACCTACACGGCCATTTATACCTAAATAATTATTCTTTGGAATATTTAATGCAACAAAATTAATTACTTTGCTCTGAAGACCACAAAGAAACAAGAAGCACCGCTTGCTGCATATTAATTAATATCACGTCTAGTTAATTTTTAAGAAAAATGCATACCATTTTAAGTGCTATAATTGAAAAATGTAATAAAAAAAAATATATTTGTTCTTTTCGGTATTATCAAGCATTGGGAAAGAGTTGATGTCTCGTCGCATGATTCAGATGATGAAGCACTTTGGAGGAAAGAAAGAGCGAAGCCGTGACAAATTTGAGGTGGCCAATAAATTAGAAATGAAACGCGATGGGGTTAAATGAAGCACAGAATATAAATGTTGCTATGACTTTTTGGAAGTTGTCGTGAAAAATATAACAAATGCATATTTTGATTATGTATATGAACATAATAGCAAATACCCATCCTGCTTCGCAGCGACAAAATATTTTTAATGGCTCTTTCCCTCTACATTTCTCTTTCTCTCTTTATCTCTTTCTGTTTCTCTTTCCCTTTCCCTTTACCTTTACCTTTACCTTTACCTTTACCTTTACCTTTACCTTTACCTTTACCTTTACCTTTACCTTTACCTTTACCTTTACCTTTACCTTTACCTTTACCTTTACCTTTACCTTTACCTTTACCTTTACCTTTACCTTTACCTTTACCTTTACCTTTACCTTTACCTCTACCTTTACCTTTACCTTTACCTTTACCTTTACCTTTACCTTTACCATTACCTTTACCTTTACCTTTACCTTTACCTTTACCTTTACCTTTACTTTTACCTTTACCTTTACCTTTACCTTTACCTTTACCTTTACCTTTACCTTTACCTTTATCTTTACCTTTACCCTTACCTTTACCTTTACCTTTACACATACCTTTACCTTTACCTTTACCTTTACCTTTACCTTTACCTTTACTCATACCTTTACCTTTGCCTTTACCTTTACATTTGCCTTTACCTTTACCTTTACCTTTACCTTTACCTTTACCTTTACCTTTACCTTTACCTTTACCTTTACCTTTACCTTTACCTTTACCTTTACCTTTACCTTTACCTTTACCTTTACCTTTACCTTTACCTTTACCTTTACCTTTACCTTTACCTTTACCTTTACCTTTACCTTTACCTTTACCTTTACCTTTACCTTTACCTTTACCTTTACCTTTACCTTTTCCTTTACCTTTACCTTTACCTTTACCTTTACCTTTACCTTTACCTTTACCTTTACCATTACCTTTACCTTTACCTTTACCTTTACCTTTACCTTTACTTTTACCTTTACCTTTACCTTTACCTTTACCTTTACCTTTACCTTTACCTTTACCTTTACCTTTACCTTTACCTTTACCTTTACCTTTACCTTTACCTTTATCTTTACCTTTACCCTTACCTTTACCTTTACCTTTACACATACCTTTACCTTTACCTTTACCTTTACCTTTACTCATACCTTTACCTTTGCCTTTACCTTTACCTTTACATTTGCCTTTACCTTTACCTTTACCTTTACCTTTACCTTTACCTTTACCTTTACCTTTACCTTTACCTTTACCTTTACCTTTACCTTTACCTTTACCTTTACCTTTACCTTTACCTTTACCTTTTCCTTTACCTTTACCTTTACCTTTACCTTTACCTTTACCTTTACCTTTACCTTTACCTTTACCTTTACCTTTACCTTTACCTTTACCTTTACCTTTGCCTTTACCTTTACCTTTACCTTTACCTTTACCTTTACCTTTACCTTTACCTTTACCTTTACCTTTTCCTTTACCTTTACCTTTACCTTTACCTTTACCTTTACCTTTACCTTTACCTTTACCTTTACCTTTACCTTTACCTTTACCTTTACCTTTACCTTTACCTTTACCTTTACCTTTACCTTTACCTTTACCTTTACCTTTACCTTTACCTTTACCTTTACCTTTACCTTTACCATTACCTTTACCTTTACCTTTACCTTTACCTTTACCTTTACCTTTACCTTTACCTTTACTTTTACCTTTACCTTTACCTTTACCTTTACCTTTACCTTTACCTTTACCTTTATCTTTACCTTTACCCTTACCTTTACCTTTACCTTTACACATACCTTTACCTTTACCTTTACCTTTACCTTTACCTTTACTCATACCTTTACCTTTGCCTTTACCTTTACCTTTACATTTGCCTTTACCTTTACCTTTACCTTTACCTTTACCTTTACCTTTACCTTTACCTTTACCTTTACCTTTACCTTTACCTTTACCTTTACTCATACCTTTACCTTTACCTTTACCTTTACCTTTACCTTTACCTTTACCTTTACCTTTACCTTTACCTTTTCCTTTACCTTTACCTTTACCTTTACCTTTACCTTTACCTTTACCTTTACCTTTACCTTTACCTTTACCTTTACCTTTACCTTTACCTTTACCTTTACCTTTACCTTTACCTTTACCTTTACCTTTACCTTTACCTTTACCTTTACCTTTACCTTTACCTTTACCTTTACCTTTACCTTTACCTTTACCTTTACCTTTACCTTTACCTTTACCTTTACCTTTACCTTTACCTTTACCTTTACCTTTACCTTTACCTTTACTTTTACCTTTACCTTTACCTTTACCTTTACCTTTACCTTTACCTTTACCTTTACCTTTACCTTTACCTTTACCTTTACCTTTACCTTTACCTTTACCTTTACCTTTACCTTTACCTTTACCTTTACATTTACCTTTACCTTTACCTTTACCTTTACCTTTACCTTTACCTTTACCTTTACCTTTACCTTTACCTTTACCTTTACCTTTACCTTTACCTTTACCTTTACCTTTACCTTTACCTTTACCTTTACCTTTACCTTTACCTTTGCCTCTACCTTTACCTTTACCTTTGCCTTTACCTTTACCTTTACCTTTACCTTTACCTTTACCTTTACCTTTACCTTTACCTTTACCTTTACCTTTACCTTTACCTTTACCTTTACCTTTACCTTTACCTTTACCTTTACCTTTGCCTCTACCTTTACCTTTACCTTTATCATTCGGGTCCACTTTTGACCCATATCTGGGAACCATACCTAGGCATCACTATGTAAAGAGCTCTATGTTGAAGTCATCCTCAAAAGCATCCCTTGCCAAGTTATAAACCGGTTATAACCGGTTTCGGCAATGCGCCATTTTCAGTATTTTTTTCTTTCGTGCTATATCCCGCCAGCCTGCAATATAAGCGTGTATATGGAATTAGCATCTGTGCTTAAAGATGTACACGCGCTGATGAACTCCTCTGACTCTATACTTGTGTTAGGCGATTTTAATCTTCCGTGCATTTCTTGGAGCGTTTCAGAGGAGAATATTATTCCGAACTCATCGAGATCGGACATGAATAGCTTTTTCGATCAGATTGCCGATCTTTCCCTCAACCAGGTGAACATATTTCAGAATGCGTTCGGGAAAATCTTAGACTTAGTTTTTGTAGATGATAGCTCTAAGTATGTCCTTCACCGCTGTGACCCTCTTGTTCTACCGGAGGACTTATACCACCCTTCTCTAGAGATTACATACGAAATTGTAAACAATATTAATGGCTGCATTTCTAGTTCAGCTAACACAAGTACATATTATAATTTTTCCAAGGCCAACTTTAAAAAACTTAATCATGAGTTAGCTAGTTTAACATGGCCAAAATTCAATAACGATGTCGAGCAAAACGTTTTACTTTTTAATAAAATTATTCATTGCCTATTTGAAAAACTTGTGCCTAAACGTGTTCGTGAGTACAGTGAGCCATTACAACCTTGGTTCACAAAAGAGCTTAAAACTTTAAAAAATAAGAAATCCCGATTTTTCAAATTATACAAGAAATCGGGCTTGCATGCCGACTACTTAAAGTATGCTGAGCTTAGACGCCAATACTTTGTGTTAAATAAAAAATGCTATAGAGCTTATATACGTAAAATTAAGTCTAATTTTATTCGTAATCCAAAATCGTTTTACAGTTTCGTAAACTCCAAGAGAAAAGTTAATGGGTTTCCGTCTGCTATGAGATATCAAGACAACACTTCAAGTGATAGTCAAGAAATTTCCAATCTTTTTGCACAATTTTTCAAACATAATTATTCCAACATAGAAGAACTTCCATTTCGTAACTATCCATATCGATTATCTCCTAATACATCAATTTACAAACCATATATATCTGCAGATGACGTGTTATCAGCTTTATTATCATTAAAAGAGTCATTTAGTTATGGTCCTGACCAGATACCAACATGCTTTCTAAAAAAAATGTGCCATAAACCTGTTTAAACCACTAACTGCATTATTCAATAGTTCCTTAGAACAAGGCATTTTCCCTATGCTCTGGAAAGAGTCATTCATTATCCCCCTTCATAAAAGCGGGAGTAGGTCCTCCATAGAAAATTATCGAGGTATAGCAAATATTTCGGCTATTCCTAAATTATTTGAAGCAATAGTTACCAATAGATTGTCTCATTCAACGTCCTCATTAATTTGTGATTCCCAACACGGGTTCTGTAAGGGTAAATCAACGGTCACAAACCTACTGGAGTTTACCACTAGTATTTCAAATGGATTTTCTCAAAACTTGCCCACTGATGTTATATACACGGACTTCAGCAAAGCATTTGATAAAGTCAATCACACCTTGCTGATTCTTAAACTTGATCTTCTTGGCTTTCAGCCCAGCCTTTTGCAATGGATATCTTCATATCTTTTAAATAGGACACAAAGGGTGATTTTCAAAAATGCTTACTCGTCTATTATTAATGTTACTTCAGGAGTTCCTCAAGGCAGTCACCTTGGCCCGATTCTGTTTTTGCTATTTATTAACGATATAACTACTACAATTAAACACTCAAAAATTTCATTGTATGCGGACGACGTAAAGCTTTTTAGATCAATCTCTTCATTTGATGATAGAACTTTGCTTCAGGAAGATTTAAATTCCTTAGTTTCTTGGTGTGACACTAACTTAATGCCACTTAACCTCAATAAATGTAAATTCATGCGCTTTTCCCGGAAAACCGTACAGCCAGCTTCTTATGCAATAAATGGCTTAGGCCTCGAACAAGTAAATGAGTTTGTGGATTTAGGTGTAATAATGGACTGCAAACTTAGTTTTAACATTCATATTAATGCTACAGCAAATAAGGCAAGAAGTGTCTTAGCGTTTGTAAAACGTTGGTCAAAGGAATTCAGCGACCCATACATAACTAAAACACTCTTTACAACTTTAGTAAGACCTATATTGGAATATGGTTCCATAGTTTGGAATCCATACTATCAGATTCACTCTGATCGCTTAGAGTCAGTCCAAAAACAGTTTTTGCTTTTTGCTTTAAGAAATTTGCCTTGGGATTCTGGTTACAATCTTCCACCGTATACTAGCCGTTTAAAACTCCTTAATCTTCCGACTCTTGCAAGTCGACGAGAAATGTTAGGGGTAATATTTATCGTTAAGCTCTTGAATGGCTTAATTCTTTCTCCTTTCTTGCTAGCTGAAATAAACTTTAACATTCCTTCTCGTTCAACAAGACACTTCAACCCTATCTACTTAAAGCAGTGTAAATCAAACTTTGAATTAAATGAACCTTTCCGGGGTTTATGTAAGAGCTTTAATTCCTATTCCAGCTTTTTAGATATTTCGGACTCACTTTTCATTATAAGGGAAAAAATACTGTCTTATCTTAACACATAGTAGCGATTATTCTGTTATAATTCTCAAGACTAACTTCAATTGTACTATACTCAGCTGATGATTTTATTTCTCTGTAGCTGAGCAGTTTAAGATCTCGACGCTTAACAAACTCCTGCCACTCAACACCTCGGCATTTTATGTAAATAAAAAATATCCGTACGTCATGCGGGTGCGCCTCTCGTGCGGTCGGGCGGGATTGGAGGGCGTGGGTTATTATTATTATTATTATGGCACATCGCCGAAACGGCCCTAATCTGATATTAAAAATTAATGAGTGCTGGCGCAAATCATCTTGAAGTTTTCTTGAAAAGAACCATAATAATTTTTATATTAATTTCCCCCCGCAACCCAAATTGTAATTTTACCATCTTTCAAAAATTATTGCAACCGCCAAATGCTTTGCATCAAAGCCAACTGGTAGCTATTCAATCGAACACATAAAAATGCCATGAAATTTTGTTGTTATACGAATAGTATCAAATTTCATATTTGCAGGACAAAGAATTGAACCTTCCATTGGCGTAGTAACGGGGGGGGTTTTGGGGACAAAACCCCCCCCGAAAGATTCGTTTTGACCATAAAACCATCTTTGACTTTATTAGCATACATTTCTTTTTCAGGAAAAAATCAATGAGAATAGTAATTCTTCGAAATTGGTAATTCGAAATTTAGCGCTTTTTCACGAAGTATTACTTATAATTCTAGCGTTTGTTGAGACGTAGGAGTGTGCAAGAACCGCAGGAATTTTACCACAATTTACATTCTTTGTACTTATGTATATTCGCTCTTTTGTGGTAAAATTCCTACGGTTCCTGCACTTCCCTACGGCTCAACAAACGCTACAATTATTATACGGTATTGCTGTTATTAACATGCTAATAACAGAAAAGTAACGCCAATTATTAAAATTTCAAGTTTTCTTTCAATTACTTATCATCTTAATCAAATAATATTAGTATAAACTACAATGGGAATAAATATGCAATGTATAAGAGTATCTGAACTTGAGATTTTACTTAATGTCTGTCAAAATGGAATATTAAAAAACTAAATTATATAAGAAAATTATTATTTATAACCGTAGCACATAGGTAGATTTTCAAGTTTTATGCGGCCAAAAATATTTTATTGTGTACATCTATTCCAAATTGCTTGTTTAATGCAAAATTTTAATAATTTGTGTTAAAAGTAGAGTTCTCGATTTTTTTTGAACATTTTCGAGTAGCCCGAACAGTTGTTGTTCAAATGCTCGAAGAGTTGTTTGTTTGTTTATTACCCGTATGTTTGTACGGGCATTTGAACAATTCGGGTATTTTGAAGTTTGTTTTTTCCTTTTGTTTATTATTATTTTTTTTTTTTTATAGGTATGTAGTTTTTTTTTATTTTTGTTTTTCCGATACACATTTTTTTTTGTTTGTAAGCTCGAATGCTCGAATGTTTGTACGGGCATTTGAACAACAAACGGGCTTCAAACAAAAACGATCAGATCGAATTGCTCGATACCCGGGTATCTAGGGCTCTAGTTAAAAGTCGATTTTATTGAAAAATATATACAGTGACTCAAAAAAAAATCATACGCCAGAGTTTTTAAATTTATTTCAAACAGTTCTGTCGAAAATTTGACTCTCTTATTTTCGTTTAAAAATGTAAACAATTTTTCAATAAAAATCGCCTTAAGCAGGATTTCTAAGCTTATGGAAAAATCCGAAAAATCGTAGAAATTTCTAAAAGTGGATTAAAAATTTCAAAGCGCGGCCAGAATTTATAGAAGATATTGAGGAGATTTCTAAGTTTACTGTTATGTAGCCAACCAATTTTAGTGTAAAAAGTGCTATTCTCAATGCTGTAAAAATTTCCGTCGATTTTAGTAATTTTTTTCTGTAGGGTGTTTGCGTTATATGTACGTGAGACCGTTCCAATGAAATTTTTCAAAAAGTTGAATGTTGCATATTATTATATCACAATTGAATGAGACGCAAAATTGCATACTCAAAAATCTTCTAAAAAATGTAGCTTTATAATTCTTAGCCCCTTTTTATGATAAGTACTTCCTTAACTTTGAAAAATTGGAAAAAAATACTACCTAAAAAGTTAACAATAATCGCTGCTAAATATCTGGGTTACTTTCGAGCATCACCTACATTAACCAAGATATGCTTTAGAAATATAAACATTAAAATTAAATATAAAGCACAAAAAGAAAATTATTGTAGGTACATATGAAAAACCCTGTATCTAGTAGTGAAGTGCGGCTTTGTGCGACGTAATTTTTTGTCGGCTAACTACTAATTGTACTAGATATCATGTCCGAGGGTTAATTTGACTGAGTCTGACAGAGCAACATAACAAAACCAATTTTTAACATGAAAAAGAGTGATAATTTTTTTTTTAAATATCCCAACTTTAAAAGCTTAAAACTATAAACTTAGAATTATTGGAAACCAAGGATATTATTGAAAAGTGTTAATAATTACTTGAACCTTTAGGATTCATCACGATTACTTAAATGAAATGCTTTAAATAATAAATATTCACGCTAAAACTAGCACTTAAAAATATGTAAGAAAAAAAACAAAAAAATTAACTTCAGATATGCTAAGTTACGACCATCTGGGGCAAGTGCAGAGTATGGGGTCGGGAAAAAAGCGATGAATTATTGTTCCCCATTCTATTTCCAATATGTGGGTATGTTTTTTTTCTGTAATTGTAACAATTTTACAAACTTCAATTTTGGGCGTATAAAACTTGAAAATCTACCTATGCGCGTAGATTTCCAGAAGAGAATATAAGACTTACTTTTGAAGTATAGTTAAAGGCCCTTGGCAACTGACAATCTGGCATGTCAAGCAGTGTGTATGTGTGAGTTTTTTTGTGTGTTAGTGCAATCGGCAGTCGTCGTGCTACACGTTCTTGTTCGGGCTCGCGTTGATGAGAATCAAATCTTTTAGATATTTGCGTCAATCACCCGACACTCACACATATGTATACACTTCTTAACATTCCAGATTTTAAGTGGCCAAGGGCCTTAAGAGTTTGATATATGTATTATAAGCGATATTTGTGTACTAAAATGTTAAATTATAGTCTAAAAAAATTACATTTCGCTAGCTTAGAGTGCAAACTGTGTAAGTCCACTTTTATGAAAAAGTGTATTTTTATGTAGAACGCTAGAAAAATCAAATACGCACCGCGCTAAACAAGTCTGAGATACTTGTAATATTTCTACTCGTTGTTATTCAGTGATACGCAAATTGTGTAAGTCCAAAAAGCGAAAAAAATTGTGTAAGTCCAAAATATTTATATGAACAGAAATTTTTTTTCATTTCGAATTTTTTTTCTTTTTTGTTTTTTGTCTCTCCTACAAAGTTTTAAAAAAGGACTTACACAATTTGCATTCTAAGCTAGCGATTTTTATCATTTGTAAAAAAAATTGTAGTTTTTTTTTTGGTAATTTTAATTTTGGTAAATTTTTTACATTGGCTGTGACCCCCCCCGAAAAATTCTCTAGCTACGCCACTGGAACCTTCACACACCAACCATAAATAAATACTATAAATAACACATTAATTTTCAGTGAAATTTTGAAAAAGCAATGAATAACAACAACAATGCGCATAGAGAAATTTTAAAAATTTCAACTGCCCTCGGCATGAACAGCCGTCCATCGGCCCCCTATTTTTTTGAACGTGCTCGATGAGCTACCGCTCGCTGGACACTAATTTATAGTCACTCATTTATCCGCGCATAAGTGCACTCGCACTTACCCAATTATTCGTGTCGCTTGTATGTGCATGTATGTATGTCAAGTCTACGCCCGCATATACGAACCCGTGTGCACGTCCTGTCGTTCTTCAATTTTTTTTGTTTTTGTTTCCGCACACAATAGGCTTCACCATGAAAATATCTAATATTTCAATTTTCCTCTCACTTGACAATAGAAAATTTTGAAAATGTCAACGCGTCGGCCAGCGCGCCAGCCAGACAGTCAAAACTATGCATGCCTTGTGTTGTGGGTTCGTGTGTGCGGCACGAAACTCTGACCTCAAGCTGGTCAGAGGCCAAACGCTGGCGGCAATCGAAGGCCAATTCTTCCTCCTCGTCTTTTTCTGCTTCCTCTTCCGCCTACTCTTTGTCCGTCTGCTATTGTTTGCGCGCGCTTAAATGTCGTCCACCCCCCTGTCATTAGAGAGTGAGTTCCTTTCCCGTATTTTTTTTGCTTTGGCTGTGTGCTCTTGCCTCTGACCCCTTGGCTGTGGACTACACACATACATTAACCAGATCCTGTCACTTTTATTGTTATTGTTATTATTTTTTGAAAAACTGTCTGTACGCTTGAGCTGGTCATTTTCCAATTCAAATAATGTGTAAATTTATAAGGATTTGTGCGAGTGTGTGTGTGTGTGTTTTACAATTTGAATTGATACTCGTTAAAGTGCAAACACTCGTCACTATCTGGCTATTGTTCTCGATAGTATCAATAGGAGTTTATGACTCTTTTGTTGTTGTTGTTGGTGTTACTTTTGTTGCAATTGTTGTTATATTTATAGCATATTTATATTTGTATTGTACGCATTTTTATGGTTTGACCCATTGAACTGTGACCATTAGTTAGGTGACCCGCAGAGCGTCCGCACAGTGTGTGCGAATGATGGAAAAATGATTGCAGAATTGAATTTGGGTGATCACATTTTTTCTTTAGTTTAAATTGGGTGTCAAAATTAAATATTAAAGTAAATTTTAAACCAAGGTGCAACTCAATTTATCCGCTAAACTTTAGGTTAGGTTGCCGTGGCTGCTATAACTCATAGCACACTTGGGCCCTGAGGTCCCATTGTGATACCACGTGGATCCGAAGACCCCCTACTTGAACCATCGTGTGGATTCCACAAATCTTAGAATTTTCCTAAATTCTATTGTAACTAGATCCCCTAGTTCCTTAAATTGGTAAGCTCCTAAATGTTTTAGTCGCCTCCTTCCCAGTGCTGGGCAATCGCACAGCAGGTGTTTTACTGTTTCAGGCTCCTCTTCGTCTTTACACGCCCTACAGTAATAATAATGTGGAGCATTCATCCTTTCTGCATACCTTCCCAGGATTATATGGCCTGTTATTAGCCCTATTATTAGTGCAAGCTCAGACCTTCCGAGTCCAATTAGACTCTTCGTCCGTTTGGCGTCCGAGTTAGGCCATAAGAGCCTTACTATATTGGTAATTTTAGTAACCTTTGCTCAAAATGAGTTCCAACGGACAATCTGGCAAGGTTACACTAGAGTGTAAAGCAAAAAAACTCTAGATACTGGCGCTGTTGTTGTTGTTGTTATAATGACAAAAATACTTTTCAGAAGCTCTGAGTTTCACAGTTGGAGTGTGGGTCAATGCCAGATATGGGTGAGGTTATGTTGGCCAAGAACCAGTGATCCCTCACATATACCACATATGGTTGTAAGGGTTGCCAACAGCGCATGTTATAGTAATTTAGATTGCAAGACTTCACAATTTGTAATATCTTATGTATTTCCTGATCAGCAATGCATTCTAGGGAAGAGAATTTACAGAACCGAGGCAATTAAGGCGGAGTCTGCTTAAAGCTGCATATTGGCTGTAAATATGTTCCAGAGTGCCAAAAGCATCGGGTTCGTTGCATGTTGTAAACGTCTGAATCTGCATCAGTCCCTTTTCGAACTCATAAGATGGCGTGAGAAAGTGCCTTGTAAGTATGCCGACTGCCAGTCTGCAGTCTGCAGTCTGCTCTAGGAAGTGTGAGTGGATAGTGTGCAGTTTCCACGTTGTATGACCGAATCATGACTTTGGCGATCTACCCGGATAACAGGGTCTTCTACTGGGAATCGCATTTGCGTTTCAATACCTTGTCTATTTGCGCTTTATTGCATCTAGTTTATAGAGAGGGAAAATGTTTTCCACATTCACTTGCGCTAGTAATTCCTCGATTCGCTGGCGATCTTTACGGATGACAGTGTCTCCCACTAGGAATCGCCTTTGCGTATCAATGCCTGATCTATTTGAGTTTTGAGTGGTAATTTAGAGAGAGGCGCGGGGATGTTTTCCACATTCACTTGCGCTAATGATGCTCCGGCTTTGGCTAACACGTCCGCTCTCTCATTGGGATCGATTCCTTGGTGTCCGGATAGCCAGTATGCTGTTCAACATCTATTCACACTGAGTTCATGTAGCTTGGCCCTGCACTGATTCCCACACATAGAGCTGGTATACGCTGCCGTAGTCGCTTGGATTACAGAAGCGTTTGGGGCCGTTGGTTCAGCTGGAAGTTCTGCCGCTTAATAATTCAGGAGTCTTATATACTCAAAAAAAAAATTACTCAGATTATGGAAAAATGGGAATGATTCGGCGCTAAAGACATATTTCCATATTTTGATGTACAATTTTCTTTAAAACGTAGTTTTTATTCCTTGATTTGAAGAAAATCGTACATCAAAATATGGAAATATGTCTTTAGCGCCGAATCATTCCCACTTTTCCATAATCTAAGTAAGTTGTTTTTTCAGTGTAGATTTTTGTATTCCAAGCTCTAGTTAAAACACTGCAGCTGCCACACTAAGTCCACCTTTTATCCGTCTGTAAATAAGTTGAACATCTGGCGATCGGTTCGTAGTTCTTTCTTCCGTCCTGTCCTATTATTAGCCGCGGTCCACTGTTGAGGTCGGTTTGGAGGGTAATGTAGTCTGAGCTGTCGTTTAGCCCCGAGTAGTTCTGGAACTAGACTCCACGGTTGTCGGAACGCCGTTCGAATACTCATTTGCTTCGGTTAATTAAACCTAGCTTAAACCATAGTACGGCAAAATTCTGAGAGAATTCCGGTCGTAGAGTGCAGACCGATTTGAGCTAAATTATTAAAAATGTGTGTGATGTTTCGCATTCGCTCGTGCGGGACTCTTTTGCCGGTCTATGTCTTAAATGGCGCGTATACTGTGGAAAATTGGTTCTTTGAATATTAAACTACCAATTGATGATAAACAAATAAGAGAATAATACGATTCTAAAAAGAAAATATGTTTTTCAGTTAATCTTTATTATATCCGCTGTTGTGCAGTGGGTAAAGTGCTCGCCTGCTATGCCAGAGGTCTCGGGTTCAGACCACGGTCCGAGTCAAACACCAAAACAATTTTTCTAATTAGTAAAAATCCAATTATTGGGTTTTTTAAGAGCAGCGGTCACCTCTCGGCAGTGGGCGGCACACCCTCCGAGTGTATTTCTGCCATGAAAAACCTTCTCAGAAAAAATGCATTCGCCGTTCGGAGCCGGCATAAAACTGTAGGTCCAACCAATTAGTGGGAAAAACAAAAAGGAGCACACCTCGAATTGGGAGAGAAGCTCGGCCATAAAACTCGGTGCAGTGAAATAACGCCCGTGGAATTAACGCCCGCGGGCGTTATTTCCCAAAAAGAAGGAAATAACGCCCGCGGGCGTTTTTTCTTTTCTTGAAAAAGAAATAGCGCCTGCGAATAAAACGAAATTAAACCCGTGGGTATTATTTCCACTCAGAAAGGGAAAGAACGCCCGCGCGCCCTCTTCGGCGATGCCCTTTCGAAAGGGCAATTAAGCCCGCAGACGGGTTTTTTTTTTAAATATGGTGATTAGTGGGAAAAGCGCCGCAGGCGAAAAATTGGAATAAAAAATCGCGCGATTTTTAATTCCAATTTTTCGTTTTTTTTTTTTAATGAAGCTCAAACGTAAAAAATACTCGTTATGTGTGTTACCAGAACAAATGTGAAGTTAGTGTTTGTATAGACAATGTTACGAATGTATGTTAAAAATTAAATAACAAAATGCATACTCATGATAGTCAAGAAGAAGTGATAAAAAAAATGTATATTATGAACTCAATTAAAACACAATGCAAAAGCGTCAGAGAGTCAAAGCATGTTGTTGTATGTTATTTGTTTTACCAAGCCACGCGATATTCTCTTAAGCCCATGCAATCACTTTAAATTGTGTGCGGATTGCTTTGGAGAGCACAGTAAGGTTGCAATTGTAAATGGCAATAGAAATATTTTGTGCCCGGTTTGTCGTCAAATTGTTGAAAACTCTATAAGAGTATTTGTTTAGATTGTGGTCTGAAAGTGCCAATATGTATGTAATGAAGTTTTATTTATTTTGATTGAGTATTTAAATATTTACTTACTTACAGACCTTGAAAATTGTTACTAATAAATGATTATAGAAATTTACTGAAGCTTTGTTTATTCGATTGAGTATTTGAATATTTAGAAGGGATTTAAAAAAATTTAAAGAATCGAAAAATTGGAATTAAAAATCGCGCGATTTTTTATTCCAATTTTTTCGCCTGCGGCGCGTTTTCCACTTATAATACACCATATTCAGAAAAAACGAAAAATTGGAATTAAAAATCGCGCGATTTTTTATTACAATTTTTCGCCTGCGGCGCTTTTTTTCCTAATACATCATATTTAAAAAAAAAAAACCCGTCTGCGGGCTTAATTGCCCTTCCGAAAGAGAAATAAAGCCCATGGATCAAACGAAATAACGCCCGCGGGAATTATTTCTATTTCAAGAAAAGAAAAAACGCCCGCGGGCGTTATTTCCTTCTTTTTGGGAAATAACGCCCGCGGGCGTTAATTCCACGGGCGTTATTTCACTGCACCATAAAACTCGTCAGAGTTATAATAGCGCCATTGTATTATATATTATTACTTTATTTTATCCGTATTCGTCGCTGCCATGTGGTTTTCTTCCGACAAATTTCTAACAAAATGTTTAAAGCTTCCAAAAGTTTTCATCATTTTAAATATACTTTTATAATAAAAATTTATATATAGTTTCCGGTTTCAATACTTCAATACACTGTACATCTGGCACAAGCTTGACACGTGTCCTAATACAACCACCAACATGAAAATGCTTAAGTAGTAGCCAGCAAAGCCGAAGAGATATGTTCATTTGCCATGAATTAATGAAAATTTCAAAATTTATGTATGTATGACATTGTATGTACATATCTACCATTTACTACTGCGAAAGAGCCCAATTTTAAATCCAAAATTTTATAACCAATATTTGAAAATTGAAATCCAATATAATACAAAAGATTATACCTACACACATACATTAATAAGCACATGAATGTCAACTTAATGTCCTGATATCCTGTCATTCTGCCATGCTGCCTCATAAAATGAAGGATAATGCGCTTGAATGACGGACTGAATGTCCTGTATTGCTTCCATATACATACATACTATGAACATTGGGCATTTAGATGAAAAAGAGTGAAATACATAGATGGCGAATGATATAAAGAGGAACAATGGCTATAGCTAAATATGCACATAGTACATACACATATGAGTTACTATCTGTTTGCATCGTTAGACTTCAATTGTTGCTTGGTCGGTCGGTCATCTACTCTACTACATACATATATAGTCCTTGGCACAGCTTGGCGGTTTGATGCGCTCTTCCTGTATGCCGTTCTTATGCTGCTGCTGCTCCCATTGAAAGGAATTCAATGTACCTCACACAAAAATCCAATAAATGTCATCAAATTTATTGCTGCTGTTTCAAAATTCTTTTTGTTTGCTGGTTGAACTGCAAAAAGGACATACACACATACATATGCACTACATATTTGACAATAAGCAACAAATCAATGTGCTAAAGCATAGTGAAATGATGAGCAACGTGGTATAGATGGAGCAATAAGGAGGTGGATAATAACACGTACAAAGGCAAGTACATAAATACCAAAAATCCATGAAGAGATCAGAGATTAAAAGAGAGACCGTAACAATTGCTAAAATTTATGACAAAGACTGAATGTCATGTACTAAAAAAAACGAGTAAAACATGAACTTAAATAAAGCTGGTGACATGAGGTGCAAATTACAAAAATTAAACATCATTTTTTTTTTGGTAAAACAACCATGAAGGAAACAAAGGAAAGACTTGAAAAGTACTAAGAGGACTCTGTTCCATCATTTTCGATGGTTAAAAAGTGGTTTACTGAATTCCGTTCTGGTCGTACTAGCACAAGTGATGCCGAATGTTCAGTTCCTCCAAAAGAAGTAGTCACGTCAGAAATTGTCGATAAAATACATGGACGATATTGAACGATCGCAGAATGAAATTGCGTGAAAATAGCTGAGACCACAGCTATATCAACTGAGCGAATACATCACATCTTACATGAATATTTAGACATGCAAAAGTTATACTCGCGATGGCTGCCGCGATCTCTTACACTGGATAATAAGCGTAATCCTGTGACAACTTCAAAAGAGTGTTTGAGGATATTCAGCCGCAATCTGAACGAATTTTTGCGCCGTTTTGTTACCGTATATGAAACTTAGATCTATTACACCACAAATGAAACCAAGAAACAATCAAAACTGTGCATTTCTCCGGGTGAACGTGCACCAAAGAAGGCAAAGTGAGTCTGAAGGCCAATAAGGTTACACTCAGAGAAAAAGCAAGCTAAATTTCAGTATAGCGGGCTTGAATCAAGCCCAAAACGTTATGAAAGTCTGTTAAGCTCGAAAATACTAAAACCAAGAATATATTCTTATTTTTAGGGCGATATTTTTTGAGAATAACAAGCTTATATAAACTTATTTCCAGCATTGTCCATGATTGATTTCAGAATGTAAAATCTTATTTGAAGAATGTTCAACTTTGTTTTAAGAATATTTATTCTTGATTTTCCACTTTTTCGAAATTCAAAATTCGAAATAATTTAACCCACCTCACAAAATAAAAAAAATAAAGTGGTTATTTCAATGAATTGTATTTTATTTTCAGAAATTTGCATATGTATGTACATACATACGTATATATATAATAATATATATAATATACAATTCATTTAGCAATCGAAAGATATAAAACTATTAGGATGTTAACTTTGTTATACATATGTGTATTATTTTATGCTGATTTGATGAACTCAAATTCCTAAAATATCCGAGATTTCTCATGAGAATGCCGCTTCTTTTTGCGTCTGAACAACAGACCATACAACCCATTGATTTGTGTTTGCCACTCAGCATCACCAACGCCCATAGTCCAGACATCGCATAGAAGATGACTGGAATCTCTGGACTCGGCCGCCAGAACAGCTCGATAGTGATTCAAGTGAAATTCACAACAGCGTCGAGTATGATACTTGAGAGGCGTCCAAATTTCATCACAGAACCAAACACACCAATTTGATTGATGCCCAATGCGCATGACACGTAGGCTTGTGTGCAATCGGCTCCAAATAAATGCCTGAATTAAAACCATAATGGAATGAGCAATTTTTGTTTGGGTTTCTTCATTTGATGGAAAGTGGCCGATAATAGATCCATGCCCGATAGTTCTTGTGCCGATTGTAAACCCTTAAAGGAATTCCAAAAGATATCAATAATGGCAACAGGCTCAGTACAAGATATACATACATACATATAAACCATTGATACTTCGAAGATTTCATTGTCTGGTGTACGATTTAAGCTGCCATGACCATTGGAGCCAAGCACACAAAAGTTTACGCCGCAAACTGCAAATCCTCTTAGGAGATGATGGCGTTGGAGTCCCCTCCACTGCCATGAGCGCCACTTCAAAGCAGTGTAAATTGATTTTTTTTTATTTTCCATCTTGTACATCGTATGTATTTAAATTTTTCTTTTTTTTTGTTAAAAAAATTTTTCATTTGAACAAGAAAAGCAACGACTTCAAAATTATATGTACATACATATGTATGGTATTCTTTAATTAAGAATTTCATTCTTGAATCGAGAATATTATTCTTCAAAAAGATTTTTATCTTTCTTCAAGAATGCAATTCTGGTTTGAAGATTGGAGAAACTTAAATTTTATATATTTTTCCTTAATTTCAATAGTTCTTAAAACAAGTACGACATAGCTTGATTTTAGCCCGGAACTTTTCTCTGAGTGTATGGTCAAAGTTTTTTGGGATGCGCGAGGTATCATTCACATCGATTATCTTGAAAAGAGTAAAACAATTATCTGCGAATATTATTCAGAGCTTTTCGATAGATTCGATCTTAATTTGAGGCAAAAACTACCGCATTTGGTTTCGTCACGAAAATGCACAACCGCACACCATAGCAAGAGTTCATAAATTGGGTTACGAATTAGTAACTCACCCATATTCTCCAGATTTAGCCCCCTCCGATTATTTTCTGTGTCCAAACCTGAAGAAATTCCTGGGTGGAGATTCGGGTGAAAGAAGAGGTCATCACAGAAATAAATGCCCATCTTGAGAGCCTTGAAAAATACCATTTTTTGTAAGGAAAAAAAAACTAGAAAGGCCGTTGTGGTGCAGTGGGTAGAGTGATCGCCTGCTATGCCAGAGGTCTCGGGTTCAAACCCCAGTCCGAGCAAACACCAAAAAAAAATTTTCTAATTAGTAAAAATCCAATTATTGGGTTTTTTAAGAGCAGCGGTCACCACTCGGCAGTGGGCGGCATACCCTCCGAGTGTATTTCTGCCATGAAAAAGCTTCTCATAAAAAATGCATTCGCCGTTCGGAGCCGGCATAAAACTGTAGGTCCACCCAATTAGTAGGAAAAAACAAAAGGAGCACACCTCGAATTGGGAGAGAAGCTCGGCCATAAAACTCGTCAGAGTTATAATAGCGCCATTGTATTATATTATATTGAGCTAGAAGGAGATTATTTTGAAAATCAAAATACATTTTTTCCGAAAAAAATATTTCTTATTCAAAATGTCACGGGCTAATCAAGCCCTCGTACATATGTATATTTCCATAATTCAGAATTCATCCGAAAATAGTCGGAATTACTTCCTAGTTATACTCAGTTTTATAATTCTTTCAGCTCCATCTTGCGAACTCTTTCGACATCATCTTGCGAAGAGTTTTCGCAAACAAAGTTAAAAAAGTCCAATCATGAGTTAGGACGAGTTAAACAAAATTCCGTGGCGCTGTACTTATGCTCAACACAAAATAATTGTGCTTTTTTTGGCACAAAATATGTATAGATTCAATGATTTTTAACTCAAAATATTCAAAATTAACCATTATTTTAGATCTCTGAATGAATAAATGAATGCACGACCCCTTCTTTTTCTCTGCTCATAGAAGAAGGATATTAAAGCCATGTGAATGCACTTGAATGCATTTTTGTTGGAATGTTGGCAAAAATGTGTGCATATGTAGGAATAGCTAGGCGTGCTTTCGTGTTTTGTGATTGGGTTGGTTGGTTTGGTTGCATCTGCGCCATTGCAATTTCAAAGATGTCCAGATTAGACGATCAAAAATCCACCAAAGCAGTATACATATCTACGTAGGCACATAACTATGTACATTAGTTTGTGTGTGTGCGGGTGGTGTGCATTTGTAATAAATATTTTGTACACTCAGAGAAAAAATGCGGGCTAAAACCAAGCTGTGTCGTACTTGAATTAAGAATTACAGAAACTAACGAAAAATAAATGAAATTTAAGTTTCCCCAATTTTGAATCAAGAATGGTATTCTTGAAACAAGATAAAAAACTGAAAAAATCTTGATTTAAGAATGAAATTCCTAATTTAAAACCACCAGAGCCAAATGTTTACCAGAAAATATATAATTTTCAATAGTTGTTGATTTTTGTGTGAAAAACATTAATAAAACAAAAAAAAGCAATTTAGCTATTCCCCGCTGGGGTTGTGAATGGAGCTTCTCTTGTACATGTTTAATAGTTTGAAATAGATGAAGGATTATATCAAATGTGGAGGAGTGGTCAAACAAGTAAAGTGGGAATGTACATATAAGATGCGAAAACAAAACTTGTATAATTTGACTTTTTTAACTCGTGGCCAAAATTTTTGGATTCCAGACCATCGGTGTTGGTAAGAAACGGTTCAAAATTGTTTTGTATAGGGATATTACCATTCAAATTGGGTGGTGAAAATCTGTGTTGGTAGTGGAAGTATTGACTGGGTTTTTTAATCGTTAAAAAGATCACGGAAAAATGTATACACTTTTCTAAAATGAGTTCGGTATAAGATATGTGTATGTATGTGGATCTTTCTTATTTATAAGTATGTATGTAAAGACTGAATTATTTATAGTTATAATAAGAATTGCATCTCCATATACATGTACATATGACTAATCCATTAAAAAAATATTAAAATACAATGCAAGGAAATAAAAAAAAATTTCTTTCTTATTTTTGTTAGGTGGGTTAAATGATTTCGAATTTTGAATTTCGAAAAAAGGAAAGCAAGTATAAGTATTCTTAAAATAAAGTTGAACATTCTGAAAATTAGAATGCACTTTCTCAAATCAATCATCAGCAATGCTTAAACTAAATTTATTCAAGTTTGTCTCATACCGGAAAGTTCTTAATATAAGCTTTTTCTTCTCAAAAATGCCGTTCCAAAAATAAGAATATAGTCTTGATTTTAGCATTTTCAAGCTTAACAGACTTTCATAACGTTTTCGGCTTGATTCAATCCCGCTATACATAAATTTAGCTTGCTTTTTCTCTGAGTGTAGGAAATATGCAATAAAATGGACACCAGTTTGATTGGTTGCCAAAAATGGCACATTTCTGTTTTATTGCTGTTGTTACCTATGTATGCTATAACTGTTAGTGGATATTACCGTTAGCTGTCAAAAATCGTAAACTCTGCTATCACTTATCAATAACCAGCTGCATTTGTGCCTGCTCTGCGCATTCAAACTGTCAGCATGAGGTCGCCAAGCTGGTTGTTTATGACTTTTAGGAAACACTTTTAAGGTGGCCGAAATATGTACCTACATGCGTACATACGCAATAAAATTTCCTTCCAAAAGTGGACTGGATTTCAATGTTATGACGAAGAAAGAAAATACATATCTAGGTTAGGTTAGGTTAGGTTGAGGTGGCTGTCTCCGCAATTCATGAAAGCGGGGACACACTTAGGCCGAGGTGGCCCATTGTGATACCACACGGGAGCCCTAGCTTCCTTATCCCTGTTTACAAACCTTTCCGGAAAAATTAGATTCAAAAGTATGATAAGATTAGATGCCCGTGAAGCTAAACCAGCGCGTTTGTTTCATGAAGCGCAGAAAATCTAGTGTCCTTGCATTTTCCATCTCCGCCAGGCACTCGAAAAAGTGTTTATGGAGGAAGCGTTACCTGGATAGCGACAGTGCGGGGCAGTGGCATAGATAGTGCTCAACACTCTCTATTTCCTCCACGTCCCTACAGCTGCGGCAGAAGTCGTTTTTATATAGGCCCATGCGAGAGGCGTGAGTGCCCATAAGACAATGGCCTGTTAGAAGTCCCACCAGCGGACCTATAGAGAGCCGATTCAGATGCAGCACCGATACAGATCTAGCCTCATACAGTCTAGGCCAGATTTGCCTGGAAATCACATAAGTTGTCTCTTTGGCCCATCTAGCGTCAGCCTGTTCAATGCAGCGTGATCTCAACCAATGCTTGCATGAGTTAAGCGGGGGGCCAACCCATGTCGCAGATGTGAAATACATATCTAATATAGTTTCTTTTTTGTTGTTTGTTTTTCCGACAGGGTAGGCTTGCAATGTAACCTATCAGATGGCACATCGCCGAAACCGGTTTGTAACCAAATCAAACTTGACAAGGTATGACGAAAATTTGTTCCACAATATATAATATTTTAGCTCTCAATTCGAATAACAACCGATTTTCGAATTCATTATCGAATACGAGACAAATTGTTTTTAAATTGTTTGTTTGAAAACAAAAACTATGTCTAGCTGTGTGCTATCTGCAATATTCTGAAATTCATAATAGATGCGACCAGCTGAAGAAATATCTAAAGACTCAAGGTAAACCTAAATAAAAATTGAGAGTTTTTTAAAAGGTAAAATATTAAAAAAAAAATCAACAATAAGGAAACCAAGCCCTCTTGCCACTTACTAATCCACAAGGGCATATTTCTTTGGTAAAAGGAATTATAAAAAGTCATAACTTTATTGTTAAATAGGCAGATGTCAACGCTTCTTAGCTGCTAGTACCAATTATAATCCACACCAAATAGAGCGAGAAAAAAAAACGGAAAAACAATAAACTTGGCGTAACCTCATAATCCATACCAAATTTATTAATGAGCGCGCTGCCCCCAAATAAATATTAACTAAATGCATACATAAATACATATGTGAGTTTGTGTGTGCATAATGTACTCGTACTAATGCAACAATGCACACACACATCCGCTGGGCTATTAAGTAAATCTTAATATTCAAAAGAAAAAATGAACTAATCTTCCTGCATTTATGCACCAACAATGTGCTGACAACGAATACCTCTGCCCAACTGCACTATTTTGTTGAGGGGGAGAAAATATTAGGAAAATTGTTTTGTCACCTGTTGTAAACATTTTTTTATGTAATGCAAACACTAAATATTCTCGATGTCTTTTATTATGCTTTTGTTTTCGTTTTGCTGCATGTTCAATTTAAAAAATCATAAATTCGTTATGCTGCTGGAAAACCAAATGCCGTGGAAGTGAGCTATTGGATGAATTTGAAAAAAAAAGCATAGGTACTCAATTTGTAAAATGCATAATATCATTTTGTTGTTGTTTTTGTAATTCGTAAATGCATATATTTTTAAGATATATACCAGAGATCAGCATGCGATACATTTTTTGTGATTTAGAGTATACTCATAAAAAGTGCGGTGGGAGTATGACCGCAACCGCAAAATATGCGATCATAATAAACACCGTACCGCATTTTCTTGATCAATCCCGGTATGCGATAGTTTGGATATCACAACACCGCAAACACCGCATATCGTAAACACCGTATACCGCAAACACCGCATATCGCAAACACCGCATATCGCAAACACCGCATACCGCAAACACCGCATTTCCCAAATAGAGATATTTAAAATGTTGCCAGTGCGATTTTTTGTTTGAAATTTTTACCGTCTTATGGATTTCTGATGAAAAATACTACTGATTACAATTTGATTTTAACCAAAGAATATCTATACAGGAAAACTCTCAGGATTGGTTTTTTTTTTAATTTTTTCATTGAAAGGGTCACTTAAAATTTAGAGTTCGTTTACATTCAAAATAATTTGACTAATGAATTTCAAGATAAAAATATTTCCTATTTACATGGAATAGAGTTTTTTCCTAAAATCCTTGAATCACATTTATGGATTCTTAGTTGTTTGGGCACGATAGCCAAAATCAGAAAAGCTCGGTCAAAGGCAAAGGTATCGGAAAAGAAAATAACGCAAGCAATTAGTAGGAAGATAGAAAAATGCTTTATTGTAAATAGAAGGCCTATATGTACATATGTATGTAAGCGGTAAGAATCGCTAACCATATATGTACATATATATTATGTAGGTATTGATATACAAAGAAGAGGTAAGACTTACGTATATATTGTTGTTGTTGTAACTGCGAGTACTGGTTGCTGCTGCTTGTCTGGCTGCTGTGGTTGAGTGCGAAGTAGTCGAAAAAAGACTGACTCAGCCGGACAAGCAGAGCAATCCGTGAACTTAAATTCGAAAGAGAACCAACGGTAAATTTCCAATAGAGTTAAATTAGTATTGAATGCCATGTAGGAAATTTACCAGTGGTTCCCAATCTTGAAGGCTTTTGGCTTCAACATTAGTAATACACATAAGTTTTGTTTACACATTTTTGTTTGTCTTTGACATAATTCTTTATTTTCCAACGAGGCATTCATTCAATTTTCACAATCGACAAAATTGGCTACGATGCATTGATTGAAACCGAAATTTTGGTCATTTTATTGGAGCAACAACAATACACATGTTTATTTTTATACATTATGCGCCCGTCGGAATGAATACTTTTCCGTCAATCTAGCAATTCGTTTAACTGAGAAACATAGTTTAATTAGATGTCTTTTTTACGGCAAAGCTGAAGTACTGAATGTGTCGATCGTCATTTAAATACATTTAATTCAACTATGTTGTCAATTAAACGGATTGCTAGTTTTACGGAAAAGTATTCATTCTGATGGCCCTGTTAGTCGTATTGGATTTCAAAAATGAAATTTTTTGATTATTTCATTATTGGAAAATATTTTATTATTCAAAAAACTGCCACAAAAAACAAAGCACACAAAAATAAAAAAACGACTTGAGAATAAATTTGCTGTATATCTTATAATCAGTAACACATATCTATGTATTTATGTACAAATGAATTTTCAATTGCCTATACCTTTGCAGTGTGTGAAAAATTTCCGGCAACACTGAATAGTATACAAATAAACAAATGCGGTGTTTGCGGTGATTGCGGTGTTTGCGATATACGGTGTTTGCGATATGCGGTGTTTGCGTTATGCGGTGTTTGCGGTATGCGGTGTTTGCGGTATGCGGTGTAAGCAAAACTAAATACCGCAATATAATTTAGGTTTTCAATCAATGCGGTGGCGGTGAATTTTTTTTCTGGGTACTTATTTTTTGAGCCACTTAAAAAATAAGTATTTTTGCGGTGCTTTAGAAAATGCGGTGCACCGCTGCTGATCTCTGATGCATACATACATATGTATGCATACATACATATGTATATAATATATACATATGTATGTATGCATGTATGTATGTTCAACAAAAAAAAATGATGCACGCTTGCAGTTGTTCTGCCGCATATCACGTTTTTCTTGTAGGACTATATGCTTCCATTGAGTTATCCAGAGACTTTTGTATTTTTTTTCTGCTCTATCCCAAAAATTTATCCATTAATGTTGCAACGCTCGATTTGTTATTATGTTTTGATTTGTAGTTTTTTTTTTATTTTGTCTTTAGTAAGTGCATTTATTTGGATGCCCCTGTAGGGAAAAGCAGAGCCGTTTTCGATAATACATACATATGTATGGATATACTGTGGAAGTGTTTGCTAACATCTGACTGTCGCCATCATAAACAATTGTAATGTTATGTCATTACATTACGGTTAGGACTTTTATTGAAAGACAAAAAAATAACTCTTAAAATTTGACTTCGATTTTTTAAGTCAAAAATAAAATTAATTTTTGGTTGCTTGCTTTTCCGACAGGGTAGGAATATGATGTATTGTGGAACGATTTTCCGTCGTCGCTTGTCAAGTTTGATTTGGAGACAAACCGGTTTCGGCTAATATGTGATATCAGTGTCTTTTTTCGTTCAGTGTCTTTTTTCGTTCTGTTTCGTTCAGAAAAAGGGATGACGGAAAGTCGTTCCACAATACATCAAAAATAAAAGTTATTGGTTGAAAACAACCACTCTACATTGTATTATTAGTATATTGCGTACGGAATCAACGACGACCATCCAGTTTGCCAGTATTGCTAAATTTATCGCCTCACCAATTTAGAGCACGTCCATCAGCCCCACTAATTCACCTCCAATTAATCTATTTTGTCGATTTACGGCTCCACCAATATACAGAACATCCAACATCCGCACTATTTCATCGCATTTAACGGTTGTGTCATGCTCACCAGCTCCACCGTGTTAGATTACATCCACCAGTTGCGATGTTCCGCCTGTTTCATCGATTTTATTGCATTCACCGGTTCCACCAGTTATAAGCACTTCCACCAATTGCGATAATTCACCGGTTTAATCGATTTTGTTGCATTCACCGGTTCCAACAATTATGAGCATTTCCACCAATTGCGATAATTCATCGGTTTAATCGATTTTGTTGCATTCACCGGTTCCACCAATTATAAGCGCTTCCACCAATTGAGAAAATTCAGCGGTGTCATCGATTTTGTTGCATTCACCGGTTTCACCAATTATAAGCACTTCCACTAATTGAGAAAATTCATCGGTGTCATCGATTTTTTTGCATTCACCGGTTCCACCAGTTATGAGAACTTCGACCAATTGAGAGAATTCACCGGTATCATCGATTTTGTTGCATTCACAGGTTCCACTAATTATGAGCACTTCCACCAATTACGATAATTCATCGGTTTAATCGATTTTGTTGCATTCACCGGTTCCACCAATTATGAGCACTTCCACCAATTGAGAGAATTCACCGGTTTCATCAATTTTGCTGCATTCACTGGTTTCACAAAAAATGAGCACTTACATCAATTGCAATAATTCACCGATTTCATCGATTTTATTGCATTCACCGGTTCCACCAATTGCGATAGTTCATCGGTTTTATTGATTCTGTGGTTGTTGTTTTTTGTTGTAGTGATTCAATTAACGTTCGTATTCGGTATTCATATTAACATCCGATATTCGTTATAAGTAATCGATATTCGGTAGTAATATTTGGTATTCGGTATTAATATTCGGTATTCGGTATTAAAATTTGTTATTCGTTTTCGTTATTAATATTCGTTATTAATTTTCGGTATTAGGTATTCATATATGGTATTCGGTTTTCATATTCGTTTTTCGGTATTGCTATTCAGTATTCTTATACGGTATTCAGGAGTTTGACTTTCCTACAGGGTACTTTTTCTCTTTTCCTGCTGCACTCCGATCGTGTGGGATTTTCTTAGAAATTATGAACACATTTACACACATATAATCAGATTCTTTTCACTTTTAAGTAGATATGTACATAGATATGTACATATTTGTCATCATCTTCGATTTTCCATATGCATGTTGTGTGTTATTGTTGTTGTTATTATTTTCGATGACATCTACACGTGCCTAGAAATTTTTACTTTTCCATCTGTCGCATGATCTTTGCGCTGTCATTTTTACATTTCTCGGGTTAAATGTGTTAACCGTTTGCTGCTGCTGCCACCAATCAATTGACAAGATATAGGCAATTGTCATTTACATTGTTATTGTCAATCATTAATTTCTGTTTAGGTAAAGCATTTCGGTATATATAATACATATCGTCGTACCATACGAAAACTAGCATATTTAAAATTTGTGGCGAAAGCTATCAATAAAAAAATTCTGTACGAAAAGTAACAAGTTCGACTTTTGGCTGACGAAAAATAACAAAATCGACTTTTGGCTGACGAAAAGTATCAGTAATTATATACTGTTTTTACATTAAAATGTTGTTGTTTAAACGAAATTGATAGTTTTCGTCAGCCAAAAGTCGAACTTGTTACTTTTCGTCAGTCACAAAAAAACGTATGTTAGTTTTCGTATGGTACGACGATATATATGTATGTATGTACGTAGTTATTAATAAGCGAGATTATTTGACAAATTACGGCATTTAATTTGAACATTTTTTTTTTAATTTGAGCACGAGCATGTGTGGCGTGGCGTACGATTTTCGTTGAACTCAGCAGGAATAATGAAAGAAAGGTGCTGATGAAGTTATGTATATGCTGTGAAAATATGCCTGAATATAAAAATGATGTTTTTTGTATATTCTTGAAGATTTTTCTTCATAATTTCTTAGAAAAGTTAAAAACTTAATTAATTTGTTTGTATTATTTCTAATGGCCTCTAAGAAATCCTCAATTGCAGAAATAAGTAATTTTGTGATACTCAATTTATTAGACTTTCGCAAATTATTCATTTTATTAAATTTTGGCGTGCCAATTACCAATTGATTTCTTTTTTATATTAATCAAATTTTGCGTGCCAAGTATTTTAAGTTTTAGCGGCCAGAGCAATTAGAATTTCTATACCCTTCAGAAAATTTTCGTCTTCACATAATAAAATAATATTTGGGAGATCGCCAGATTTTTTTTTTTTTAATTCCCTTTATATTTAAATTCTTTTTATATACTTATACTGCCCTTTTGGAGGGGTTTAGTTCGGGGAATGGTATTCCAATAATCGCTGTCATCAAAATCTGTCTCAAACATATTATCGAAATTAGACTCGATGGATGGACCCTTGAACCCTCCTCAAAATTTCAGTGGCAGGATTTTCTTACTCATCTAACAAATTTCCACAAACGGGCTTCGTAATTTTTTAGATAGTTTTTTGAGAAGTTCTCTCATTAATGAAATGTTAAAAAGTCTCAGCACAGCCGCAAACGGCTGCCCTTTACTCTTTTTTCCAGTGAAAATAAGCATTTATTAATATGTAAAATTATGTATATATACATACATATATATACTGTATTTATGTAAATTTTCAACCTACCAATACCATAATCCTCAACAAGTTCAAAATCTTTCTTTATTTTTTCTAATTTTTCATTAGCAGAACACACTTCAAAAATAACTAATTAGCTGAACTTAATCATGCAATTAACACTATTTAACCTCACGAACACATAAAAAAAACATTCAAAAAAATTGAAAAAAAAGATATAGATTAAGAGTATTCTTAACTCATAGCAGATAAACTCTTTCAGGCAGGCAGCAGCAACTACTACGATCAAGATAAAGATAAATGCACGATGATGTGTGCATGTCGTTGACAGCAGAAGAAAATAAGCGATGCTTATACCAGTGGCGGACCTAGCATAAATTGACTGGGCAAGCCGATGCTTGAAGCATAGCCATTAGCCATTTACATATGTAATTTTTGTTGTTGTATTATCTGAAAGTCTAATTGCGGTTTCGACATTGACCTCGATTAAATTTCATCGGTTTGTTGTTTATTGGAATAAATCGAGACAATGAAGATGATGAAGGATCATTAAGTATTCATATACAATGGATAATATGAAGATATGCACTGAGAAAAGAATCAGCCAAAAAATTGGTTAATAGTACTATTTTTATATTAAAAATGGTATCAACCAGAGTTTTGGTTAAAACAAAATTTCTGATTTTATGCAATATTTCGATTTAGAAACAAAAAAATAACACAAAATTGGTTCATATGGAATAAGGGCCGATTTCATAATCAAATTAAAAGTTCCTTTAAAATCTAAAAGAGCCTTTAATTTGCTGATCGATTTCATAAAGTATTTTTGAAGATAAAAGTTCCTTTAAAGTTAAATACCAAAAAACAGGCATTTAAGTTATTTAAAGATTCCTTTTGCCAGCAAAAATTTCATTTCTGCAGTGTGTCAAAATCAAATATCAAAAATTTATTAAAATTTTTGAACCGATTTTGCTTGTTGTTTTGTTTGTTGAGTCCTATAATGAAATATTCATCTTCTTCCTTTTTTGTGAGGTTGGATGACCGCTTCCTATTTTTTCTGCACTGGGTTTCCAAATTATGCTTCTTTGTTCTTTTTCTGTTTTCAAAAAAAAAAAAAAAATTAATAAATAAAACCACAATCAAAAAATTTATTTATTTTCAGAAAAAAACAAATGTCAAATTTCAATATTTTTAAATTTATGACAATCATTTGACGTTAAAGGAGCCTTTTAATATTATATTATTATGAAATCACTCCCACTTTAAAGAACATTTAACTGGCTCTTTAACTAAAAGGCTCCTTTAACAAAAGGAGCTTTAAGAATTTCATTATGAAATCGGCCCTAAGTTTCAGTTCAGTTAAAATTTCATAGTTCATTTTTTCAGTATTTTGATTTTAATATAAAAAATCAGCATTGAATATTTAACAAAAATCTGGTTGATTCTTTTTACATGTGAAAATAGTACATTTTTCTCTGTGTGTATGTGACTTTTGTTCTTTTGGCTGTACGTACTTTTGTTCAGCATATGAACAAGCCTGATTCAGTCGAAAGTAAATTCAAGTTCTTCACCATCAGAACGTGAATTATCTACAAAAGTCGAGGAAGAGTTATTAAGTATTGAAATCATTTGGGAAGAATTCAACTGAATTGATTGCTGACGCCAAACTTACCTAGATATAGAGAAATCTCTGAATCTCATAGGAAAGCACATAGATATTTTTAGTTACCTTATAACGACAGCAGCTTCAGCAGTAGCAAGTAGATTTGCTAATTATAGCACTATAATAGAATATCAAAAAAAAATGTGTGCTTTAGCTTACCGTTTAAGCAGCGTTTGAACATTGAAATGTGTTTTCTTTTCAAGCGTAAAATAATCGGATTTTAAAGAAATTTGTAAAATGAAATGAGCGAAAATATTCAGGCAAGCCGGGCTTTTCCGCCACTGACACATACATATGTATATAAGTACATAAGAGGTGTCCAACAGTGAAGATAACAACAGCAATATCTAATAAAAACAACACAAACAAAAATAATAACAACAACAACTAAAGTACCAGCAACAATCGAGCCAATAAAATGACTACATATATACATACATATGTACATATGTACGTCAAATAAAAAACGTCAAAAGGTGAGGAAACTCAGAAGCAAGAAACAACAATAACACCCACTTGAAACATTTAAAATCGACAATAGCCGTGTTTCACATACGGTGATCCTAACCCAGATAAAAATTTTTGCATGTAAATGCAACAAAAAAGATTTCAGCTCGATTAAACCAGATAAATTGCTGGTTCAATTTTTGATCCGCCCTGTTCGATTTGTTTTTTCTGTGCTGATTTGGCAGCACAGTGCTTTTTTGATTTGGCAGAACTGAAAAGTAACATTTGTGTATGTATACATATATATACATATACCCTACAGTAAATTTGTTTCACTGCAAAATGACCATTGATGATTACACAGTGCTACAAAATCAGAAAAAAAAAATATGCAGGCGCTCTCACATGGTTCTTTGGTTTCGTCATGGCCCATAAAACACTACCTCATTTGCGGTTTTTCCCCATCACTTCGTTTTTAAATTTTTTGAGTACAAATATAATACAACTCTGAAATTATTGAAATTACAACTTCGAGATGCTATAACTTTCTTGTTTCTTGATCGAATTCAATTTTTTTTCTTTTATTTGAAAGATGCTACTTTTACCTTTCAAACAAGCAAAATAGTTTGCAAATCGACCTAAAAATGACCAATTTTTGGTCTTTTATTCCACAAAAAAAATAAAATTTTTCTAAAAATATTTATTTTCGGCACGTTTTTATTGGATTTTGAAGTTACAAACAATGGGTTTTAAACCTTTATAACAAAATACATAAAATCAGCTTTTCAAAAAGCAAAAGTAAACTAAAATTGATTCAAAATTACGGTAGTAGTGTTTCATAAAGTGAGTAGGCCTTGTTTTTTTTTTTTTTGTTTTTATACCTTTCATGAGAATGAAATGGTATTATAACTTTGTGCCAAAAAATTTTTGTCGAAAGTACCAGAAGGAAGCGTGGGGGACCCGCCAAAATATATACCGATATGATCAGAATGACGAGCTGAGTCGATTAAGCCATGTCCGTCTGTCCGTCCATCCGTCTGTGTGAACGCAAACTAGTCCCTCAGTTTTTGAGATATCTGAATGAAATTTGGAATACAGGTAGGTTGTTATATGCAGCTGATCATTTGTCGGAATCGGCCGAATCGGACCACTATAACATATAGAAAACAACCGATTATTCAGATATACATATATGAAAATTTTGGGGTGTAATTTCTGCATAGCTTCCCCATTTAAACAGCTAAGGACATGAAACTTTGAAGTATTTGTACCCATATTGGCCTAAATAAGGTTACCGAAAATTGTCAAGATTGGACCACTATAACATATAGTTCCCCTATAACCGATTGTTCAGATATACACATTTTGGTGTATAACTCCTCCATTTTAACAGCTAACGGCGTGAAACTTTGAAGTATTTGTACCCATATTGGCCTAAACAAGATTACCGAAAATTGTAAAGATCGGATCACTATAACATATAGTTTCCCTAGAACCGATTGTTCAGATATGGACATTTTGGGGTATAACTTCTCAATTTTAACAGATAATGACATGAAACTTTGAAGTATTTTTACCGATATCGGCCCAAATAGAGTTACCGAAAATTGTCAAGATCGGACCATTGTAACATATAGCTCCCATACAACCGATAGTTCAGGTGTACACATTTTGTCGTATAACTCCTCCATTTAAATAGCTCAGACACCATTTTTTCTAATAAATCCCTCCATAATTAACCCACACAATTGAAATTATAAATTACTAGCTGGACCCGTGCGCATCTTGCGCAAAAAATAATAAAACATACATGGCGCCAGTCGATATAGTTTGTGCTCTCACGCTCATTTTAAAAAAACTTATATTTATTTGGTTTTATGTCTACAGTGGAACTTATGGAACTTTCAATGAATTACTTTGACAAACATATCGCATAAAATGTTTTTATTATACCTACAGTTCTGAGTTTTTACTTATAAATTTTTGAAAATTTGCCCCTCTTGGCCCATTTTTCAAAATTTCAGCATGTTTCCTCATAACGGCATAACGTCATTTCATCACTCGGGCTTTATTAGTGACTGAATTATCATGTTTTCCATGTTTTTCGAAATACATCCATATGCCTTATTTTCAACCCCAACTTTCTCTGTTCCCATTAGAATCTGTGTACCCAATTTCATTTAAATATTTCTATTTTTGCGCAAGTTAGAGTGTGTACGGCCGGACGGACGGACATGGTTCAATCATTTTTTTCATTCTGATCGTTTTGATATATATGTATATGTAAGTCCATATCTATCTCAATTATTTTATGGTCTTACGTACAACCGTTATGTGATCAAAAGTATACATACATATACATACATATATTGTATGTACTACGTACAGCATATCCTATACTGAAAAGCCCCCATTTAGCGTAGGAATGAATACACACGTATTCGCCTAAAATAATATAATATTTACATACAAACATACAGCTGAAGCTTATAAAAGTGTTTTAAAATATACACGACTGTTAAAATGGAGCAACATCTGCCTTTGAGATTTGAATTGATAGAATAAAATAATTCTGAAGGCATAGTCTTAGGCGCAAATCTTTTAGTTTAAATTTAAACATTTTATTTTTGCAAAATACTATTTAAAAAAAGTACCACGCCCAATAAAACACCGTTTCGCATGCATAGCTAATTAATGCCTTTAAAACGATGTCTTACTTAGTAATTTTGGTAAATTATGTGAGCAGAAAAAGGGATATTTATAAAACAGCAATTAGAAATAATATATATGATACGTACTAAATCAGGCTATGTACATACATGCATAGGTAACTTTTCATTTCCCCACTCATGAAAGGTATGAAGTCTTCGGTACGGCCGAAGGCAGCCGCGCTTTTACTTGTTTGGATTAACTAAGGGAATATTTATAGTATTTTTTTCACCAACTACAAACGATATACATACGTGGAGCCCAATCCTTTTGTTTGTAGTGTAGGCTAATTGCTCGGCTGTCCCATTCGCAGAAATAGCATGGATACTTCGTATTTCCACCCTGTATACCATTTAAAATATTGAGTACCTTGAAGTCAGCTACAATTAGCCATACTGTCATATGATTCTTTAATATCGGTAGCGTAGGCCAGTGGGACTGATGGATATATGCCAGTGTTGTGTAAAAGCACAGCCTTCAAACCTTAAAAATTAAATGAAACTAGAATATGTAATTACATAATAAACATTTCAAGTGTACTTTTGTTGAACCGTCGATGAATAGACGCCAATCTCTTGGGAAAAAATTTAAAGTAGGTAAACTGACCAATTCTGACAAGTAACAAAGAGCACACTCAGATCGCTCTATACTCAGTTTTGTGAAAGTTCATACCTACTTTGTATGCAAATATTAATCTATAAAAAAAAAAAACATTTTTAAAACACAAAAACAAAGGCTTACTCACTATATGAAACACTACTACCGTAATTTTGAATCAATTTTAATTTACTTTTGCTTTTTGGAAAGCTGATTTTATGTGTTTTGTTATAAAGGTTTAAAACCCATTGTTTGTAACTTAAAAATCCAATAAAAGCGTACCGAAAACCAATATTTTTAGAAAAATTTTATTTTTTTTTTTGGAATAAAAGACCAAAAATTGGTCATTTTTAGTTCGATTTGCAAACTATTTTGCTTGTTTGAAAGGTAAAAGTAGCATCTTTCAAATAAAAGAAAAAAAATTGAATTCGATCAAGAAACAAGAAAGTTATAGCATCTCGAAGTTGTAATATCAATAATTTCAGAGTTGTATTATATTTGTACTCAAAAAATTTAAAAACGAAGTGATGGGGAAAAACCGCAAATGAGGTAGTGATTTATGGGCCATGATGAAACCAAAAAACCATGTGAGAGCCCCTGCATTTTTTTGGTGTAGCACAGTGTTATTTGTTGAATATTCATCACTATCGTTTTGCGTTGGTGCAAGCGAGCAAGCTATATTGAAAAAACCAAACGAAATACCATCTAGGCGGTTAAAAACCAACGAGCCAGCTTGTATTTCGGTAGGTTTTTTGACATTCGGCAGCTTTTCTGAAAAAGTTTTCAATTTGACAACTATAACACAAATTATATTTAAAATAAAAAATATATGGAAATACAAATTTCAAATTTGCCTCTTGTAAGCTTCTGCTTTGGCCGTAAGGGGAAAGAAGAAGTCCGGAAGGAAAATTATACTGCGCACTGGCTTCTCCTTATAACATGGAATACATAACTATCCCGCCATTTGAGTTTCATAATTTATTTCAGTAATTTAAATTCAAATTTCCAAAAAAATAATTTTTGAAATAGTTATTTTCATTTAGTTTGAAGTTTAAAGTCAATCAAATTGTTTTTGAGGGAGTATTTGTCTCTTTTCAACGTACAGAATAATTGTTTTTGCGTTATTATAACTCTGACGAGTTTTATGGCCGAGCTTCTCTCCCAATTCGAGGTGTGCTCCTTTTGTTTTTCCTACCATTGGACAGTTTTATGCCGGCTCCGAACGGAGTCATATAGGCATTAGGAAAGCAAACCATTTATTTGAAAAAATTCAGGAGCCTTTATATGAAAGCATTCACTGATGCCTCCTCATGATGAATTTCATCAGTGATTCATAAAGGATTCATTTCAGATTTTTACTGCTGGGTATATGTTGTATATCTTTCTTCTTCTTTTTAGTTCTTTTCAAGTGCAGCCAATTTTCATTATGAGCCGGATTGTTTCAGTAAAAATTTATCTAATGATTAATCGTTTTGTGAATGTTTATTTTCATAAACAATTTTTTTAATAGTCCCCCAATGGAACATGTGTTGTCGCTGCTGCTCGTACGAGTGGGTGAGTGCATAACCAATTGAAGGCTTATTTGGCTGTTTCGATGGATCGTTGAATTAGTTACATACAAATATTAAGTTATAGGTACATAGGAAGGTACTACGTGGAGAATTGATGAGCAGCATTATCTGTGGGTGTCTGAAGTTGAAGTTCATAATCGCTTAAGGTGTGGGTGGGGTTAAAGAGGCGTGCTAATGCATTGCCTCCCTCGATGACACTGCCATGTGCTGCTGTTTGAAAAATATTTCTAATTATTCTTTGCTTTAATTTTTTTTAACACATTTTTGAAATTTTGTGTGTTGAATTGCATTTAAAAAACAATTTTCTCTGGTATTTGGAGTGCATTTGGAATTTAATGGTTTCTTTTTTACTTTTACTACCTACTTATGTACATATGTACAATTTTGTAAATATTCAGTACTTAGAATTGAAGTGTAAGATATTTTTGTTGTTGTTGACTTTTCAAAAAGAGTTGTTAAATCAAAAATTTACCAAAAATATTTAAATGCAATCTCGTGTTGTTGTCGTTGTATTTATATATTTTTTTCGTTTGGTGTGGCTCACTATTAGTGGGTGATGATTAATTTGATGATTTGTTTAATAGAAATGGATGTTTTTGTTGCTACTTCAGCATGCTTGGAATGGGCACATGTTTTTGTAAATTAATTCTATTAATGGTTGTAATTAGAAAAGGTGATACAAGTTAATGACGGATCAACCCAATAACAACTTTACTATGACGGCAGTGGCGCTATCAGTAGATGATTTTGGTTAAGATTCTATGGACTGAGAAAATTTTTTTATTCTATAATCATCAGAACCACTGAAAACTGAAACATCCAATCTAGGAGCAAGTTTACCATCTCCACAGTCCTTTCCAGATGGAAAGATATTCTCACAGTTTGTATCGAAAACTGATAGAAATTTTGAATTAAGGGCCGATTTCATAATGAAATTCTTAAAGCTCCTTTTGTTAAAGGAGCCTTCTAGTTAAAGAGCCATTTAAATGTTCTTTAAAGTGGGAGTGATTTCATAATAATATAATATTAAAAGGCCCCTTTAAAGTCAGATGATTGTCATAAATTTTAAAATATTGGAATTTGACATTTGTTTTTTTTTTCCTGAAAATAAATAAATTTTTTAATTGTGGCTTTATTTTTATTTTATTTTATTTTTTTTTTTTTTTGAAAAAAAAGAAAAAGAACAAAGAAGCATAATTTGGAAACCCAGTGCAGAAAAAATAGGAAGCGGTCATCCAACCTCACAGAAGAGAAAGATGATGAATATTGCATTATAGGACTCAACAAACAAAGCAACAAGCAAAATCGGTTCAAAAATTTTAGTAAATTTTTGATATTTGATTCTGACAGACTGCAGAAGTTAATTTTTTTCTGGCAAAAGGAACCTTTAAATAACTGAAATGCCCGTTTTTGCGTATTTAACTTTAAAGGAACTTTTATCTTCAAAACGGCTTTATGAAATCGATCAGCAAATTAAAGGCTCCTTTAGAATTTAAAGGAACTTTTAATTTGATTATGAAATCGGCCCTAAATTTTTTAAGCTCAAAAAAACCTTAATTAAAAAAATAATAAATTCTGGATGTCAGCATTTTCAAGCTTAACAGACTTTTATGATGTTTTCGGCTTGATTCAAACCCATAAGACTTAAATTTAGCTTGTTTTTTTTTTCACTGAGTATATGTACATTAGATTGTTTTTAGTTCGTATGAAAATATTAAAAATTCATAAAAGACCATTCACTCACTTTGCACCACTTCTACCAACCGTAACAAATCGAAACAGCCAAAAAAATCCAACGGCGCACTTGCTCGAAACAGCTGGCTCTGAACTATAATGGTTACATACATATTCTTGAAAACAATTGACACACTTTTGCATTTTTCTTACAAACACAAAGTGCACAAAGAAAATATTGGGCAAAATTTAACAAATAACGCACTAATAAAAACAAAATATGAACTCATAATCGATTTTCAAAAGAAACCTTTTCCATAGCGGTTTTTCAGTTTGGTTTATTAGTTTTTAAGGTTTTCAAGGTTGCGACAGCAATTAACCTTGGATCCAAACGATGATCATCATCGACGTATTGTCACTTTTTGTTTTGTTGTTGTTGTTGTTGTTGCATTTACCTATAAGAAAGTTAAAAGTGATGTGCACAGTAGATAAGTAATTTTGTTTTTGCCAACAACACATTTGTTCGGCTCTAATGAATCATCAAATAAATAAAATCAAGCGGCTGCTTCTTTCGTTCTCATTGACAATTCCGTTCTTATTTATGAGCGGACGCAAAATTTGATGGCCACATTCTCTCGACCGATCCGTTTCGGCATATAAAAACGTGTAAACGCAATGCTCATAAATAATATTTTTATGACCCAAAATAACTGACAGATCGTTATTTTTCTGCAGTTGTTATTTTATTTATTATTTTTTTTTTGTTTTACTTGCTTTTGTTTTTCTTGCTTTTGTTTTTGAAGTCATTTATGTATGTCATTTTTGTTGAAACGTACTGAGAAGGAATTTGCGAAATACTTTCTGAGTGTACTTACCTGAGCATGTTTGTGTTGGCGTATTCGGTAGCCAAGTGCTAAAATAATATACAAGTTTGGTAGTTAATCAAGTATACATACACTCAAAAAAAAATTCGCTCGATCAAAGACATATTTTTCTTTATTTTGAATACGCGTTCCAATACAAAATTTTCTTGGTCTTGAGTAAACTTTCTCAAAAATGTGGAAAAAACTTCCAAAAAAATTCCAAAAAATTCGTTGCCATGGTGATTTATATGGGAATTTAATTTATCAAAATTAAAGAAATCAAATCTTCAAAACAAGGACAAGTTGTGAATGGAATGGCGCTTAAGAAATTTTTCCTTATTTTTCCTTATTTCGATGTATGAATTTCTTCATATATTATTTTATAATCCTTTTAACATGTTTTAGGGAAAATTTACACAAAACAAAGAAAATAGTGTTCAATATAGAGAGGAATTTGTTTTACCCCTCCATATATATTTTTTTCTCAGTGTAGTTCTTTTCGGAGGTACTTAAGTATGATATTAGAAATAGGGTATTTTAAAATATAATATTAGAGTGGGATCGAGACAGAACTAATTACTATATTTGAAATTCTCAGCGAGCTTTTTAAGTAGTCCTCGACTTAGGCCTTTTGAGAAGAGGATGTCGATCGTTCGAGAAGGTAGTATCTTCTGATGCATTATCAGAAGAAAGCAAAAATCGATCTGAATATGGCACGTCGCCGAAATCGGTATATAACCAAATTAAACTTAAAAAGGAATGACGAAAATTGGTTCCACAATACAAAGAAAATAGCATTATTTTCAAATTGAGATTCTAAAGCCTCATAAGTTTTCGCTGATTTTGAAATTCGCTAATTTACCTCCAAATAAATATTGTGGAAATTATCGAATATTTTAATCGAACACCGTAGTTTCCCAACTTTCTCAGTACGCCTCCATACGATGTTTTCTTAGAAAACATTCCCGGAACAATTTTTTTCGCCACTAGTTGTCGCCCAAAATACATTTATCTTCATATCTTCTGTACTCGTAGTCGGTTCTTAAAGTTTAAACACCAATGTCTTTGTCTTGAGAGAATGGTTTCTACTATATAATCGTGTTAACCCTATGTGCGCCATTGGGGTACTCACCACCCAGTACCTACTTAATTTCTTCATATCTTCGGTATCTATAGACCTATCTCTAAGTTTAATACATCAATACCTTTAGCCTAAAAGAAAGGTTTCTACTATATTACCTCATTAACCCTGTGTGCCCTATTTGGGTCACTTCCATACCATACCCAATTTCTACGAACCCAATGCACCTTTTTTATGCCAGCATGTTAGAAATAGTCCAAAATTATTTATCTCTTGCGAAAGAAGTATTTCGATGGATTAAGTACAATTCGAAATAAAACACATTTAACATTCCGAGAAATATACATAAGTTTTTTTGCTTTCTGTAGGCTTTTAGATTCTTTTTACAAAGATTTTTTCTGTCGAAACCCCGAATTTTATAACGAATAATTTTCCACAACAGTTTAACCCTCTGTAAATACATTTAAAATGAGTACGAGAAAATCTCTGTCATTTAAAATTCCTTTCTCGAATGGGCTGGATTTCGAGTTTATAACGAGGGTTACATTTTGCTGGGTAATTAATAATCCAGTTCTCAAATCGAATAACAGCCTTTTCAACATTCATTTTCTTGCACTCATTTTCGAACTGTTAACCAAGCGCTTAATTTGCACAGCGATTTATTTATTTTAAATAAACACAAATATCATTTAAATTTGACTTTTTAATTTAATAAGTAGATTTTTAGTACTTGTTTTATTTATTTATTTTTTTTTTATTTGAGCCGTTTGCTTAAAAGTGCTCTTGTATAACTCCACCCGACTGGGTATATAAACAAAATAAGTATAATAACAACAATTAGGCAACCTTTCTCGAATTGCAAAAGTCAATACGATTATTTCTTTATCATTCCTTCCTTTATATATCCTATGTGATGCTCCAAGTTCCCCTTCACCCACTTATTCTTTTCTTTTCCTCTCTATTTAGCAATTTGTTTATTCCATTTAATTTCACAGTCTGTTGCCAAAAGTGCTTGAAATCTTTCATTCAAAATGTATTTTGTCTGCGCTTAAATAATGCCGAAAATAGTTTAGTTTGCCGTCTGCTAGATATACAACTTCAAGTGCAATGGAGGCCACCACCAAGCTACTTAGAGGCGCAATGGGGACACTGCGGCCAAATGAGAAGAGCGCTTTTTTCATTCAAAACTCTCATATAAAAAGAAATTTCATTACAAATGCATAAAGGACTTGTGATAAGCAGAGTGCATCATTACTTGTTATGGATTTGATTATAGAAATGCCGCAGCCAAGCGTGGCTCGCTGCTGGCCAATGTAGATTTCATTTAATTTGCAGTTCTTCGCGTTGCGAATTGATGAAATTTTGAGAGGGCGCAGTGGAGTCGCGCAGCTTATTGGTGGATTTAGAAGTTGGTTTCCTCTAATTAGTAGCAGTTTAGTGTAATAATATAACTAACAACAAAAGGAACGATTTTCCGTCATCCCTTTTCAAGTTTGATTTGGAGACAAACCGGTTTCTGCTTATATGTGCCATCTTAAGTGTCTTTCTCGTTCTCATAAACCGGTTTGCCGCCAAAACAAACTTGAAAAGGGATGACGGAAAATCGTTCTATAATATATCCTATTCCTACCCTGTCGGAAAAGCAAGCAACCAAAAACTAACAACAAAAGGTTTTACAATAAACTCAAGGAAATTACGTTGCGATATTTTTTAAGGTGCTAAGAAAACAGCGATCATTTTGTACTTTTTCTTTCATGTTTTTTTTTTTTTTTTGTTGTAGCAGTCAATATCCCTGTTCAGTCCAGTCTAGTCCTGCCTCATTGATATTTCCTATCGGAGGCCCAGGAAATGTGTTGTTTAAACACGGTTGGACCAAAGGGAAAGGGTTTGGCCATCGCCGTGCGACAGTCATTGGTCATAGTCTTCTTCTTCTTTGTCGATTTCTCTTCTTGCATTTTCGTTATCCGCCAGTACTAACTATGTTCTGTTTATTTAAATATTTTTTTTTTATTTTTAATGCATTGTTTTTTTTTAGTTTGCTAACAGTTCACTACAATTATTTTTTTTCTTTTTAAGAAATCGAGATGATAATTTTATTTCCAACAACAGCAGAAACTTGTTATCCATCACTCCAGATATTTCAATTTATTGACGTAAAATCAATTCGCACCACTGTTACACAGTTATTCATGCACACATACATACATATGTATGTATTTACAAACATATATTCAAATTTACAATGATTTTCATATAAAAACCCTCCCCTCTCTCTACATTTAGGTATGTAATTCTAAAATTTTTTCCGTACCATTTATTTTGTGACATTTGTGTTAATGTTGCAACGCGCATACGCCGGAAAATTTCATTACTAACTGCGATAAATTTGAATATGTCAAACAAATTTTAAATTACTATCACATTATGCACATTATTACAGCAACAACAACAAAAATGAAAGGAGAGCCACATTGCCAAGCAATTGAGGCCATAATAGATAATCGAAAATATATATATTTTTTTGTTTGTTTGAACACTGGGTGTGTGTGAACCGTCGAATTTTACGAGCAGAAAAGTATGTTAATTGCGCCATTGGAAAATTGTGAACAAGCAGATGTTGCAGCAAACGAGGGGCAGCAGGGTTGATGATCGCTGATCTGCATACAACATCCTAAGGGTCTCTTTCATTGTCTCTCTCCTCCCGTGCAATTTATTACGTTTATAATGGGTAATTATGCAAAATAACAATTTCACAGCAATCAATTTATTCTAAATCTATGCATGCTTCGTCTGATGGCCGTGCGGCCGATCAGTAAATAACAAATGGTTAGTCGATTTTATGATCGACAGTTGAACCTTTGCTGACCTTTTCATCTCTTTATCAATAATGTTTTGACCTCTCTTTAGTTAAGTATCCTTCTGATAACCATCGAAGGTGTTTAAATCGTATGCAAAAGGGAAATTAATGATGATTGCCGATATGAAATATCATAGCCACCCTAAACAAACATGCAAATGTACGTGTAGTACTTATTTTACAAGATTTTGGTTATAAATTCTGTAAATATTTAATGCTTTTATTAAAAAAAATTTTTTTTTTCAACTGTAGCAGAATTGACTAACCCACAGCGCTAACTACTTACGGTGATGTATATACTATCCCTAACTCAACAATGCTTTTCTGAACTTGCAAGTTCGGAGGTTATTATAATACTTATTCCATAGGAGATAAGTCACTCAGTAAATTTTTATATTAATTTAGCAGAGATCGCGGCGATAACGGAGGCGCTTGAGTCCTTGAAAACAAGGAACAGCGAATGTAAAGACGTTTAGATCTTCTCAGACAGCCAGGCTCCACTGAAAGGGCTTGGGACTGGCACATGTAAATCCAGAACCATGGAAAATTGCCGCAGATCTCTATTGGAGATGGCTGAGTAGTTTGCTATTCACCTTGTCTGGGTACCAGAAAACTGTAACACACCGGAAAACAAGATGGCTGACGAACTTGCTAGTGGGGGCACATCCGCTCCACTTTCACTGTCATGGAAGTTTTTATGTATGCCGATCAGTAATCTCACGCTGAAGTAGTTCTACTTCAAAGAAGTGGAGGACAGATTCCATTGTTTGAGAACCTACTTGCAACCATACTAGGCTCTTTGGCCTAACTGGAATGCCAGACGGATTAGGAATCTACTAGCACTCGGCAGGTTAGTGCTAGCAGTAATGATTGGCCTATTAACAGGTCATATAATCCTCGGGAAACATGCAGAAAGGATTAATGCTCCATATTACGATTAACGTAAAGCCTGTGAGGACGAAGAGAAGCCCGACACACCTGCTATACGATTGCCCAGCACTAGGAAGTAGACGCGACTGAAGCATTTACGAGCCTACCAATTTAGGGATCTAGTGAGATTAGAATTCAAGGAAATTCTTAGATTTGTGGAGTCCACCAGATGGTTCGAGCAGGGAGGTCTTTGGATCCAAGTGGTATCAGAATGGGACCTTCGGGGCCTAGGGTTGTTATTTGGGAACTATGTAGACGACGGCACTGCAACCTAACTTAATGGGTTCCTCAAAGTCTATGACAGCGACAGCTGTGATACCTGTAACTCATCGCTATCCCTCTTCATGAGCTAAAAATGTATTTGCAAACAAAATATAAAAATAGATTTCGGGGTTTTCCATGATAATCAATATTTGCTTTTCTATCGAATATATTCTTCCTGAGAGCTGTAATCTCCCGAGGCTTGTCGGCATAAACCTGCCATTTCGAGTAGGTGCAAAGAAAGAATTCATAGACGGTTAAATCGGCCAATATTTTTGTGATGCGAAATCGCCAAAAAGGGTGGCCAGACCAAGAATGTAGTCACAATTATTCTACTCTCTTGTGGAGCGAAAAGTTCCATTGCTTGTACTCTGGTCTAGTCAAATCTGTTTCGTGTTACCACGCCATTTTCAAAATTATAACATCTTCCGATATAGTGCTTAATTCTGCATCAGTTTGTTCTTTAACGCCATAGAAACACTCTTGTAAAGCAATCGCAAACGCTTGTGTCAGCGTTGAGAATTGCAGTCTGCAAATCAGTTAGTCGTTGCTCTTTTTTTCTGATATATAGTTGTCAAAGTATTTGCAAAATTTTCCAACATCCTCCTCCTACAATTCATCAGCAATTAACAGCTTTTCAGCTCAGTAGCAGCTGCTCCAAATTGCACTAATTTACACATAATAAAATTCTAAAATCCATATAATCCAACCAATGCAAGCGACGACAGCGCCACCAAATCGAATAATCGGACAATCGGACACCCCTTTCAGTTTTGTAGGCTGCTGCTGCTTTTGCTGCTCAATCAGGGATTATGTTGAAATTAACACCTACAAACATACAATCTCTCACTATACACACGCCAATCCATAATAAAATCGATTTCGGACCACTGACCGTTCCATTGTTCCAAATGATGGTCATGCAGCCGGTCATTTTGTGTAGAAAAATCCAATGCGATAGAAAACATCAGCAAAGCGATAGAAAATATTTAAAAGCGTCAATGACGGAAAATCCCTACCAAATTTCCTCGCTTCACAAAACAATAGAGGAAAATCAAGAAGAAATTACAAAAAAAACACGTAAACATTTTATTCAGTGAAATTAAGAATTGTTATTTATATGGTCGTGTATATGTATGTATGTATGTGAAAAAAGGATCGAGGGTTGTGATCGCCGTAAGCGGATTTTTAACGCCCACAACAATTTGTTCTGGTTCACACACGAACTAATTGCCAATTGGCGAGAGTTGGTCAAATCGGTGGCGACTGCCTATATAGGAGCATTGTAACAACAACAAAAAATTAGAAAAGTAAAAACTACTACAACAAGTAGGGAAGCCTAAGTTCGTGTGAAATCGAACATTAGATACTCAGCTGTATGCTTTCGTTGTTTGTTTGCGTTTGATGGAAACACGGTGTACTTTATATAAAGCGAGTACTGCATAAAGTGGGCGTAGCCACGCCCATTTTCTAAATTTTTATCAGCCATCCAACTACACGGAAAGCATTTTTTACTAGAATCAATGCCGAGACAAGAAAAATTAGACTTGATTTTGAACTTAGAAAATAATTTCTTAATATCAAGAAAATCCAAGAAAATTGAATTTTAAATAAATAAGTAAACATTTTCTTGTTTCAAGTGAAATTGGATTTTAAATAAATAAGAAATAATTTACTTACGATAAGTGTTTTTTTCTTGTTTTTAGAAATAAATAATTAAGAAATAATTTTTTTGTTGCAAGTAAAACTTTCCTTATACGAGCTTAAGTAAATAAGAAAATATTAAATATTAAATCAAGTAAAATTTTCCAAAAATATTAAAAACGTAAAAAATAAGGAAAATGAAAACTAATCATGAGGGATTAGAAAACCATAATTAGTCAACTAGTACTTATTTTCCTAGGACTTGTTCACTGAAATGACAACATTTCAATTAATATAAATGAAGATGCATATAGTGAACTTCTTATACCAAATGCTTCACTAACAATCTGAGAATTGCAGAGATATTCAGAAATATGCAAAGCGGATGGCAAACGAAAAAAAAATACATGCTACTTTGGAAATGCAAATTCAGCAAGAAATATTTTACTTCGCTCAATAAAACGTTTTCTTATTTATTTTCATTTTTTTTTTGCTGTAGTTTGCTGATATGCTCAAAGAACTTTGGCGTTCAAATTGAGCAAGAAATATTTTACTTCGCTCAAGAAAACGTTTTCTTATTTATTTGCAATTTTTTTTCTTGTAGTTTGTTGTTCTAATTCATCGAAACACAATTTTCTTAAATTCTTCTTGATATTAGCAAAAAGATTTTCTTCATTTAAGTAAATTTAAGAAAAGATGTTCTTATTTATTTCAAAATTTTTTTTCAACACTTTTTTTCTATAGATTTTGTTAGTATTCTTGAATAAGAAAATAATTGTCTCATTTTTGGAAAACTCAATTTCTTAATTTCAATAATAATTAAGTCAATTTTTCTTATTTCCCTAAAAATTTCTAAATTGAGTTCAAGAAAGCATTTTTCTTGATTCAAGTATACAGATTTCTTTCCGTGTAAGCATATGAATATTATTCTTTGTGCAAAATTTCATTCCTTTATGACTTCTAGTTACAAAGATGTCACGTTATAAATTCCCAAAGGGTGTTCCAGAAATATCTCTGGTAAAAAGTAGGCGTGATCATAAACCGATAACTCAATAAGTTTTTGCGTGTCTATTAACACAAGTTATAAAAGTGTATAAACCAAGTTTCGTCATAATTTCTCAATTATTTGTCGAGTTATGGTCTCCGAAGCCTCGTAGATTCCTTTGTCTAAAAAGGGGCGGTGCCACGCCCATTTTTCAAAATTTTTATATCTTTCTTTCCGGTCTATTGTGGAACTCATGCGACAAAATTTGTATGAATTATCTTTATATTTGACAGAGATATCGCTTAAAATGTTTTTATTAGGTCACTTTATAATACACATATATAAAAGTGGGCGTGGCCGTCAACCGATTTTAACTATTCTCCGTCCAAATGTTTGCCTAAGTATGTAAATTACGATATATCTTCAATGGTTTCTGAGTTAGAACATATAAAACTTTCAATGTTTGACCCTTAATAATTGGGCGTGGCACCGCCCACTTTTCAAAATTTCATCAAATTTCTTCTTAGGGGCCTGAGCTCAACACGTGGGTAAAATTTCATCGCTCTAGCTATATTAGTAGCGAGATACCAAATTTCCGATTTTTTCTATATAGGAAAAGTGGGCGTGGTCATGGTCCGATTTCGCCCATTTTCAATACCAACCGTTCCAGTCTCGGTACCAACTTGCATTCCAAATTTCATCAAAATATCTCAATTTTTGCGCGAGTTAGAGTGTTTACAGACGGACGGACGGACAGACGGACGGACGGACGGACGGACGGACGGACATGGCTCAATCGATTTCTCTTTTCACCCTGATCATTTTGATATATATAAGTCTATATCTATCTCGATTATTTCATTCTGTTACAATCCACCGTTATGTGATTAAAACTATAATACTCTGTGTACTAGTACAGCTGAGTATAAAAAATCAGAAATTTTATACAATAGACCAAACTGGACGTGCTCCAGTCGCATGCCACATAGTACAAATGCCATCCATATGCGCCACATTCTCTAAAAGGGATTATAATGTGTGCCAAGGCTGCAACAATCAAACGACAATCAATTGCATTCTACTATGCACATATTTATTTATTTATGTATGTATCTATGTATGAGCGTAGTGATTGTGTCCGATTGTTGTAGGATTTTTTTTTTGTTTTTGATTTTTCATAAAGGTGTTACTTGCCACATTTTACACCTTTTGTATTGTTTGCTTTATGCGTATGCTATTGTTGTTTTTATTATTTTTATTTTTTGTCATTTCTTTTTTTTTCTTTTCTTTTACTTCTTTTTTCTTTTAACATTTCGAAAATAGTTGACTATTTACTACGAGTATTCTTTCGCTTTTATAGTTTTTCACCACAATTCCCGTGTCACTGCTCTGCCTTCTGACATTTTAATTTTTGGCCGACTTTTGACACGCGCTCACCCCCACCATCAACATCAGCCATCGTCAACAACAACAACAACACAATGTGTCCTATTGCTTATGTTATTCTTTTGCTCGATTGATTTGCACTATTGTTTAGCTTTTATGCCGGCAATTTAGTGTGTTCTTTCGTTAGTTTCATTTTAATTGAGCCATATCCTTTTATTGGTTTTAGTATTATACGAAATTTTATAATTATAGCTTAATTAAAACTGTAATATAAACGAATAAGTATCGAATAAAAGCGTTTAGAAAATAAATTGAAGAGATAACCGTGTCAAATGGCTTACAAGTTTCCGTTTAAATTGTGTTGATTTGGTAGCCATCTTGTAAGGCACGACCACAATGCAATGGTGCGAGGAAGTCAGTTTTCTAAAGATGGAAGAAGGTGAAGAATTCACTTGTATAATAGGCTTTAAAACATGCGAGACATTTATGTAGATATGATTGGTTAGTCAGTCTAGACGAATCCCACTGACTCCAATTAGCGCCGAAGCGCCGCTTTGATATCTCGACTCGTGACTAAACGAACAGAAGAATAGACTAAAGGAGAATATCAATTCGGAAGCAGCGCATATCCATCCTTCTTGAGTTTAGGTATCTAAGAAGACTCTCGGGCCTGACGTCCTTGAGTTCCGAGAGGTTTTCGAAGAAAGACTTGCCAGGGAATTTCATTCTGTCTTGGCAGTGCCAGGAACAATCACCGTGTCCTACGCGCTAGTAAGATTAGAGCTGCGGCATAGAGTGTTATGGTCCTAACCCAGTCGGGCCGCGTGATTACCAATAGTCCAATGTCCTGTGAATACCACAGTAAAATGGGAAGTACTTCTCCTGTCCATATTTAGAATGGCTAAGGATCGCATCTCATTGTATGAAGGCCACATAATTCTGCAGACCCTGCAACCGTTTCCATTTGGTTTTAGCCTTCTTAAATCACTGCCGAGGGATTCGGTCCTTAACCAAACCCAGGGGCGTAAGAACCTCCTTCGTCTCTGCGACATCAAGAGCCAAGCCTTCGCTTCCCTGATTGTCGGGGTTCCCGCCGACCAAATCAGAGATGTGCTATGTCAACTTGTCAAAAACCCACGACCCACTCCCTAAACTGATACCGTTACAGATTCCACAGCCTTCAGAGCCGCCTGGCTATCCGAGAAAATTCCTATCCTGTTTCCGACGCCGGCACTTTCCGCTGTAAAAAGTAGATATACTCTCATTACTTCCTCTTTAATCTTATGAGAAAGTGAGTATTAGGTCTTCTACATTTAAGTACTTATCCGTAAGGTATTGATTAATCATTTAAGTACATGTACTGAACGTATGCAGACATTCTTAATATATCCGCTTCACTTTAAGACATTTCTCAATCGTTTGTGAAAACTCCCAAGGCTAACAACGAGGGCAAGGAAGGCCAGGGTAGAGGTGTAGATCCACGGGTAGCGAAAGCTCCCAAGGCTAGCGGCGAAGACAAGGAAGTAATCAGGTCAGGATCGTAACGTAAAGCCACGGGTAGTGAAGACTTCCAAGGCTAGCAGAGAGGGCAAGGGGAATAAGGGACTAGGAAGCCGCGGGATTAGACTAAATAGATGCTAAGTTGGCTAAGCTACATCACTAAGCTAATATCGGAATAAAACGAAGAATAAATGCCAAATAAACAGGAGGCATTTCGTTTGTTGTTTTTTTTTTTTGTGTAAGGGAACACATTCGGCTTTGCCTACCCCGGCTATGGACCGGAAGACGGCGGTGCGCTACACATTTCTCTTTGTTCGTTTAAGCAATTTATTTTTCGATCATGTTTTTTGCTGGGAATTTTTGGTAAAATGTTGTGACTTTCACGCTTTTTGGCATATCTAGGGATTTAATTATAAAGCTACTTTCATTAAATATTTTATGGTCACATTAGTGTATATGATACATATGTATGTATGTAGATCAAGGCTGCATCTTATAAATGTGAAATGGAAATTGTGTTTAAACTCAATTGGCGAGAAAACTGCTGAACGGATCCTCACGAAACTTTGCACACCTAAGTATTTTCACCCGGTAATTGCTATAGGCATATTTTTAATCTGATTAAAAGTCAAGGATGGGCACCTCCCATACAAAATTTTCCTTTTTTTCGTAATATCTCTTGAAATATTTGTACTAGAATAATGAAAATTTTTATGAAGGAATAATACAAAAATATATACTCAACGTATAAACAATTTAGGTCTTGGTAAAGCAGGGATGGGCACTCTCCTCCCATATAAACTGAAATTTTCACATCGAATATCTCTGGAAATATTTGTATTAGGGTACTGAAAACTGGTGTAAGGGCATATGAGATAACTATGTATTAAACGGGAAAAACACTAGGTCTTGGTAAAGCAGGGATGGGCGCCTCCCATACAAACTTAAAATTTCACAGCGAATATCTCTGGATATATTTGTAGTAGGGTACTGAAAACTGGTATGAGGGCATGTGAGATAACTATGTATTAAACGGGTAAACCCGCTAGGTCTTGGTAAAGCAGGGATGGGCACCTCCCATACAAACTGAAATTTTCACATCGAATATCTCTGGAAATATTTGTAGTAGGGTACTGAAAATTGGTGTGAAGGCATGTGAGATAACTATGTATTAAACGGGTAAAAACGCTAGGTCTTGGTAAAGCAGGGATGGGCACCTCCCATACAAACTGAAACTTTCACAGCGAATATCTCTGGAAGTATTTGTAGTAGGGTACTGAAAACTGGTGTGAGGGCATATGAGATAACTATATATTAAACGGGAAAAACACTAGGTCTTGGTAAAGCAGGGATGGGCACCTCGCATACAAACTGAAACTTTCACAGCGAATATCTCTGGAAATATTTGTAGTAGGGTACTGAAAACTGGTGTGAGGGCATGTGAGATAACTATGTATTAAACGGGTAAAAACGCTAGGTCTTGGTAAAGCAGTGATGGGCACCTCCCATACAAACTGAAATTTTCACATCGAATATCTCTGGAAATATTTTTAGTAGGGTACTGAAAACTGGTGTAAGGGCATATGAGATAACTATGTATTAAACGAGTAAAAACGCTAGGTCTTGGTAAAGCAGGGATGGGCACCTCCCATACAAACTTAAAATTTCACAGCGAATATCTCTGGATATATTTGTAGTAGGGTACTGAAAACTGGTATGAGGGCATGTGAGATAACTATGTATTAAACGGGTAAACCCGCTAGGTCTTGGTAAAGCAGGGATGGGCACCTCCCATACAAACTGAAATTTTCACATCGAATATCTCTGGAAATATTTGTAGTAGGGTACTGAAAATTGGTGTGAAGGCATGTGAGATAACTATGTATTAAACGGGTAAAAACGCTAGGTCTTGGTAAAGCAGGGATGGGCACCTCCCATACAAACTGAAACTTTCACAGCGAATATCTCTGGAAGTATTTGTAGTAGGGTACTGAAAACTGGTGTGAGGGCATATGAGATAACTATATATTAAACGGGAAAAACACTAGGTCTTGGTAAAGCAGGGATGGGCACCTCGCATACAAACTGAAATTTTCACAGCGAATATCTCTGGAAATATTTGTAGTAGGGTTCTGAAAACTGGTGTGAGGGCGTGTGAGGGCATGTGAGAACCCGCGGGTAACCTCTAGTATAACAAATATTGACGAAAAATTTGGCATACCACCACGTGGTGGCAAATATCAGTTAACGTTATTTTTTATCAATAACCGAAAAAATATTTTGTTTTCAATTCAACTTTGAAAAATTTTAACGTTAAGTGCTGAACAAAAAAATACTGTTTTGATAATTATCAAAAAAAAATATGAAAAAAAATTTCGTTTTGTTGATTATCAAAAAACAAATATTGAAAAAATTTTGTTTCGGTAGCCAACAAAAAAAATTATCAAAAAAAAAAAATAACGTTAATAAAAGTTCAAAGTAAAATGAAGCCGTAAGCCCGAAACAAATTTTTATTATTATTTTGTTTTTGATAATCAACGAAACAAAATAATTTTGATAATTTTTTTTTTGATAATCAACGAAACGAAATAATTTCAATAATTTTTATTTGATATTCAACAAAACAAAATTTTTTTGTTAATTTTTATTTGATATTCAACAAAACAAAATATTTTTGTTGATATCGTTGTGCAGCCTTGGCACAAGTAATGAATATCACTTTTTTAGGTGATTTCGGTTCAAAAACGTTCCGCGCACAGCTGTGTTATTATTATATTGAATCAGAATTTTCTGAAGAAAAATTAGTTTGGGGTGGGTGGGGCACTTCCCTTAGGTGCATTAAAAGGCGTTTGTAATAATAGGAAGATTATTAGTTAAATAAATATCTATTATTATGAAGAAAAACGTGTACACTGTACAAAACTTTTTGTTTTTTCAGCAGTTCTGATAAAAAAGTAATTTCGTTTTGCGCGGAAACTTTTTTGCAATTTCGCAACAAAAAAAAATAATGGGGTTTCATACTTTTTTATGCTCTATTCGACTATGGTATGCCGTTTTTCGTATTTGCAAAAATTGTAAAAAGTTATATGCCTAATGTACATGTACATATAAAGATAAAACTTGAACATTTCATGACTTATAAAATAAACGTTTTAATTCGTTCATTAAATGTCATTAAGTTAACAATAATTAAACCGTTAGATATTCACACGATTTCACGGTTATAAACAAAAATTCACGTATGTATAAACTATACAAAAAAAAAACTTACAATTCACATTAAGTTTGCGCATAACGTGTCAACAAATAATTCCCAAGCTCTACTTTAACAAAATGTAGATAGTAGTTCAAAAAATAGTTTAATTTATTTAAACATTAAATTTAAAGAAAAGATTAAGTGCTTTCATGTACTTATGTATGTATGTATGTATGTATGTATGTATGTATGTATGTATGAATGTACATATATATATTTTTATATTTTCTTTTTACCGCTCGTCACGCGCATTTTGGTAATTTTTCTCAACAATTAATTACTTAATTTATATGCCAATGATGTGAGTGATGTGACAAGCGAACTGACTGCTGTCACCGTCATCGCCGCCGCCACAAACCACGTTTGCTTATCGTTCGTTTAGTGATCAAGGCATCTTCGCAACCGCGGCCTGGCTTAGGTAAAGCATGGGCTTTGAAAAAAAAATGGACTTAAAGCGACATATTTGAAGCAAATTTGATTCATTAAATGTCATGTTCAGTTGTTGGCGTTTAAGAATTTCAATTGTACAAAAACTTAAAGCCAAAAAAATTAGCTAAAAATAATAAAAAAAAATGTGCCACAAAGATATGTACTAGTACATAATATGTAGGTACATACATAGGTCACGTCAATTCGTAGGGAGGAATCAAAAGGTCGTGGTCTTATGTATGTACCTACATACAAACAAATATAACTAGTAAACCCGGCCACGCGATGCTGTGGCTTTCAATTATACTGTGCGACAATTTGAGGGTGGAAGACCACTTATTGCCACATTTGAAAATTTTGTGATATACCTTCATAGCTACTGGTTATTTTTATTTTCTGTACACCTAGATTTTTTTATACAAAGATTTTGACCAAGGAGCCCCATAGTGAAGTTTTGTGCCGAATATTTTTCTAGACTATGGTAACCTTAAAGCGACCTCCAAAAGGCCATTTGGCGTGCTCCTCCTTTTCTTTCTAGTTCTCTTTCTCTTCCCCTTTCCCCTTTATTTGCGCTTTCTTTTCCCTTTATCCATTTTATTTTTCATATTTCCTCTTTCGCTTCCAGTCCTTCGCCATATCCGTCCCTTTCATTTTCCTCTTCCCTCTCCTTTTATTACCCATCTTCAGTGCTAGACCTTGCATGACACTTCAAATTTAAAAATGAGATAAACTGTAGCGTAAAAATTGATTATTGAACAGATGACACCCTTTTTGTAAAAATTTTAATAAATTACTCATTTCCACGCCAAGCCCTTTCATATGACACCTCAAATTTAAAAATCAAACAAACTATAGCGTAAAACTGAATTTTTGAACAGGTGGCAACCCTTTTTGTAAAATTTTGATTAAATTACTCAATATCAGGTCAAGCCCTTTCATATGGTACCAAATATTTTAAAATCAACAAACTATACAGTAAAATTTAATTTTCAAACATCTGGCAACCCTTTTCAAAAAAATTAAACCTTCCTGCACATCTACAGGTCAAGCCCTTTCATCTGACACCACATTTTCGAAAATCGGTATAACGGTGTAAAAGTTATGGTGCTTAAAAAAAATCGCTTAGCGTAATATATATAAAGATTTAGTTTCTGTATAGCAATACAAATTATATGAAAGTAAATATGTATATCTAACATTATCTTTTTCTGCGCTCTCATTAATGTGTATGTACTTCTACTTATACATTCTAGACTCTAGAGTTTAATCTAAATGTATTCTAGATCTACATATGTAAATATTTTATGTATTTCAGTTCTCTATCTGCAAAAGTAAAACGTGACTAGCATTTAATGCTGCCAATAAAAGAAAAACACAGGCAACCAACCAACCTGCGGGCGAGAAGTAAATTAAATGTATAATTTCGTATATATGTATGTATGTACATTTATATACTGAACTACTTAAAAACGTATATAAAAATACTTATTTAAATGTTGATTAAAGCATATGTATGTATGTATGTATGTACATATAACGTAATTGTAGCAAAAAGAAATGGCTCCTGTGAGCAAATGGGTTCAACATATTTATTTTCTTTACTTATTGTATACCTACGTGTGTATGAGAGGATTAACAAAAGTTCGCGTTGTTGAACAGAAAAAAAAAGTATTTGCCTATTTTATATTAATAATATTTTCATCTTTTTGTCTTCTCTACATAATCACTTTTGTTTCCAGATCGCTGTTAGTTTCCAGATTTTAAGAAAAATGTTCACGCTTTCTTTTCAAATTTATCAAAACTACTTCGAAGTTCTTTTTGGGCATGTTGTTGTTGTTGTATCGGTACTAAGCCCTGCTTAGCCGACGAGTTCTGCACACAAATTGTCATCAATTTCACTTAACGGAAGGCCCAAGAATGTTGCAGCTTATTTTGGGCTTGTCCAGAGGGACAAGGATGTTAAGTTGGTTGGTTTGAGGTGGCATGCAAAGAGGTGCTGTGTGTCATGCGGCGTCTCTCCACATGCCGGACATATGTACGTTAGGTATGTTTGGATCGATTCTGGCCCTGTAGGAATACTACAGAAGCCCGACCTTAATTGTGATAAGGTAACTCAGGTTTCTCTGGACAACTCCAGTTCTTCTGCAGCTATTGGCAGTCTCTAATAATTATGTACGCGGGGCGGGTATCATTGGGGGAAAATTGGGATCATTTATTTGTGTGTCCAAGATGATACCTAGTTTAATATGCAAGATACAGAATGTTCCCCCATATCCTTCAATACATGAGCAATAAATTTTTAGAGCAAGTGCACTAGGAACTGTACACTTATTCAGGTTCACAATGTTGGGAATATATTTGATCGACCTTCTCGGGCACTGGAGCATAGAAGAGCTTTGTATGAAATTTTGCATTCATTGAATATATTTAATAGTATGTATATAGTATGCAGTATATTTGTTTAGTTTTAGTTTGCATATTTGATTTGATAAAAAAAATTTTAAACTTCACCAACTAAGAAAACTTTCGTTAGCCCCCATGTGATTCATTAAATTGTTCGAAAGAGTTCAGTTTTAATTTTTTTTTTCATTTCTGACTGTAGTATATAATTTATTGAACACACTTTGCAACGGAAGCGATAGAAAGCGAACGGAAGTTTTAATTTTTTCTTTTTTCATATGCTTTTGGAATTATTAAATAAGTCCAAACTAATGTAATCTAATTCTTCAATTCTCCCCATAGTTTATAAAGTAAACTCAATATTATTTATTTCTCAAAAAAAATGGATATGAGTGACGAAATCAAGAAAAAAAGAGACTAGAGCAAAATTAGTTTTGAATGACATGCTAAATGGGGTTGACAATGTTTTGCAAGTATTTTACATCTACACTCACTTTTGGTATAAAACAACTTTTTTTGGTAATATCACATATAAAGTTGTCCGGTACTGCAGCTCATGAGTTTTGATTTGAGACTACTATTTAATTGCAACGCACAATTTCTACTCAAATTGTTGAAAGCGAAAAATTTTTTTTTTTATCGAAAACGCAAATGTGTAAATATTGTGAACAGACACCCACAAATGTAGTATGAAAAAAAGGAGTAAAAGAGTAGTATAAAAAAGTGTTGCCAACAGAAGTAAAAAAAAAGACTTGTTATTGTAAACCAACAACCGCAACAATTTTGTTAACAATTGTTTTTGTTGTTATTAACTACTGCAAATATTTATTGTTAGTTTTCCATTGATTTTTGCTGTCATTTTGCGAAAGGTGTTAAAAGTGGGCGGCGCAGCTTTAACCAAATCATCAACAATATGCATGTGCAGCAAACATGGCAAAAAACTATAAAAATTTTTTAACAAATAAAATAAATAAAATAATATAAAGTGCTTTTATTGTTGTTTTGTTTTGTTAACTGATCACTCCAATGACCACAAAATCAATTGACAAAAAAAAAACAACACAACACCAATGGCAAATCAAAACGCACACATACGACAGTGCGCACGTGGAAACTAACATTAATTTCACAGAAAAAAGCTTTAGTTTAATAAATACAAAAACCTAAAAAGCAGCTACAATTAGATAAGAATATCTTAAGTTAAGGCATCTGCATCGAAAAAAACTCGGATTCCATTTTTGATGTTTGTTTGTTTGATTTGTGCGGCATTTCATTCATGAATTTCACCATAGTCTATAAAACTAATTTCACAAGCATAAAAAAGAGCAGACATTTAAATTAAATAATTGCATCGTATGCGCATTGCAAAATACATACATACATACATAAGTACCAAATACCCTTCATATACATGATGGGCTTAATGAGCTCTCGATGATGCCTATGGTGGCCATGTGCTGTCCCCATATATTGTGTCCTGTAATGAACCTCACAAGGGCCCGAAAATCCCTGCTTCTCTGCTAGAGGAAGAAACTTGCTACCTCCATGTTAGGCGTTTTCAGAAAGCACTTTGTAATTTTACAGGAATTTGTAGAATTTCAGCGTCCTTGATGTATTTCGCCGTGCCCGCTATACCTGCTGCTATGATCGGTTGCGGCAGCGTTGCCGTTTTGTGGGTAATTCCCCAAATTGGGGATTTTTTTAATATTTGGGTAATTTTTGGGGAGTGCTATGATTTGAGGAATTTTGGGGAATTCGCCTTTTAATAATTTTATATGAATAATAATGCCTATAAAAAAATTAATTATTTTCATGAGTTTCTATTACATTCGCATTGTGTGAAAGTGTGCATGAGTTTTTGCAGCATTTATTTAATCTTGAATTACCGGCTGGTCGAACATGTACAAGCAAATTTCATAAGCCCATTAAAGTTAGAAGTTAGCCAGGAAAAAAATAAGCAACTGTATACCTTTCATGAACATGAAATGGTATTATAACATTGAGCCAAAACAGGTTTTTCGAAAGTTCCAGAAGGAGAAAAATTAAACCCACCAAAATATATACCGATAGTATCAGAATAATGAGCTAGTTCCTCAGTTGTTAAGATACGCTGATCATTTGTCGGAATCGGCCCAATTGGACCATTATAACATATAGCTCCCCTACAACCAACCATACATTTTGGGGTAAAACTTCTCCACTTAATTTGCTAAGATCATTACAATAGTTTTTTATAAATACTTGCATAAAAAACCTACAGAATTGGAGGTACCTATTAATTAAAAAAATCGGAATATTTAACGTTTCATTTCTCTCTAACTTGTTTTATGTTTCTTTATAACTTTTTTTAACCACACATATAAATACATATATGCACATGAATTTAAAAATACTAACCGTTATAAAGTAAAATAAAATACTTGTTTATTGGAAATCTCTTGATGACACTACCCGACAAAAAAAATATCCTCTACATTTGATTCCTATGTATTCCTGCTGATTCCAAATATGTAATAAAATGGTTCAAAAGTAGAACAGTTTTCGAGATATTTTGAAATTTCAGTTTTCGCACTAAGAAGAAAAGGAGGATTACTAATCCGTCAATATCTCCGCCATTACCGTCTTGAGTTTTATGTTATTCCATTTCATTTTGAGAGGATGAAATACCCTTTCCAATTCCACATAAAATCGACGTTAAAGTGACGGAATTATGGCGGACAAAAGATTTGTTTTTATGCAAAAAATAAGTTAAATACAAGATGTATAAAATGTCGAGTATATCAAAATTTTTGAAATTTTGTCGGGTAGTGTAAAGCGCTGGTTATAATAGCCGGGACGGGACGGAAGCCGTACCGATATAGAACGGTGACAAACTTAAGGCAGTTATAATAATGCGTTAACTGCTGTCTTTGACATTTGCCACAGCTGTAAATATTGTGCTTTATTTACCAATTTAAAACAGAAAACTTTCAATTTGTTGGTGATTTCGTGACGACGCACGCCGTTATTAAGTCTTTCCTCGAATTCGGTCATTTTTATTTTATAAAATGTTTAAATAAATTGTTTGATAACATACCGTCTGTTTGTCACAGCAAAGAGAACTGTCAAATTGCCGTAAGAATACGGAAGAAATCTAAAATCAACAGATGCTTACGGTTCTCGCCGTTTTCTACCGTTCATTGTAATCAATCACATGCCTTTCACATACAATAGATATAAAAGTGACAGCTCCATCCGTTGCGTTACGGCTATTATAACCAGCGAGTAATTTGAAAATTTGTATGGGGAATTTTGGGCAATTATGGGTAATTTGAATATTTTTTTGGGTAATCTCAAGAATTTAAAACGGCAACGCTGGGTTGCGGTCCAGTTAGTCGGCCTCCAGGTGCCAGCCGGATCCAGTACCATATTTTGTTTTTGATCCGTCTGTATAGATGATTTTCTTCACTCTTCCCAGTAGAGTTTCTGGATCTCTCCATTGATCTCTTGTGCGAAAATCGACAATGTATTGTCTACCAAAGGGTACCCAGGGGTATTGCTCTGACAGCCTGCTAAACAACTCCCCGTGCCCCGAGTTCCAATGGTCGTGTCACAACCCGAAGTAGTGTAGTCGACACATTGTTTTCATTCTCTCCTCTTGGATTACCAAATCCATAGGGAGCAAGTTCAACAGGCCATTTAGCGCCGTAACTGATGTTGTACTTATCGCACCTGTAACGCTGATACACATAATCCTCTGCAGCCTGTACAGCATATTAATCTACAGCGGAGTACGTGATAATCGATCTAACCAATGCTGTTTATATCCACATCACTATTGCTGATTTCAGACCCCATGTCTTGCTGAAGGTTCTTCTACACTGTCCTACACTGAAAATAGGTTACTATTGTATTCGAGAACTAGGATATTCTCCAGCAAAACGGAAATTTCATTATCCCAAGTATTTTCGCTTTATTATCGATTCAAAATTCAGCTCCTTCTTAAAGGAAAATTTCAATGAGAGCTAGTAGTTGTCTTAAAACGGGACTCTTTTTATCTTTTTTTCAAACACAATTCGAGCGCAATTCCATTTTATTAATGTAATTGAAAAACTGAGAATTGTTAGAAGTTTGTATCTATTTCGATAATCATATTGGAGTCGGATGTCTTTTTCGCACGTTCACTGCAATGTTTATAGGGTATATGCAGTTGAATGTATCCCAAACACTATTTCCATCACATGTCATGGTGGTCAAATTCGCTGAGTTTCATGAATGGCGCCAAATATCCTGCTTCCAGTGTTCAATTCATTATTTAATGCCCAAATTAAAAAATGTACAAATCACATTGGAATGTCAGTAAAAATTTGTCAGAAAAGAAGTTGTACAAAATGTGCCGATGACATTCCAACCACAAGAAAATGAGCTTCAAGCTGGCTCTTTTTGGTAATACATACAAATAACTTGGACGGGCGCCTAAACTTTTGTGCAAAGCTTACTATGTCGTCAAAAGAAGAAATAATTGTGAGAACTGTTTCATATACATATATATGTAAGTAGGCTCTGTGTTTGATTTAACGTAGCGCCACAAAATTATCAATGAGAATGCGATGATGCATAAATGACAGAAGCGATGTATGATGAGGATGGTATTCGTGGAAGGTATAGAGGAGGAGAAGAATAAAGTGCCCACAAAACTACTCTAGACAGCTTTTTGGCATGCCGTTTTTTTTTAATGACTGTAAAAGATTTTTAAAACTCATATCGCAACTTTATCTGGTTCTAATGTTACATTGGTTGGTTTCCTAATAAAAAGGAGTATTAGGCAAACATTCAAGCATGCCAATGATTTCGTTGTTACTTCAGCGCAATTTGACCTATTTTATTATCACGACATTTAATCGCATTCTAATAAAGTTAAAGTTATTTTCCCATACCCAATAACACAATTTGGCTAATAATTCAATTAAATATTCTCAAGTGAATGCCACAAAGTACGTTTAGTTACAAACTCGTACATATTTTCACATTTGCATTCGATCATATTTCCAATTTCATTTCGCATTTCATGCACATAACCAATCAACAAACCATTGTCGCCAAGGTTGGCTGGTGCCAGCCACCAAGACCGGCACCGCGGTGGGTGCATAGCACCATTGCAGCCATAGCTGCCGCCAGCGCCGCCACTAATGCAGTTGAAGCCAGCGAATTATAGACCCAGACGCCCTAGACTAGACGCAGTTTTGCTAGCGATTATTGACGTTCTTTTGTCAAATTCAATTCGCAAGAATACAAACGTGTTTGATTAATAAAAAAAATAGAAAGAAAATTTCGCAAAATAGAAAATCTTGCATTTTTCATTTTGATTGACGTGACGTTGACCAAACACGTACATATGTAACATAATATAACAGTAATAATAACGCATGTATGTCGTTACATACTAGCATACATACATATGTGCTGCAAACTAGCTGCATTTTTAAATATTCTATGCAAGTAGTTACTAAAAGAAAAGCAAATATTGCAAAAAATCAATTTCTCGTTTTGTAATTAATAATGCGCCAAGACCAATTCTACGCATGCGTTCTTTCATTCTCAAGTTTTAGCTTGGAAAAGTGACGAAATAAAAAGGGAAAAATAAAATTTCGAAAAATTACAACTTCATAGACTTCGCATGAAAACGGCGCGATTGGATTGGGCGCGTTTATTTTTCGGTCAGTGGGTTGTCGCCATAAATAAGCATGCCTTCAAGTCTTGTACAAATACAAAAATATGTATATTATGTAGCTTAAGTAATTCATACTCGTAATGTATATTTTACGTAGAACTATGTATGAAATATATTGTGGCATCAATGTCATTATTATTGTCACTTGGTGGCCCATTGTCGTTTTGTTGTGGCTCTCATGTTCTTCGTTTAGCAGTATTTTATTATTATTTTTGTTGTTCAAACTGTGATCTTTACAGCTTGGAAAAGAAATTCAGATAATAAAATGTTAAGTTAATAAAATGTTAGTGATTATGACCTGTCTACTAAATCGCTTTCCAGTTCAGCATAGGGCAGGCAAAAGAGAAGCATCACACACATTCTCACCAACACAAACCCTCTCACAATTTTGCCGTACTATGTCATAGGGATATCCTACCAGACTCTCAAAAATGTTTCCGTGTCCATCCATAACGCTGTGAGTAAGATTAGATAACTACACTTGGTTTCGGCTTTGATCAGAAATAGCTAGTGGTCTGTTCTCAGCCAGTGTTGTCAAGTCCTTGTTAGGCAGCTGGTTAGGCAGTTTAATTTGCTTCTATAAGCTAGTGCCTTCTGGTGCTGCCTATATCATATGATACCACTATATTCTGGGACTAATATAACGTTAGGATCCATCCCACATAGGTAGATTTTCATGTTTTGTGCGACCAAAATTGAATTTTGTGAAGTTGTTACAATTACAGAAAAAAACATACCCACATATTGGAAATAGATTGGGGAACAATAATTCATCGCTTTTTTTCCCGACCCCATACTCTGCACTTGCTCCCAGATGGTCGAAACTTAGCATATCTAAAGTTAATATTTTAATTTTTTTTTACATATTTTTAAGTGCTAGTTTCAACGTGAATATTTATTATTTAAAGCATTTCATTTAAGTAATTGTGATGGATCCTAAATCTTCAAGTAATTATTAACACTTTTCAATAATATCCTTGATTTTCAGTAATTCTAAGTTTATAGTTTTAAGCTTTTAAAGTTGAGATATTTTAAAAAAAATTGTAACTCTTTTTTGTGTTCAAAATTGATTTTGTTATATTGCTTTGTCAGACTCAGTCAAATTAACCCTCGGACATGATATCTAGTACAATTAGTATTTTTCCGGCAAAAAATTATGTCGCACAAAGCCGCACTTCACTACTAGATACAAGGTTTTTCATATGTATCTACAATAATTTTCTTTTTTGTCTTTTATATTTGATTTTAATGTTTATATTTCTAACGAATATTTTGGTTAATGTAGGTGACGCTCGAAAGTAACCGCGATATTTATGACCGATTATTGTTAACTTTTTAGGCAGTATTTTTAGTATTTCCAATTTTTCAAAGTCAACGAAATACTTATCATAAAGAGGGGCTAAGAATTCTAAAGCTACATTTTTTTAGAAGATTTTTGAGTATGCAATTTTGCAGCTCATTCGATTTTAATATAATAATATGCAACACGCAACTTTTTGAAAATTTTCATTGGCTTTTCGGAAATTTTTATTGGAACGGTCTCACGTACATATAAGGCAAACAGCCTACAGAAAAAAATTTCTTAAATCGAGGGAATTTTTCACTGTATTGAGAATTGCACTTTTTACACTAAAATTGGTTGGCTACATAACAGTTTACTTAAAAATCTCCTAAAAATCTTCTATAAATTCTGGCCGCGCTTTGAAATTTTTAATCCACTTTTAGAAATTTCTACGATTTTTCGGATTTTTTTCATAAGCTTAGAAATCCTGCTTAAAACGATTTTTATTGAAAAATTGTCTATATTTTTAAATGAAAATAAGAAAGTAATATTTTCGACAGAACTCTTTGAAATAAATTTAAAAACTCTGGCGTATGATTTTTTTTTTAGGAGTCACTGTATATATTTTTCAATAAAATCGACTTTTAAGACAAATTATTAAAATTTTGCATTAAACAAGCAATTTAGAATAGATGTAGACAATAAAATATTTTTGGTCGCATAAAACTTGAAAATCTACCTATGTATGTGCATCCTCTAACCCGCTTATAAGCATACCCGTCATATGTAGCGCCTTTGCTAATTTGGTTTTTGTTAGAATATTTAGATCACGATGGTGATTAGATGGAACATGTCAGATATCTAACACTACAGCAGAATATAATCAATGTATGTACATTAGAGTGCGTTTAAAATTTAAATTAACGATATTTTACTGTATCGCCCCCTCAATCTGTAGTAACATGGTCAAAGATATCACACATAAATTTTGGTCCCGATTGGTGGCGGTTAAGGCGTGGCGCATTGAGGTCAAAGTTCAGAAAACTCTATGAAGGGCCAAAAAATAAAAATATTTTTTTTAATTATATTATACCCAAAATTAATACTTCTATACCCAATGATAACAAATAAAAATTTTGGTTCCGATTGATGGCGGTTTAGTGGTGTTTTAAGGGGGTCAATGTTCAGATTGCCATAGAAGACTTACATTTTTAGTGTCACATATGGTATTCTGAACTTTGACCCCCTTGAAACACCAGTAAACCGTCATCAATCGGGACCAAAATTTATATTTGTTATCATTGGGTATAGAAGTATTAATTTTGGGTATTAGATAATTAAAAAAAATATTTTGAATTTTTGACCCTTCATAGAGTTTTCTGAACTTTGACCTCAATGCGCCACGCCTTAACCGCCACCAATCGGGACCAAAATTTATGTGTGATATCTTTGACCATGTTACTACAGATTGAGGGGGCGATACAGTCTTTTTATGAACTTTTAAATTTTTCATACAAATTAAAAGCACCCTAATGTACATGCTCCTTAATATCTTTGCAACGAGTGCTACAGACTACTGTGCACTGACCGCCATGCTCGGTAGGAAATTCGATGTCGTTATTCCGGATAGAGATTTATGGTCTTATGGGCCTCCGAATCCGCTGGGTGCCCTCAGTATCTATAGCGATGGATCCAAATTGAATGGTGAGGTGGTTGGCTGGAAACTCTACTTTAACCTTCTAGAATCTAGATAATTGTAGCGTATTCCAGGCGGAGGTTGCTGATATGCAAAAGGCGGTGAACTATCTTCATAAACAAGTCCTCATAGATGACAATATTTTTATATATTCTGTCAGTAAGGCTGCGCTGAAGGCGATGATGCTGTCACTTGCAAATCCAGGACAGTTGAGGGTTGCCGCAAATCTCTTGACAAAACGGCATGCAGGCTTCTTTAACACTGGTGTAGGTACCTGGACACTGAAATATATCAGGCAATGAGACGGCAGACGAAAAATGCCGCTCGCCATATGCAAGTTCAATCTTAAGGGATTTTTCCGCGCAGAAGCGGGCGCTAGATGGAAGTGCCGTAGCACCTGCAATTATTCCGTACGGCCAGATTGGGATGCGAGACGTACTAAAGCGCTACTTCTTCTAAGATGGAAGGACCTATCACTTGTTGTTCGCCTGATTACAGGCCACATTACCATTAGCAGATATGTTGTGAGACCGGGTGTTCCTTTTCATGACTTCTGTAGGAGCTGCAGAGACGAGGAGGGCTCGCCCGCGTTTAAGTATGTACATTCATTTTTCTTAGAAATTTTCTCTGAGTATTTTAATTGGGCTTATTATTATCTGTGATTTCTATTCAATAAAAAAACTTTAACCTCTCTTTTGGTCAGAAGGTACTTAAACAGCCTTTTCGCAAATGAGGGCACCAGAAACATCCTGCTGATTTACCACACGAAAAGTTGCCTATATTTACATATTTATTCATGTACCAATTCACATGTAGATAAATAAATACATAAGCGTGAATTAATCAAAAATACTTATGTATATATCTTATTAGGGTGGTCCTTAAAAATCAAACAAACTATTTTAAGTATTCAGTCTCGGATTTTAGGTACTCAGTCTCCCTACATCAGTAACAGCATAATAAACGATATGCTATAAATTTTGGTTCCAATCGTTGACGGAGTTGAGACTGAAGAAACTGATATAAAATTTGTTTCATTTAAATATCACCCTAATATAATATATCTACATACGAAACATTCTTCATTTACTTTACTTTTTTTTATTGAACAAATTTGTATTCATACGGTGTTTGGTTTGATAATTGTCAACTAAAATGAAATAAAGTAAAAATGATTAAAGTAAAAATGGTGTAAAACTATAACAAAAAGTGCTCATTTGCATATATGTGTATGTCTGTATGTTAGTAAGCAATAAATAAAGTAGTTTCATAAAATTAAATTAAATGTAACACCAGTTATAAGCGTGAATGTACATACATATGTATGTATATTCTCTGAAATGTGTCGACACGAACACGTAATAAATGCGACAATAACTACTCTAAATACCTAAATCAGCATAAATTTAAAAATAATAAAATTAAGTTACAATACCGAAATGTTTCAAGCGCATTAAGTGATATGAAATGAATAAGTATTACGTGCTTTTAATATAACATTGTGCAACAATTTCAAAGCAATGCATATCTAATAGAGTTGGGAAACTATCGATGGCACTATCGATAGTATCGATAGTTTTTTTTTTTTTAGACTATCGAAGACCATCGATGGTTTTTTCAAAACTATCGAAAACTATCGATGGTAATGTATACTATCGATAGTTTTACAACTTTTAAATCTCCATCTCCATCTAGATTACTATTTTAAGTTGTGAATTGAGAATATCAGCTATTGGTAAGTTTTGAGTCCTTGGTTAAAACTACATAGTCAAAATGTCGCGTTTCCAATATTTTGGGCATAGGTTGGTACTTGTAAAAAAATAACCAAAATAAAAAAATTTTAATTTCACATATTTATTGCAAAAAAACCAAAATTTATTGAAAAAACTCAAAATCAGAAAAAAAACTACCAAGTTTGTTTGGAAACAACCAACAGTGGCATCCGTGGTCTTGTGAGTACATACATACTTGTAATATGTATAAAATGTGAATTTGTTGGCGGTTAAAAATTTTTTTTCAGGAATCATTTAAATACGATAGTACTATCGATGGTACTATCGATAGTTTATTTTTTTAAGACTATCGAAAACTATCAATAGTTTTTTTTTAAACTATCAAAAACTATCGATGGTACTACTATCGATAGTTTCCCAACTCTAATATCTAACGGTATTTTACCAACTGAGAAAACAACGTAGAAAAAATATATATGTATGTTATTTTGGCCCCTTTTTGTACAGTCAGGAAATAGAGTATAGTCAGGAAATAGTATTTTTAATGTCGCTAGAGGGCTAAAATGTTCCAGAAAATTATTCGCCATAAAATTTCAGAAGGAGTCTCTTCAGAAAAAATCTTTGTAAAATGAATCTCAAAGACCACAGGAAGCGAAAAACTTATATTCCTCCGAATGTTAAATTTGTTTTATTTCCCCTTCTACTGAATCGGTCGAAATACTTCTTTTGCAAAAGATTAATATTTTTTGACGACGTTTAACACGCCGGCAAAAAAAGTTACATTAAGGTGGTATAAACCAAGTATTGGCTGGAAGTGACCCCAATGGCGGACATAGGGTTAATACAATTATTAAGTAGAAACCCTCCTCTCAAGCCAAGGAGATTGGTGTATCAAACTTAGGGATCGGACTAAAAATACCGAAGATATGAAAAAAAAATTTTAGCGACATCTAGCGGCACCAAAAAAAATAAAAAAAATTGTCCATAAAGGTTTTCGAAAGATAAATCATATCGGAGGGCGTACGGTTGACTTTTTTTTTTGGTCCATATATGACATTCTTGGGAATTTAAAGCGCCGCACATTGTTTAGCTCAATCCATTATTAGCGAAAGATAGTCGCTATTCGGTTGTGAGATTTCCGCTTCGAATATAGTATCTGTAAAGGATTTTCGGCCGGATTTATTTTCCAATTGCAAGAAGAAATTTTCCTTTCTGAAGCATTTAAGCTCTCCAATGGCCTCGAACCACAAAAATTGGACCAAAATTACAAATTTTAATTTTAATATAATTTTACTTTTGGGCGATGATTCAGATGCCTAAATATTTTTAAATGCAAATACAATATTTTATGCAACATATCGACGTGTTTTACAATCAACGCTACCACTGTAAATCCTTAAATACACACATATATTTTACATGTACATATTTAGTCAATTACAAATTCAATGTGCAATGCAAAACAATAATCCATTTATACGCGCGAATGCGAATGCTAAAAATATCAACCAGATAAATTCTTATCATTCCATTGCACTTGTGGTTGTACCTCTTGGTTTGTTCTATTTTGTTGTTGCTGTTGCTGCAATTACTTCTACTACGTACACCACTAGGTACCTATCAGCTATTGACACTATTAAAGTTTGTTGCTGTTTTTTTTTTGTTGTTGATGTATCAACATAAATAACAGCGCGGGTCCTCTTTACGTAATGCATATCTCACGTAATTGGAATTTAAAGTTTTTATCGCTTCCTTCCATTTCACCAATATTGTTTTATAACATGAATATCTAATGAGTACCCGCGCTTTTATTTATGTTGATACATATACAGAAATGCTTTGAAGAAATACGTTAAATGTATGCTTAGATTGAAATTATGATCCAAATGAACTAAGGACTAACATAAATCTTGTTCAAAAATATAAAAAAATTATTTTTTTCCTTTTTAGTAAATTTTTATATTAATATTAAATAAAAGCTTTTTAAAAAATTTTTTTTACTTTGTTTTATTTTTGCCTTTTTAGTTTTACAATGCATATTACATCTAATATTTGTCAACACTCCCACTATCAATATAGTGCAACAGTTTTTAATATGAAGTGCACTATGTTTAACATTTTGATGGTTTCTGCTCAGCCAGTTTTTTTTATTATCTAATTCCTGTGGAGTCTTTTAAGCGGTTTACTATACTCTTTTGTGAATAGATTACTTCGTACTACGTGTTCAAAATAGGAACAAAATTGATTCATAAATACTAATTTTCTAAATATCTTGACACTAGCGCCACCTAGCGGCGATTTATTTCCACGGATATATTTGCTTTCTCATAAGCAATATATATACCGAATATGAACAAATTCGGTCGGTAAATACGAATTTTACAAATATCTCGACACCAGCGCCATCTATCGGATTTTTTTTATTTCACATTGCATTGTCTTCGGGTCCTGAACTATGTTCCAAATTTCAAGTACCTAGCTCAACTAGAAGTATCTTAAATGTTCGTTGCAAAATTCCACGACATACATACACCCATACATATATACATACATACATACATACATACATACAAAAAGTGAAGTTAAATAAAAGCTTGTAAAAATGCTTTCTTGAACTCAATTTAAAAAGTTTTTAGTGAAATAAGAAAAATTGACTTATTTATTACTGGAACTAAGAAATTGAGTTTTCAAAAAATGAGATAATTATTTTCTTATTCAAGAACACAAATAAAATCTATAGAAAAAAAATGTTGAAAAAAAAATGTTTAAATAAATAAGAACATCTTTTCTTAAATTTACTTAAATGAAGAAAATCTTTTCGCTAATATCAAGAAGAATTTAAGAAAATTGTGTTTCGATGAATTGGAACAACAAACTACAGCAAAAAAAAAAAATTGAAAATAAATAACAAAAACGTTTTCTTCAGCGAAGTAAAATATTTCTTGCTCAATTTGAAAGCCAAAGTTCTTTGATCATATCAGCAAACTACAGCAAAAAAAAATTGAAAAGAAATAAGAAAATGTTTTATTGAACGAAGTAAAATATTTCTTACTGAATTTGCATTTCCAAAGTAACATGTATGTTTTTTCATTTGCCATCCGCTTTGCATATTTCTGAATATTTCTGCAATTATCAGATTGTTAGTGAAGCATTTGGTATAAGGAGTTCACTATTGGCATCTTCATTTATATTAATTGAAATGTTGTCATTTCAGTGAACAAGTCCTAGGAAAATAAGTACTAGTTGACTTATTATGGTTTTCTAATCCCTCATGATTAGTTTTCATTTTCCTTATTTTTTACGTTTTTAATATTTTTAAAAATTTTTTACTTGATTTAATATTTAATATTTTCTTATTTACTTAAGTTCGTATAAGAAAAGTTTTATTTGCAACAAAAAAATAATTTCTTAATTATTTATTTCTAAAAACAAGAAAAAAACACTTACCGTAAGTAAATTATTTCTTATTTATTTAAAATCCATTTTTGCTTGAAGTGAGAAAACTTTTTCTTATTTATTTAAAATCCAATTTCACTTGAAGCAGACCTGTAAAGTGCAAGTACCAGTACAAGTACAAGTACTTCAGTACTTGAATTTTATAAGTATAAGTACTCTACTGATAAGTACTTTTTAAGTACGTACACATATCTGTGATTTTGTTCTGCTTTTTTAAATGTTTTCATTGAAATAAAAATTTTAAATCAAAATCAACTGAGGTGATATATTTTTTCAAAATCAATTATAATTTTTCTTGTCTCGGCATTGATTCTAGTAAAAAATAATTTCCGTGTACAGATGCAACTAAAGGAGGAAAATCAGCAGCTACTTGAACAACAGCAATAACAACTACAACAGCAACAACGTTAACAGCAACAACAACTATAACAGCACTAACACAAATAACGACATATGTACATAAATAAATATGTAACATTAACAACAATAAAATTCGTTGCATTGACGTTTGTCACTCACACTTAAAAGTGATTTATGCTAAAAAAAAATTATAAAATCCCGCATTTTTGCTTGAAGAAGACACGGTGTAATGCAATTGTAATGACAGATATACCTATGTATGTACAAATGTGCATGCCTATGTGCGTACAGTGTTGTGCAAAATAAAAGCAAAAACATTCAAGCGCTAAGATTAGCGGAGAATGTAATAGCCTGTCTCGAAATAACTCGATAAGAATTTCGCCAACTAACCCATCTCAACGTAGCTATTGCTGTTCAGTTTGACATTTCTCATTCTGGTTCTTCTTCATTGTAGTTTGCTGTAAACATTAAAACTGATGTAGAAAAAGTATAAATTAGATAAAGGTATAATTTTATGATGTATTGTGGATTGATTTTCCGTCATCCCTTGTCATGTTTGATTTGTTTATAAACCGGTTTCGGCTATGTGCAATCTTCAGTAAACCGGTTTATAAACAAATCAAACTTGACAAGGGATGACGGAAATTCGTTCCACAATACAACGGAATCCTACCCTGTCGGAAAAGCAAACAACAAAAAAGAAATATAATTTTATATACAACAGAGCTTTTTAATGTATGTATGTATTTTTGTTTTTTGTCTTGGCCTGTTTCTCAGATTTCGATAGATTTCCAATACAAAATTAGAGAAGGCAGCGATTTTAACGGGGTTGGCAAGATTGTTCAGAATGAGCAATTTAAATTTTGAGTGTTCACTCTGAGCATTATGTATGGAAATTAACGTAGTAGATTCTAGGTCGAACGACGAATGAGAGAGCGAACACCGATAATAAGATCGAACGACGTCATGTGCAAATATGCTATAACACAGCTCTACAAAAAAGAAAAGTTTGTTGCCCTGGATATTTTTGCAAATTCTTATGCCTTGGAGTACCCAAATAAAACTGCATTCAAGAAATTCCTGGAAGTCCTCTACACCTTTCTCAGTTTAAATTCAGAAAGTTCCAATTGATATTTAGAAAATTACAATTGAAATTCAGAATTTCCATATGAAATTCAGAAAATTGCATTTGAAATTCAGAAAATTACAATTGAAATTCAGAAAACTGTTTTGTACTGTGAGGAGAGTTTCTGAAAAACAAATGGAATTTTCTGAATTTCAAACGTAATTTTCAGAATTTCAATTGTAATTTTCTGAATTTAAAATGCAATTTTCTGAATTTCAAATGGAAATTCTGAATTTCAATTCTAACTTTCTGAATTTCATATGGAAATTCTGAATTTCAATTGTAATTTTCTGAATTTCAAATGGAAATTCTGAATATCAATTGGAACTTTCTGAATTTAAACTGAAAAAGATGTAGTTTTTAAAATAGGGGTCAAAAACCCCTTTTGTATAGGTTCGGGCATATATTGGTCCATAACTTTTTTCTGTTTGTCCTATCAACTTGATGTTGGTGTCGTTGAAAAGATTTGATTTCACAGCTTCAACTGCGTATACAAATTGTTAACGCATCTTCCTAAATGTCCGAGATATTGTCAAAATAATGTCAAAAAAAAATTTTTATAAAAAACTCTAACTTTCAGTTACGTTTTTCTCTAATAATTTGTTAAGTAGTGTATGTATATATAAACTATACTTATTTCTCTTTTCAACGAAGCATAATTTGTCATATCCAAGCACGTGTTCCTAGGATATTCCAGTTTAATCAAAAAACGGGAAAATGTGCATACCAAAATTGCTTAGTTATGTAATGTTCATATGACACAAATTTTTTTCTTTGTATATTTACAGTAATTGTTTTGTGTTTTTTATTGAACCACTAAAGTCACAAAACCGATTTCCAAAAAAAAAGGCCAGGAAAAGGTTAGATAAATACGGACATACATATGCTACGAAAAATCAAAAGCCGCAAAAGTTTTATTCAAAATCAGCCAATAATAACTTTTATTTGTATTGATTTTTTATAGTTGATAAATTAAAATCTTTATTTCATTTTATATTATAATCATGGGTTAAAATGTTCTACAAAATTATTTGTCATAAAATTTGACTATGGATCGCCTCAGACAAAACCTTTGCGCAAAGAAGCATATACATTTTTGTATATAAAAATTAAAGTTTTATTTTGCACAGCACTATACCTATATAGGTAAATATATAGGTATATGTGTATCTAAAACACCAACAGCGTAAACAACAATATTAACTACAAATATGTCGCAGCAATCGGGGCTGCACAATTGGCAGCGGTGTGTGAAATGTGCAGCGATTGCAATAAAAGGATGCACAGCGATCGTTCCGCGGTGACTAAATCAAATAATACAAAAATATAGTCATATCGGTGCAGAAGGGGATTACTTGCTAAAATGGGCAGAGGTGACGGCTACGCACGAAAAAATCACATCGGAACGGATCTGATCGATGAGCATTGAGTGGCGCGCACGGCCCTGATATGCCGACGCCGACGCCACCGCCCGCCCGCCCATCAGTCAATTCTGTTAATTGCGCTTCGTTGATTTTGTCGTTGCTTTAATTGTTGTTGCTGCAAATATTTTATTTTGTTGCTGTTTGTTTTTTTTTGTTCTTGTGCAGGGCGTTTTCATTTCGTTTACTGCACTGCACGTTTAAAGTTATTTGCATGTAAATTTTGCATTGCAATAATTATATTTTTAAACACTTAATTGCGCTAAAAAAAAACAAAACAAAATTAAGATAGACAGACAGCAAAAACAAAAAGAAAAACAAATATTCAAGAATAAAAACACCTATAAGTCCAATGAGCTGTCATTGCAATTAAAACGTTGCCATCAAGCGACAGCCAAACAGCCGGCAGCCGACAGTAGTGACACGTCGAAGCATTTTTTAAGATTTAAGTAAAGATATTTACAATGAATATTTTTTTATATTTGGCCGATGCGCAGTCACTTTTTATTATTAAACGGTTTTATTTAGCTCACCCCGTTTGTTTTATTCTTTATTCTTGGGTCAAATTTAGTAATTCAAATTTCACCCTCTTCCTGTCAACCGATTAATCTGAAATTTTGCACGCATGTATAACCCCGATGACAATGCAATATTATGAAAAAAAAATTCCGCTAGGTGGCGCGTGGGTCGCTATATTTACAAAAATCGCATTTATGGTCCGATTTGGCTGAAATTCGGAACATGTATTACTACCTTGAAAAGAAATATTTTCTTAAAAAAAAAATTCCGCTAGGTGGCGCGTGGGTCGCTATATTTACAAAAATCGCATTTATGGTCCGATTTGGCTGAAATTCGGAACATGTATTACTATCTTGAAAAGAAATATTTTCTTAAAAAAAAATTCCGCTAGGTGGCGCGTGGGTCGCTATATTTACAAAAATCGCATTTATGGTCCGATTTGGCTGAAATTCGGAACATGTATTACTATCTTGAAAAGAAATATTTTCTTAGAAAAAAAATTCCGCTAGGTGGCGCGTGGGTCGCTATATTTACAAAAATCGCATTTATGGTCCGATTTGGCTGAAATTCGGAACATGTATTACTACTTTGAAAGGAAATATTTTCCTAAAAAAAACTTCCGATAGGTGGCGCGTGGGTCGCTATAGAGGCGTTGGACTGCAATAAACTAACGGGCAAGAAACCTTGCAATAATGAAGCACTAAATGAATTAAACAGAATGCGAAATAAAAACTAAAAACTAGAAAATAAAAATAGGTAAAAAAACTTTTTAAGTTAAACGGTTTTATGTTATACATACATTGCAATGTTTAAGATAAATGTACTAAAAACCAAAAAATAATAAAATAGATACAGTCGTGGGAATTATAAACATTTGCATAGACTAAAATAAAACCGGGGGGCACGTCAATTGTCTACAAATTATCGACTTAATGTGCGATAGAAGAATCGTTTAATTCGTCGTTAGGCAGTTGGCCCGCAGACGGTGAGGAAAATACTTACTATTTTCTTGCTCATGGAAATTCCAATAGTTATACACTCCATGTTAATAAAAGAGATGTTTCAACTAGTTTATCGTTGGACATTCACACGAGGAATCGTTTCACTGCTCGTAGTTTGTCTTTAATCGACAAAACATATGATAAAAGTACTACTCGCTCACCACTATGAAACCCTAAAACTCGCTTATAATCGAGCTTGCTAGCTTTTTTTCCACATTCTAGCCCTACTTATCACACGTCCATCGTTGTCGGTTGAACAACTGCCTAATTATAGTGTAACATTACAAAACAAACATTTTAATCAACGATTGTAGACAATTGACGTGCCCCACGGTTTTATTTTAGTCTAGTCTATGCAAATGTTTATAATTCCCACGACTGTATCTATTTTATTATTTTTTGGTTTTTAGTACATTTATCTTAAACATTGCAATGTATGTATAACATAAAACCGTTTAACTTAAAAAGTTTTTTTACCTATTTTTATTATACATACATACATATATCATTGTATGTACTTACTTAGTGCAGCGCTTATAGTTACTTTCATCTCAATATATTTGTTTTTATGTGTGTGTGCCTTTTTGCCTGAATATTTTGGCCAATATCCAAAGAATGCTTTTTTAATCAGCGCAATTTAACAGAAATATTGCAGCGAAGATGTTGCTACTGCTGCAGCAACAATAATAAAACTACACACAAAGTTGTATGTATGTTGTATGTATGTGAGTATGTTGCTATGTTTGCATGTGTTTTATTGACAGCAAATTTTTTTTAATGCAACAAAAATTGCATTTGGATTTCAACAGCGAAATTAATTGAATTTATTTTATAGTTACTTGAATTCAATACATTCAATACAAATGGACATGGATACCCAATAAACATTAAGATTGATAAAAAGCAAAGTGATTGGAAAAAGTGTCTCTTCTTCAAGTCTCAACTTCGTTAAAGAAAATCAAAAAAACTGTTATTCGATACGCGAACTTACCCAACAAAATGCAACCTTCGTCTTCGTTTTGGGGAATTGCTCCTCATTTTTTGCAACTAAACTTCTGAAATCTTGTATTTGGAGCATTTATTGTACACAAAAATCAGAGAAAATCATCGACATCGGATTACTATAACATAGAGATCCCGTAATATGATTTTCGTATAAAGAAAAAAAAAAAAGAGAGCACTCTAGTTCTCCTATGCCGGAAGATAAATTATAATTGCAAAATATTGTTAATATATGGCGCTGATATAACCCTGACGAGTTTTAAGGCCGAGCTTCTCTTCCCAATTCGAGGTCTGCTCCTTAATTTTTGCTTTTCCTAGTAATTGGGTGGATTTAAAGTTTTATGCCGGATCCGTACGGCAACTGCATTTTTTGTCAGAAGCATTTTCACAGAAGAAATACTTTCGGAGGGTATGCCGCCCACTGACAAGAGGTGACCGCTATTTCTAAAAACCCAATAATTGGAGTCTAATTAATTAAAAATTTTTTTTTGGTGTTTCTCCGGACTGGGGCTAGAACTCGAGACCTATGGTATTTTTGGTGGGTACTCTACTCACTACACTGAATTTGCTTAGCTTTAACTAATTTCGCAATTTTGAGCATTCTGCCTCCAAAACCGGAAATCAGGCTATAACCCGAAAACGACTCATCCGATTTTAATTCTGATTTCATAAAATCGGGATTCAATTTCATTTGGATATTGGCCTGCTTAACTTCTTTGTGGTTTTTTGTCCATTTTAGATTTTCAAAAATCCGTCTTGATTCATAAAAATCAAATTCCGGAACATGAAAATTAATTTTAGACACATGTCGTGCAAGAGTCTTCTACTCAGAAAAATTAGAGAAATTCAAATTTCGATAGCAGATTATCGATTAATTTTCCTTTGTACTAATCGATCCGGCCTAATATGCATATCGCACCCTAAATCATAAAGTGATACAACTCAAAATTTTTTGAAATCGAGTTTTTTTCATAAACCGGTAGACGGAACATATCCCTAGAGATTGCCAAAAAAATCTTCGATAAGTGTCTCTTTTGACCGAAAAATACTGATCATACATACGTGGTCTTTTGTCATACAAATGCTTGTAAAAAAAAGTTTTTTGGCTCTCCTGAAAATTTTTGAATTTTGAGTTGTGTCACTTTATGATTTAGGGTGCGATATATTGCCAATATACTCGTAATTTGAACCTTGGATAACTGAGTTTTTAAGTTATGACATGACTCACTTCAATATTTACATCCATCGACTATAGAAGAATATTTTCGAACCATTGTCGCAGTGTTTACTGGGTCACATAAATACATACATACACTCAAAAAAAAAATTTCTCTCGATCAAAGACATAATTTTCCTTATTTTGAACACGCGTCCCAATACAAAATTTTCTTTGTTTTGTGTAAATTTTCTCAAAAATGTGGAAAAAACATAAAAAACATTCAAACAAATTCGTTGCCATGGGGATTTGTATGGGAATTTAATTTCTCAAAATTAAAGAAATCAAGTCTTCAAAACAAGGAAAGTTGGGAATGGAATGGCGCTTAAGGAATTTTTCATTATTTTAATGTATGCATTTTTTCAAAACAAGTATATGAAACCATGGTAACGCATGTAACAACAATATTTTATAAACCTTTTAACATGTTTTAAGGAAAATTTACTCAAAACAAAGAATGTAGTGTTCAAAATAGGTAAACAATTTCTTTGACCCCTCCATATATTTTTTTTCTCTCAGTGTATAAAATGCATATAGATAATTTTAAGTCATTTTACTAAAGCAAAAAATGGCTTTTATTCAGCATTTTAATTTATTTGAATTATTTTCGTAAATCGTTCGCCATCCTTTTACACAATTTTTTCATCAACATTGTTGTTGTTTTGCGTTTTTTGTGCTCTTTCATGGGAATTTCAATTATAATAATAAAGTAAAAAAATAGTAAATGCAATTTTTTGCTTTATAGCTATTTTGCTGACTTTATAGCTGTTTAAAAGTGTCTTTGTCCCATAAAAACAGACATACGCATAGATAAGCATATGTATATCGCTCATCAGCTATAAAATCAATAGCATTTCTTATAGATTTTAATTATAAATAGGCATTGGTTGATGGTATTCGATTTTCTTATTTATTTTTTTTAGCAAAAATAGTTTTGTTTTGCCAATTAAAAAACCAAAAAAAGTGCAGCAAAGATTTTGTATATTTAAGGATGAGTGGAAAATTTTGGGATGCATTGCGGCTTTATGTGTACAAGCACTTACTTATAAATATATATGCATATATATATTTTTTTACCCCATCAGTGTGGGACACTAACCTGCACTAAACATCCAAATATCAGCGTACCCAACCACTAGACTTTACCTACATACGTCCGTTTTAATTACGTTATTACCCTTAGTCGAACTTGCGCCCGCAAGCCCTCGTTGCTCATTTTCTTTATAGAGCGGGCTGTGCCTAGAAATCACCGGAGATTTGTATGTATGATCCCTGATGCATGAGGAGGCTGAATTCCTTCCTATACGCAAACGTTGCACTCGAACTACCTAGCTATGATTGGAAGGAATAATAATTTGGTTTCTGGTACCTTATAGTGCGGTTAGTGGAGAACGTGTAGTCCGCCCGCTTACGCAACCTCTGCGATACGGGCGTCAGATCGCATCAGCTGACACGATATGCGGGCTTCCGTCGTGACTAACCACACTTCGCCGTATCCCCTCTAGGCTCCTGAGTGTTTAGGTATATACATAATATGTACATATGGCTGTATGTGTATATATGTATTAATTTTAAAAAATCCTCTTAAATCATAAAACAAGCAAAGAACAAAGAAAAACTTGTTTTACGCCTTGTGACGAATTTGTGCCGTGCTTTTTCGTTTGTCGTTTCTCCAACTTTTTTTTTGCTTGTCTTATTACCTTCCATATATTTCCTTCACAATTTTTACAACACTACTTTGTTCCAAATAAGCAACTTTCCATAATCGAAAAAAGCAGCAACCAAAGAATTGAATGAATGTGTCCTAATAGGGTTGGTCCCCATACGAAAAAAAAAAGTTGTAAAAGTCCGCCCCTAAATTTGAATCTTATGTTGAGAGGGTTAAAAAAAATTTTTTTGATCCCGCGAAATACCGCCGAAATCGTTTTTTTATTGTAACTTTGTTATTTTTCATCCGATTTTTAAAATTGATACGTCATTATTTTCGTATTTTGCAGCTCTACACTTCCTTTTTTTGATCCCGCGAAATACCGCCGAAATCGTTTTTTTATTGTAACTTTGTTATTTTTCATCCGATTTTTAAAATTGATACGTCATTATTTTCGTATTTTGCAGCTCTACACTTCCTTCTAATGCTCTTTTGGGCTCTGAAGTCGTTTTCACATAGTTGGGTCAGCTAACTTATTTGTATGTCCATGAATTATCCTGTTTGTTTTGCCAAATGAAAGTGCTTCAAAATTCATGATAATGTTGCCTTTAAAGGGTTTTACTAAATTAATAAACAAAGAAGTTACGTCACTACGAATATTTAACGTAGCTATTATTTAATCTATTTTTTTAAGCAATTCAATATATGTAAAGTTGTAAAAGTCCGTCCCTAAATTTGAAGCTTATATTGAGAGGATTAAGGGACGAAAAAAAAAACTTTTTTTCTTATCCCGCGAAATTCCGCCGAAATGGTTTTTTTCTTGTAACTTTATTTAACTTCCGATTTTTAAAATTGATACGTCATTATTTTCGTATTTCGAAGCTCTATATTTTCTTCTAATGTCATTTTGCACTCTGAAGTCAAATAACAAAGTTACAATAAAAAAACTATTTCGGCGGTATTTCGCGGGATCAAAAAAAAAAATAAAATAAAAATTTTTTTTTTAATCCTCTTAATATAAGCTTCAAATTTAGGGTCGGAATTTTACAACTTTACATATACTGAATTGCTTAAAAAAATTAGTTAAATAATATCTACGTTAAATAACTTCTTTGTGACGTAACTTCTTTGTTTATTAATTTAGTAAAACCGTTTCAAGGCAACATTATCATGAATTTTGAGCCACTTTCATTTGGAAATACAAAGAGGATAATTCATGGACAACTATGTGAAAACAACTTCAGAGCTCAAAAGGACATTAGAATGAAGTGTAGAGCGTCAAAATACGAAACTTATGACGTATAAATTTTAAAAATCGGATGATAAATAACAAAGTTACAATAAAAAAACTATTTCGGCGGTATTTCGCGGGATCAAAAAAAAAAAATAAAATAAAAATTTTTTTTTTAATCCTCTTAATATAAGCTTCAAATTTAGGGTCGGAATTTTACAACTTTACATATACTGAATTGCTTAAAAAAATTAGTTAAATAATATCTACGTTAAATAACTTCTTTGTGACGTAACTTCTTTGTTTATTAATTTAGTAAAACCGTTTCAAGGCAACATTATCATGAATTTTGAGCCACTTTCATTTGGAAATACAAAGAGGATAATTCATGGACAACTATGTGAAAACAACTTCAGAGCTCAAAAGGACATTAGAATGAAGTGTAGAGCGTCAAAATACGAAACTTATGACGTATAAATTTTAAAAATCGGATGATAAATAACAAAGTTACAATAAAAAAACTATTTCGGCGGTATTTCGCGGGATCAAAAAAAAAAAATAAAATAAAAATTGTTTCTTTAATCCTCTTAATATAAGCTTCAAATTTAGGGTCGGACTTTTACAACTTTACATATACTGAATTGCTTAAAAAAATTAGTTAAATAATATCTACGTTAAATAACTTCTTTGTGACGTAACTTCTTTGTTTATTAATTTAGTAAAACCGTTTCAAGGCAACATTATCATGAATTTTGAAGCACTTTCATTTGGAAATACAAAGAGGATAATTCATGGCCATACAAATAAGTTAGCTGACCCAACTATGTGAAAACAACTTCAGAGCTCAAAAGGACATTAGAATGAAGTGTAGAGCTTCAAAATACGAAACTAATGACGTATCAATTTAAAAAATCGGATGATAAATAACAAAGTTAAAAGAAAAAAACAATTTCGGCGGTATTTCGCGGGGTCAAAAAAAATTTTTTTTTGTGTCCCTTAACCCTCGAGCACTCGCGCTATGAGCATTTTGCTCAAGCAATTTTTTATTTCGCGAAATTTCTATGTTCTATGGATTTGTGGCACTTGATGTGTTGAGTACCTTCGCAAGTGGTTGTGATTCACACTTTAACGAATATTTCTTTCTGTTAGTGCACCATCACAGCTTCAGATGGGAGATTGTTTTTTGAGAGCGGCATTTTGCTCATTGCGCGAGAAACGATGTAAGTATTTTATGTTTAATTTTTTTGTTGGAAACCTAGGGTTTAACGCTGCTATTTATTATTTTTACAATATTTTCATTTGTATTTGCTAGTACTGTTGAAATGGAACGCAGACGTCATTGTGGCAGGGCCTCTTCACAACTTGCTTCTTGGTTGGAAGAAGTGTTATATGACGAAGGCTTACACAATGACGAAAATGAATTATTTCCACAGAGTGATGGCGGAACAGAAAAAAGTGATCACAACACTACCTCCGAACAATCCGCCGATAGTTTGGAGAAGAGGACAACATAAGTGAGTATACTAAAAAGCCTGGCCTTTGCGAGCTATGCCTCAGGAGTAATAATAGGCGTTCAAAACAGAGGGTGAACTTTATGAGCAAAATTACTCTGCATGGAACATGTAAGATATACGTGCTTATTTTTCTTCGAAAGCAACCTTAATGTGAATCATAACGCAGACTGATTTTGTAATTTTATTTGGTTATTTTTTTTACAATAAATAATTTTGTTAATGTACTATGTGTGAAATGTGAAATAACAAATTTATGTTTTATTCAATTGATTTAATAAAATTTTAAAAGGTGAATTCCTTAAATAAATATGCCACTTCTAAACCAATTAGTTAGTAATATTTCTACGACAAAAAAGGAAATGATGAACAATGTAAATGCATTGAAAAATTACATTACAAGAGCGAGTGAGCAAAATGCTCATGCGCGAGAATCCGTGTTATTCTACGAGGCGCGAGTACTCGAGGGTTAACCCTCTCAACATAAGCTTCAAATTTAGGGGCGGACTTTTACAACATTTTTTTTCGACCCTATCTAATTGTGTCCGCATCGCATTCCAAAGAGAATAAGTTACTTGTTCCTGCTCATACTCGGTTAAAATAAGCGAAAAGGCATCACTCTTTCAATTTTCACCTTAAATAGTGAATTTATTTCCACGAGACGCTAAACCAATTCTGCAACTATAATTTTTTGGTAAGGATCCCCCCCAGGAATTTAGAAGGTGTATTCTAAGTCGTTTCCTGGAATTTTTTCTTCATAGATTTACATTGTGTCCTAAAATATTTTCTCCTAGTTCTTTTCCTCACTGTACTATTAACACTTTAAGCATTTTGTAAGTGCATTATATTCATTCAGCGGTTAACCAAATGCGCTCATAATAAACTTGTAGAAGAATACTTAAATTCGGTTAATTACACCTCAGTAGAAGTGTATGTCAGTGTGTCTGTACTGTAGCTAATATGTAAAATAAAGATTATATTACTATGAATACTGCAGTTTGACAATAAGAAGCAGCAAATAACAAAAAACCAACAATAACAACGAAACCAACAATAACAACAAATATAACACAAAACAAAGAACCAAATCGACGGCAAAATGTGCGAAAGCTTCTTATACAAGTATGTGGATAGGCAGGAAAGTCTGTCAGCAGACCAACGGATATGTATTTAAACTTAATGAAATAAAATCATCTTCAGCAAGCAACAGATAAAGTAAAGTCTATATGTGACTTCTGCGCAAAGCAGCAAAGCAGTGCTCATCTGGCGCACGACTACCCCAACGGCAACCACAGCTGAGCCGAACTTAAAATGCTTAAAAGCCCGTCTCCACATAACTTGATTCGTCAACGAAACATGTAGCGAAATATCTCGCGAAATAACCCGTCTCCACGTAGCTGATCGTTATTCAGTTTCACATTTCTCATTGTTGTGCTTCTTAAATGTTTGTTTATTTGCTTATTTTTGCATTTTTGTTTTGGGCTGTGTGAGATTTCGATACATTTTCGATAACAAAATTAGAGAAGCATCGATTATTTTGGGGTTGGCAAGAGGATTGAGAACGAATGAAGTGTTTCATTTTTCATTCGCTCTCAGAAATTTGTATGGAAATTAGCGAGTTTCGGCACTGGTTTCGAGGTCGAACGAAGATTGAGAGAGCGAATGCAGATAAAAAGAGCGAAACACGTTATTTGGAGACATGGTATAACGGCAGCTTTCTCGTTCATATAGCAACTGTTTTCGTGTTGCATTTTGTTGTTAATTTGTTCTTGTTGCATTATTGCATTGTTTTCTTGTTGTTGTCACCATAATTCGTCAATGCATATTTGCAAGTCGCTTTTTATGTAGAACCAGCCAACCCCACTGAAGAAGAAAAGTCATTAAGCCTTTTTTAATGTAAAACAAAATATTAACTGCAACACAATGCCCGATGTCCAATCTGGGTGCTTATCTACGTTGAGCAAATTGCGAATATTAAACACATAGTTACTTACATACATGAGTACTATATGCATATGAGTAAAAAAAAATCAAGTTGAACATTATATAGACTGCTGTGAGTTTTGCCTCTCCAAACCTGCTTACAACAGGAGCAAAGAAGTACAGGCTCAAGCTTTGTTCTAAGCTATTGATCTTGATAAGAGATAAACTTATTATAAAGCAGTATCGCACCTGTCCCAACAAAATCTGTCAAATATTCTATATCAGTGTTGCCGCTAAAAAATTTCAAAAGTGGCCGAAAAAAGGAAAAAATGTCCGCCAAATATGTTTTTAGCTAGAAACACATTTTTATATATTTTTGTGGTTTATTTAATGCTTAAAGCAATTCACAGGTTAAGGAACATTGTTTTACTAAAACCAAGTAAAACCAGAGCAAACATATATGTATTTAGTTCTAGTGTATATATAATATAAATAAGTTATAATTTAATGGATTTAAAATTTAGTTCTCAGATATTTGACAACCAAGTTTTTTTCCGGTATCCAATTCATTTTCTACCGGGTATATCAATTCATTTCAATTAGTTAAATTGTGCGCTGAGTTCATTGAATTCTACGTATCAATTTTGCAATTAAATATGTATTAAGTTTTGAAAATAATCTTTCTGCTGATGCACTGATATGTGGCAGCGTTAACCTATTTGCAACAAATTTACAACAAGTTCTCATTTAAATTGTTTTTCATATTCCCCACGCTGTGCCAAAACTCTTCTATTTCGGTTTGTTCAAACAATTTTCTTGCATTCTAAAAATGTATACCAACTCCTAAATAACTCTTTCGCGGTTTTCTTTCGTAGCGGAGAGTTCCCAATGAAAAGTGAAAAGGTAACAAAGAGGCTTTTTTTATATTTAAGTAAAAAACTAAAAAATATTTATTACATTATCGTTTTGAAAGCAGAAAAGGACCAAAAGTAGGCCGAATTTTTAAAAAGGTTCAAATATTGCATATTTTCAAAAAGTTGGGTTCCGGTGGCCTGGCTCTTAATAAAACAAACGGGGTGAGCTAAATAAAACCGTTTAAAAAGGTTCAAATTGCCACTTTAGTGGCCCCAGCGGCAATGCTGTTCTATATAGACCTAAGTTAAATTTCATCGCTTGGTACAATATTTCCCTGTAAAGTTGTCATATAACAAATCATAACATGAGAGTTCTGTGACAGTCCTTTAAAAAGCGTTTTCTTTTGAACCCAAATTCCTTTTTTTATTTTTGCTCACAAAAGTGCCAACAAGTATCCCAGTTGAGTATAGCAAAAGTACTAAATAGACGCTATATATGTACACCATTATCTTCCCTAACTGCCTAACTGCCTACCTTTGCCTTACCTTAAATTACTTTGCATTCGCGTCGCTTATTTGGCACGGCTTGGCTTACCTTCCTTTTCTTCGGAGTGGCTTGGTTTGGCTTGGCTAGCCCTAATGTTATCGCATATGTAATGCTGGAATAGCGTTTAGTCGTTAAAATGTTTTACGAGTGTCAGAAGTCACGCCTAGTTATGAGTTATCAAATCTTCATTTAAGTCAATTTATGCGTGCGTATGCAGACGTCAAGACTTTGGAGAAAATTGGACAGTTGGATAGACAGCATGGCAGGCAATTGGGCAGAGAGAGAGGTTAACATCTGGTTGGATCACTGTATCGGGACATAGCCCGTCTCATATTTTTAAGCCTACCTATACCAGTTTAAGTGCTAAAATGCTATTGACGATCAATCGATGATCACTCACTGTATGTGCATAAAAAAGTCTGGTGCTGCTGGTGACGATCATTTTGAAATTCAGCGGAGTTTGTTGCTTGCTTGGTAAAAGACAAAGTCTGTAGCTATGTGGTTGAAGTTTCAACAAACTGTGCCAGTTGTAAATTTAGAATTATTTCCACAAATGAAAATATATATGTACAAACATCTGTATAATAAATACTCGTATGCAGTCAACCGTCGAGTGTTAACGATCATCAAAGTCATTTACGTTATTGCTTCAGTACACATTTCTTCCTTCGTATTTTTTATTTTCTTTGTTTTTCTTATTTAACACTCACCTCATGTATGCACGAGTATTGTTATATTGGGTGTTGATGTTTTTATGCAATTTTATATTTTATGTTTTTCAATATTTTTAATTTTTTTTTTTGTATTTTTTATTTAAAAAAATAGTGCTTTTGTTATTGCTCTTCATCCGGTGTTCAGTGGCTTTTGTTTAGTTGTTTTATTAAACGATAAACAGGAAAACCGCAACGAATTATTATTAGCCATAAATTTTTATTTTTGCCAATACATTTTTATATTGTGAAGTGTTGAAGTAAATTCTAAAAATTCTGTTAAATTTTTTACTTCACTTACTTAACTAAATGCTTTCCCGTGAGGATTGTAATAGCAAGGAATTATCATTTTGATTACCCAATCATCATTGTGGCTACACGGAAAGAATTTTTTACTAGAATCAATGCCGAGACAAGAAAAATTAGACTTGATTTTGAATTTAGAAAATAATTTCTTAATATCAAGAAAATTATAAGAAAATTTGATTTTAAATAAATAAGTAAACATTTTCTTGCTTCAAGTGAAATTGGATTTTAAATAAATAGAATAGAAAGAATTTTTTACTAGAATCAATGCCGAGACAAGAAAAATTAGACTTGATTTTGAATTTAGAAAATAATTTCTTAATGTTAAGAAAATTATAAGAAAATTGGATTTTAAATAGATAAGTAAACATTTTCCTGCTTCAAGTGAAATTGGATTTTAAATAAATAAGAAAATGTTTTCTCACTTCAAGCAAAAATTGATTTTAAATAAATAAGAAATAATTTACTTATCGTAAGTGTTTTTTTCTTATTCTTAGAAATAAATAATTAAGAAATTATTTTTTTGTTGCAAGTAAAACTTTTCTTATACGAGCTTAAGTAAATAAGAAAATATCAAATATTAAATTAAGTAAATATTTTCTAAAAAATATTAAAAACGTAAAAAATAAGGAAAATGAAAACTAATCATGAGGGATTAGAAAACCATGATTAGTCAACTAGTATTTTCCTAGGACTTGTTCATTGAAATGAACATTTCATTTAATATAAATGAAATTGCAAATAGTGAAGTTCTTATACCAAATGCTTCACTAGCAATCTGAGAATTGCAGAAATATTCAGAAATATGCAAAGCGGATGGCAAATGAAAAAAAATACATGTATGTAACTTTGAAAATGCAAATTCAGCAAGAAAAATTTTACTTCGCTCAATAAAAGGTTTTCTTATTTATTTTAATTTTTTTTTGCTGTAGTTTGCTGATATGCTCAAAGAACTTTGGCGTTCAAATTGAGCAAGAAATATTTTACTTCGCTCAATAAAACGTTTTCTTATTTATTTTCAATTTTTTTTTTGCTGTAGTTTGTTGTTCCAATTCATCGAAACTAGAGATGGGAAACGGGTAAATACCCAAAAGGTAAATACCAGGTAAATTGGGAAAATTTGGGTAAAAAAGGTAAATACCCAAATATTCACCCAAAAGTTGGGTATAAATAATTTTATAGAAACGAGTACTTTTTGAAACCAAATGAATAAGATTCTTTACAAATTTTATTAATAACAAGTAATGAATTAAATACAAATTTAAGTTTAACCCTTTCGCGCCTACTGGGACAATATATCCCAGCTGCATTCGAAATCACATATCTTTTTGTTTTACTAATAAAAGCCTCTATCTGAAATGTCACAATGAAAGATTTGGGTTTTGTTTATGATAAAAATCCCCCATCGCGTGTTTATCCTTTGCCATTTGGCAGCAATTGGCAAGTATTCTAGCAGATGTTAGGAAATTTCGCCGATTTTGCAGGACAAAAGCTGTCAAAAATATGGTTTTGCCGTTAGCCACGTTATCTAAAGCAATATAGTATATAGAGTTTGCCAATTTCTGCCTATATTCTACCTAAAACACTATAAAAAATACCAAAAAATGCGAGTTTTATATAATTTTTCAAGTCTTGGGATATATTGTCCCAATATGTATTTTATATGGGATTTATTTGTCCCAATACTGTTTTTAACATATGTTGAAGAATATATAGCCAGCACGAAAGTTCCTATAATGAAGATTTTTTTACTTCTGGAAGCAGCTTCATCTGAAGAGGAAAATATAAGAGAACCTGGTGAAGGTGACAGCGATGTTTTTCTGAATCCGTCGAAGAAGAAGAAGACGAAATATGCGAAAATTCGGAAGAGGAAGATGAGCCATTTGAAGATGACGCAAATGAAACAGACCCCATTGCTACCTGGAACCAGCTTATGGAAGACGTAAATTTTGAACCTAAATTTCAAATTCTTTTCGAAAAAGAACCCCAATTTCTGATAACTTTACCCCGGATTTCTTCCGAGTTCAATGTTCTTAGACAGTTTTTTGCAAAAATTGTGCGAATTTTCATTGCACAATGCACAAATCAGCGAATAAAAACTCAATAGAGAGAAGAAAACTAATAGGGCCTTAACTCAAAGTCTTTCTGGCACACTTGGAGAAAGGTTTATTACCAAATTAGCTAGTACTACCCCTGATAAGGAAGTAGTTATTGCATTCGAACGATTTTCACTTCAATATCGTTAACGAAACACACTTCTTTTCTGGCCGTTGGAACATATATGCGGAATCGAAAGGAAACACCGGATTTCGAGTTCCGACAAGTACGTAGACAAAGCTAATTCCAAATAAGCTGGAATGGAAGTTCCTTGTAATTTTCAACTGTCACAAACAAGTTATTTAGACAGAAAACAAAAGCATGGCAAAAATAAACTTTTTTGGCTATTTTTGACTACAACCCTATAAAGGGCGGTGTAGACCTGGCCGATCAAAGATCAGCCGCAAATGATATCAACCGAAAATCCAAGAGGTGGTGGAAAAAGAGATTTTTCGAAATTCTGATGCTTTTCATTGTAAATGCTTAGTTTTTACATATTGACTGCTTTGTTCCCTATCATAAATCAGTAAATTATCAGCAAAAAAGTAAAAAAAAAAAACTGTTTTCTAAATAAATTTGCAAACTAAAAATTAATGTCCTTTTCAACATTTTGTGTTCATGCATCATATTGGGACATATTATCCCAGTATAAAACCTTATTGGGACAATATGTCCCAGGATAAAAAAGGACATAGGGATTTTTAAAGTATGCAGAACACATTATTTTAAGCATTATTGTAACGTTTTGAAAAGACATGTCGAAAAAGTAGTCTGGGAACCGAAAAAAAACTCCGGCGCGAAAGGGTTAACATAATATTACGTTAGAAATTAATTACATATTACATCTATATATATGTATATAAAAATCAAGCCTATTTCTTTGTCGCCGGCTTTCGCCCTAATGTGTGAAGGGATTTTGACCGTGGACCCGGATGACTCCGGAATGTTTCTGGCCGATATTGGTATCAAATGAAAGTTATTGATGAGGACATGAATATAGCACCCTTTTAATTGTGATGCCTAGACCGGGTCTCCAGATATGCGAAATTGTTATCAAGTCAAAGGACTTCGGAGGAACTTCGGCACAGAACTATTATAATTATGATGCATAGGCCGGGTCCCCAGATATGGGTCACAACGTGGACCCGGATGAAACCGAAAAGTGGGAATCATAGCTTCAATACAGAGATGTTCTGGATGTAATATTCAACCTGGTTCCCTGGGTAAAGGGCAATAAAAAGGAAAAGGAAAGTCGAATAGAGTGGGAATGGGAGGGGAAGGAAACGAAAATAGAACGGGGGAGCGAAGGGGAGAGAGAAATTGGGAGTGAGAAAGGAGCGACGAATGAGAGGGGGAGAGAAAAGGAGGGTAAGGGAAAGGAAAGGGAAAGGAAACGGAGATGAAAAAGAAAGGAAAAAAGAAAGTAGAGGGAAAGGGAGTGGAAGTTTAAGAGAGGTCAGGTCACCAGATGTGGGTCAAAATGTGGACCCGCATGACCCCGCAATATTTTTAAGATATATTGGTATCAATTTATATCGAAACCCGCTGAACGCAGAAGAAAGGGGAGACCTCCACTGCGTTGGGAAGATCAGGCGGACAGTGATGAATTCAAAACTTCGATGCGCTGGTTTAGTTTTTCCAGTGAAATCGTATTCTTCTTACCAATCTTACTTTTCAACGCGGTGGGGCACTTAAAACAATTTATTAGATGTTTCGCCATTTTATTGACATTTGACCATTTATATATCGTATTTGTAAGTAACTGATTTTGTGTTACTTCCATTTGACGTGAAATGCTTCCATATATTTTGGTGTTTGGATCTTCCTATAGGCCAGCCCTAAACAACTCAATTCACGATTATTAATCAATATTAAGCTATCTAGTTCATATTTACCTTTTATATACATAAATTCCATTCAAATTAATACATATATATGTATCTTACAGCACAAGTTCATAAATACATAAATAATGTTAATGATTTTGCAAGCAAATGATTATTATTTCAGTATAGATAAAGTAAAATTTGCTAAAGTTTAAATTATTTGCGTTTTCCAAAATATACCCTCGAGTTGGGTATTTATTCGGGAAAATACCCTTTTTTACCCTAAAAAGGGTTTTTACCGGGTATTTACCGGGTAGAAATCCATCTCTAATCGAAACACAATTTTCTTAAATTCTTCTTGATATTAGCAAAAAGATTTTCTTCATTAAGTAAATTTAAGAAAAGATGTTCGTATTTATTTAAACATTTTTTTTCTATAGATTTTGTTTTTGTTCTTGAATAAGAAAATAATTATCTCATTTTTGGAAAACTCAATTTCTTAATTCCAGTAATAATTAAATACATTTTCCTTGTTTCTCTAAAAATTTTCTAAATTGAGTTCAAGAAGGCATTTTTCTTGATTCAAGAATACAAGTTTCTTTCTGTGTATGCTTCAGAAATTACATAGGTAGGTGGATAGATTTATTTGAGTTTGTACTGCGCCCATTAGGTCTATTGTACCCCCTGCCCGACCCTATTATCTCATCGAATTCGAGCTTCTCCATAAATCGAAGAATAGTGTTCGGCTTTAGAGACCGTATGTGCCCCTACCCTGACCAAGGCGTGCCCAGGAATCTTTTATGTTCCTTTTATTTTCAATTGCCTACTTAGTCCAAAGTAGCACTTATTGGCAAAAGTGATTCTTCGTTGCATTTCCATGCACACATTTTTTTTTTCTTTCTTACTCGTTTCAAACTAAATTTTTACTCAAATTGAAAATGTTCGTTAATCTTTTGTTTGTTTTGGGAACAATTAATTTTTTAATACGTTTTCATTAATAAATATTATGTCAAAATAATCACGCCGAATGCAACTAAAAGGTGACGTATACACAGCTTGACTTCAACGAAATAAAAAAAAGGAAACAAAAAAAAAAAACAGAAACGTAAAACGCAAAACGCAAAACACCCCGAAAATGATTAATGATGTTGATGGCGCTTAAAAGTCTACGCATTCAAAGTGACTGGCAACACTTACAATGCTAATAACGAACGAAAAAAAATAACAAAAAAAAACAAAAAAAAAAAATTAACAAAAAAAAATCAACAAAAAAAGGTTATAGCAAGAGATCATTAAGTCAAGACAGGCTATGTAAGTAGGTATATACTTTATGTAAATATTAAATTTTCGCATCAACAAATTTCTGTTTTAATTCGCTATGACTGGGTGTTCAGTTTATTACCCCTTCCCGTTTCAAGGCGCGACGAATTAAAAACGCACGTCAAACAAATGGATCTCGAGCAGACGAACGAGTGAACTTAATTGAATTGTAGTATTCACCAACCATTTCGTCCGATAGCGGAATGAGTGTGTAGTACTCGTAGGTACCTATAGGAATGGCAGCAGTTATTGTAGCGATGTCAGACATGACAAATGCTGTCAACCATGACATTTGTATAAATGTTTATATGTATAAATGTACATATACTATAACTGCTAAAAATTATTCATTTAAATAAGTTTGTATCTTTATTACGACTGTATCTCAGCTTTGGCACAGTAATTCGTTTTGGGAGTTAGCGTTCCATTTCTCTCTTTTGAGATTAGGCAGATTGCGACTGCGCAAGCACATCTATATTTGTATATCTGCCCTGCAAAAAAATGATGTGCGATTAATTCCGAAAGAGATTTGTCCTGGATTGATCTCTTTCGAGAACAATCGGTCCACAATTAGTCCCCGATTGTTCCCGTACGGGTATAAATGTAGACTAATTGTAGACCAATAGTTCCCGAACGTGTATAAATGTAGACTAATTGTCGACCAATTGTTCCCGAACGGGTATAAATGTAGATTAATCGCTTTCATCCCGAACGGGCACAAATCTAGCTTCCTTAAATGTAGAAATTTTACAAAAATGTGCAATGTATTTAAAAAATCGTAGAACAACCGGTAAATCGAATTGAACACCCTTTTTTTTAATAACAATGATGAATAATAATTTTAACAAAATCCTAGGAAAAAATCCTTTATATTACTCTCACATAATGCATACTTAAAACTTACAATTTTTTTTATTAATTTATTGAGATTTTTGTACAAAAGTAAAACATTATATAATCTTTATTTAAATATGCATGAACATTAACAATTTTTTAAAGATTGTTATTAAAAATTGTCTTGGCTAACAACTTGGAAAAATTTACATTTGTACCCGTTCGTGCTGAAAGCGATTGATCTACATTTGTACCCGTTCGTGCTGAAAGCGATTGATCTACATTTGTACACGTTCGGGATGTGAGCGATTGATCTACATTTGTACCCGTTCGGTATGTTAGTGATTAATCTACATTGGTACCCGTGCGGGTATACAAGTTGAACAATTAGTCTCTTCTTAGGACATGCTCGAACAAATGCGATCAATTCACTCCATATAAAGCGATATAAAATTGTATTAGTCGCATGCTTCCTTGCGATTGATCCCCGACACGTCCCGGATTAATCGCAATTGTTGCAGGGTGGTTTAACTGTCATTATAAACGAATGAAAATGAAAAGCAGCGACACACAACTACTAGTATATTACCCAACAAACACAACTTCTAGCATTAGAGTATTTATGGAGAATACCTTAGATAACTAGTGTAAATCTCTAACTATTCTCTAATCGAGAGCGAGGTTGAAAAAATTCACTAGAATCCGACTGGAAAGTGATTAGAGAAAGAGTCCAATCTCCATGTCTATGAAACAAATATGTACAAATTCTAATTAGAATCACATTAGAGAATTACATTAGATTTCAATTTGAGAATTATAATTTTCCCGATTTGAGAACTGCTATGTCCCATTTTCTATGAGAACGCTATGCTTATAGTCAAGAGTCCTCCAACGTTACAGATTTGATAAAAGCGCTAGTTTTCGAGTCACTCTCAAATCTATATCTAACCTCAGTGTTTATTGGGTTGGCATCCATGTGTCCTTGGCGTACTTTGGTGAGACTATATTAGGTACATAAAGGAACTTCTTATATTTGTGATATCTGCAACTGCGGGATTTTAGTGGAACATTTCAGCATAAAAGAATCGAAATAATTTTCGGTACAAACAAAGTTCAATACCAACATAAGATTTGGGAAACGCTTATATACTAGAACAACAATAAAAAACATTTCGTACATTAATAAAATCGCAATCCAATAATTGTGTTAACATTACATCCCTCAACGGTGCGATCACAGCGCGGGTACGAATGTATGTACATATGTATTTATCTACGTAAATCTAATTAATGATGTTCGGAAATCAAAACGTCATTTGAACTTTTCAACGCGCAACGTTTGCGCCTGGAGGTTTCCGTTTTTGAAAATTAATGATTGTTTTGAACTAAAAAAGTCAAAAGTTGTGCATATATACATACATACATACGTTAATACATACGTATATGTATGTATGTATTTCAAAATTTATAACATTTAGAAAACTAAAAATACACACAGAGAAAAAACTACCATGAAAAAAACAAAACTCTTTTTGATTTCATTTCAAATTTGAAAATAGTAATATACTCGGGAAAAAACAAGCTAAGTTCCATTTACCCCTTTGTCGCCTAAATTTTGAAAAAAGTGATCACTTGCGTGTTTGGTGCTCGTACTATAATGATTTGTACAAATTTATTGGTTTTGAAGGTTCGTTTGCTGTCTTGCGTAAAGCAATACTTCTTGGTTTAAACTGATATTTTAAATTTAAATTTAAATTTACTTTTTCACTTTTTGTGTAATGTTAGATACATTTGTTAAGTTTTGGTTAAGTTTATTTCTGTATTTATCTTTACGTAACTTTGTATCTTGTGTTAGTCGACCGCGATTATGGTCGACTTTAAATAAATAATAATAATAAATAATAAGTCTAGCGGTATTGAAACAAGCCGAAAACGTCATGAAAGTTTATTAAGTTGTTAAAAAATATTAAATCAAAAATATATTCTTATATTTATAACGATATTTTTTTTTTAATAAATATTATATTAAGAGTGTGCCGTTTTGAATTTTCGTTCTTGAATCAAGAATCTTATACTTAAATCATTTTTTTTTTTTTTTCAGATTTCTATATTGTTTCAAGTTTGGTTCAAGCATGTGAAAGCTGAGATTAATTTATTTTTACTTAATTTCTATAATCTTGAATCAAGTACGACACAGCTTGATTTTAGGTTGCAGATTTTCTCTGAGTGTAATAACTGTCTTTTTTTTACATAAGTTCCATTAAAATATGAAGCAGAAAATTTCAATGAGTAACAGGGCCGTCAGAATGAATACTTTTCCTCCAATTTGGATCCGTTTAACTGAACTGCTAGATTTCTTACATGGCGGACTCGCTGGTAGTTCAGTATTCCATTTAGAATTAAACGAATGGAAACATAGGGTTAAATAAGACTATAACAGACTTAGAACTCTTGAGAAAACTACGACTCGAAAATTTCCATTTAACTTCAAGTCATTGGTTTAGAAAAAAGTCTTACCGAAGAATGTAATCGATATGATATCTCCCAGTCTTTCATGTTATTTGTCATTGCAGTCTATATTTTAAAATTTCTTAATTAATAAAGATGTCTTCACTAAGCAACAAATACTTACATATATGTACATTTATATAATAATATCTTGTGTCAAGACATATTAGTGCGGGAAACCCGTAGAGCATTTCACGCATGATATGTACATATGTATGTAAGCCAATTACATCATATTTATACACACCCTGCTACAAATCGAGCTAGTTCCAGGCTAGTGCAGAACTAGTTAAAAAAGAGACGGGGTTGGTTCTCATTCTATACCAACATAATGCTGTCAACTGTCTTTTCTAACATGGCGGTGGTCCAAGAAGTGGCAATTATCCACCTCTGCATAACTTTGGAACGCGTTCTAAACTACCTCCTATATGGACAGTGCTGGGATAGTCCAAATATCAGTAGTTCGAACACGGATAAAAATATTTCATTAATTTTTAATGAACGGCGTTCATAAATTTCCTGTAGTGAATTTTATGAACAAATTCATTGATTTTAATGAATTTTGCATAAATTTAATCAAGAATTTCATAAAATTTAATGAAGGCGTTCATAAAGTTAATGAATGAAAATTCATGAACTTGGTGTAGAACAAAATTCAAAATTTTAACAGTTTTTATTACTTATGAAAAATATTTATGAATGCTATTCATAGAATTCATTGTTGTTCAATTGGTATGAAAAAGACAAATTCGATGTGTTACCTTCGTTCGTTAATCTTCCGATAGCTTTGCATATTTCTGCAATTCTCAGATGACTAATGAAGCACTTGGTATAAAGAGTTTATTATTTGCATCTTCACTTACATATATGAAATTAAATGTTGCCCTTTGTCTGAATAATTTCTGGGGAATTATTAGTAGACTATTTATGTTTTTCTGATCCCTCCGGCCTTTTTATTTATTTATTTTATTTTTTAAATATTTTTACATTTTTATAAAAAAAATTAAATTATAATAATGCGGCGCTTTTTCCAATAAAACAAACACCATATTTAATAAGCACATCTCACACTGAAAACCTTCAGTGTATGAATACACACGCTTTCGCCTAAAAGTATGCAATGTTTACATACATACATACATACATACATACATACATACATACATACAGGTGGAACTAATAAAAGCGTGTTAAAAAAAATCAGTCGCCTTGACATCGACAGGATTCGAACCTGCGACCTGCGCAATTCCAAGCCGGACGCCTTACCACTGTGCCATCACACCACTTGTATTGAGCATGTCAAATTCTGCACTTAAGCTGTACTTGTTCCCAAATATAACAAATAATTTGATAAAATCTATGAAAAAATTCATAATATTTTATGAACCCGTTCAAACATTTTTATGAACACGTTCATTGTTTCGTTCATATTCATAGACGCCGTTCATTAAAATCTCGAGCTTATGAACGCCGTTCATTAATTTTAATGAACACGTTAGTTGGTTCAAAATCAACTATTTTTTTCATTAATATTAATGTCGAAATACATTAGTTTTATGTACGTTTTTCGTTCCGTGAAGTTAGTTCAAAAGGAAGCACTTCACGAATAGTTAAAAAATGTGGGTCTTTGGTCGCGCTTCTCAAAAATAATCCTCAGCAGGCAGAACTCTTAAAATACTTAAAATAAATGCTACACTATATAATAAAATACCAAGTTTTTGAAACTTTACCATACAAAAGGTGGAATTATCCCCATTCACCTATAAATGCCAAGTAGTATTACTTTGGTTATATTATTAGTATTATTATGTACGTCCTTTTAACCAAGTTCCATTTGCTAATACCCGGTAAAAGACAGCAAAAAGGCACATTATTGTAAAGTGCAACATTTGTTGTTGTTCAACTTTAAAGTAATAGATATAAATATACATTTTTCATGGAAGTCACAATAATAAACTGTCCCGCCCTGCATCCCCTTAGTACCAGTTCTGCGCTAGTTTGGAACTGTATAGTTCTAGACTGTTGTTTTTCAGGACGGTGCTCATATTAGCTGCAGGGTATTTATGTACAGTCGTATATGTATACGCATATAAATATCTAAAGAAAAAACTTGGAAACACTCGTAATAATGCACTTTGTTGAATACCAATCCTATAATTTCACTTAACCGCAAAAGCACTTAAGGTTCAATTTGAAAATCACCACCATTATTTGGTCATAAAAAGTTTACGTACAGATATACATACATACAAATCTAAATATGTTTCCACACACTTGTGTCAGAAAATTGACCTATTTATAATTCATATCTAAAGAAATCATTGATTGAAACGTTTAAAAAGACACGAAGATACATGTACATTAGATAGGGTCGAATAAAAGTTGTGAAAGTCCGCCCCTAAATTTGAAGCTTATGTTTTTTTGATTCCGCGAAATACCGCCGAAATTGTTTTTTTCTTGTAACTTTGTTATTTATCATCCGATCTTTAAAATTGATACGTCATTAGTTTCGTATTTTGAAGCTCTACACTTCCTTTTAATGTTCTAACAAAGTTACAAGAAAAAAAACCATTTCGGCGGAATTTTGCGGAATCAGAAAAAAAATTTTTTTTTTGGCTCTTAGTCCTCTCAATATAAGCTTCAAATTTAGGGGTGGACTTTCACAAATTTACATATACCGAATTGCTTAAAATAAATTCGTTAAGTAATAGCTACACTAAATATTCGTAGCGACGTAACTTCTTTGTTTATTAATTCAGTAAAACCGTTTCAAGGCAATATTGTCATGAATTTTGAAGCACTTTCATTTGGCAATACAATGAGGATAATTCATGGACATACAAATAAGTTAGCTGACCCAACTATGTGAAAACGATTTCAGAGCTCAAAAGGATATTAGAAGGAAGTGTAGAGTTTCAAAATACGAAACTAATAACGTATCAATTTTAAAAATCGGATGAAAAATAACAAAGTTACAATAAAAAAACGATTTCGGTGGTATTACGCGGGGTCAAAAAAAATTTTTTGTTTGTGTCCCTTAACCCTCCTAACATAAGCTTCAAATTTAGAGGCGGATTTTTAAACTTTTTATTTCGTATGGGGACCAACCCAGTCTAATGTACATGTATGTATGTATGTATGTTTTTTGTAAGTAAATACATATCAATACATATGCTCAAAAAATATGTAAGCTAAACATCAAAACATATTAAATTTCTAAAAAGCAATATGCCAATATTATCAATATTGCGGACATGTAAAGCAAACACGTAGCAGTTCATCGGTTATATTCACTACTCAAGGATATGCTTTAACAGCAAAAGATGCTGGCTGGATGGGCTTATAACAGCCAGGCGCACGTATTCACTGCAATAGGAAAAAAGCGGGAGAAAAATGAAAAAAATATATAAAATATGTACGAGTATGTTTATTGGATTGAATGTAAAATGAATGGAGCTATTTTTTTCTTTAAATTGATTTTTATTGCCTAAAACATTTCATATGAGTAGCTACAAGAAGTGTGGGCAGTAGTTAGAGATTTCGCTAGGAATGTTCGTTTGTTTCTTCTTTTTTTATCAATATGAGCCACATAAGCATTTATTTATTTATATCCTAATGTTTAGAGCTTTTGCAAACATGCATTTACTTATTTTTGAAATATCAGATGTAATAGAAAAAAAAAGAAAAGATTGGAAAAGATGCATCAATTGAATGAAGCTAACAAAGGGGCAGTGATTTTCGAAGCATATGAAAATGGAAGAAATAATATGAGGCGGATATAAAATAAATACAAATTTCACATTTAAACATTCTCTTTAAGTTTGACTTTTTTTTTATTATTAACAGCTTTCTATTGATTGGCTACTAGTTCCACAGCTCTCGTTCTTAGCGCTTCCAGCAAGCAAACACATTTCACTTACATATGAAAGCATGTCAAATAACGAAATATGTATATATTTTTTTCATCCTTTTCACTCAAAATTATTGGCATTCTCTTTGGTTGCTTCACTCTGCATTTGGCAGATAAGAAATAATCCTTGATGGACAACACTCGACTCGTTTAGTTTGGCTGAAGTGGCGTAGAAAAGAATTTTACGTTGCTGAAACACGTACAAACTTTGTACAAATGAATATCAAAGTACGTAGAAAGAAAGGAAAACGTGACTAAAAAGTTTTCGCTACTTCCGGCTAAAGAAAATAATATGGAGAGTGGAAAATTTGGGAGTACAAACTATAAAATAATAAAATCATAAGTACTACATACATAAATCAGTATTTTTATGAAGCACTAAAATAAATAAAAATGTGTCGGTATAACCTCCTTTTGAACTTAAACCTAAAGATACAGATATGTACGTTGTGGTACAAGAAGAAGAATCAGCCTTTGTGAATGGATAACGAAATGGGTTCCATATGTTACTATAGCAACAGGAGAAAATTGACGCAAAGACAATCGTTCTCTCTTATTAACATTTTCCTAAGTGAAAGGGCTGGATTTCGAATTCATAGCAAATGAAATATCTAACTAATGCCCCATTTGGCAGGTGAATTACCTAGTTCTCGAATTGTGTACCATTACGCCAATACATGCCTACAAGAGCTTGCCTTTCAAGCACGCTTTATTAAAGCCTTTATTTTAAAAATTTATTTCTTCTCCTTTTCCAAAGAAAAATAAATAATTCAATAGAGGTTCTCAAATCGATTTACGATTCCTTGCTTCATTTTGCGTTAAAACTCTTCACATCTAACCCCTTTTGCAATATGGTAATAACACAAACATATCAAATAAAACCATAAACAGCAAATAAACTTCAATAATCTGAAAAACAAACGCAAATCTTTTTATGAATACGAGAGCAAAAAAATGTTATCGGCGGCTTTGCTGCTTATACGAAAACCAAGAATTTTGTGGAAAATGTCGGTGGCACGAGGAATAAGGGAGAAAAGTTCAGCATTTCAAATGCCTATGTCGAAATTCTGCTCACAAAACGCGCGCGCTAAAAAGCTTGGTGGGGTTATGTGCGTTTTGATTCAATGCGTGGTAGGCCCCTAGGGAATGTCATTATAATCATATTGCTATGAAAAATACCTACACAAAACAGGGTGTTAGGGTGTTGCTTATTATGTCAATTATGGAAAGTTCTACCACACCAACTAGAAATAGCTCTTTGAACTATTAAAATTTAAATCATCACTTAATAATTTGTTGATGACTTTAGCTTTAGATAGATCGGAACCCAATTAGGGCGTTTTTTTAAATATGTATTTTTTTGAGCTGGGGCGATATTCCACTCTAGTTTCGATGTACATACATTAAGATGGAGTGAAAACATATGGAGATTTTTTTGTTGTTCTTTTTACGAACGTACCAGCGATGAAAAGTTGCCTTTATACGAGTTAATGAACCCCACAAAATTTTATGGCTATAGGACGACGTTTTGAACTGCCCCCAGCCCCGCAAAGTTGAAAGCAATAAGCACGATATGGTACAAATATGAAATTTTCAAAATTATAAAATCAAAAAACGAAGTATGAGGATTGATAAAGATGGCTAAGCTGAGTGTTAAAGTGAATTTATCCTTTTTTGAAACAACAACAACAAAAGTTATTAAAGGTCAAAATTTATATTATGCATTTTTTAAATTGCAATTACTTAAAAACTACTGAACCGATTTTTTACAGGCTTATTTCTGGGCAAGAAAGGTGCCGTTCTGGCTTTGGAACAAATTGAATTTCCAAAAAAAAATTTTCACTCCACCTTAACATACATATAGTGATTTCTTCGAGTATCATACAAGTTTTGAAATTTTTATTTTTGTATCACACTTTTCTTAGTTTTTAATTGAATTTGCTTGGGTTTCGGATTCCAACCTGTCTTAAGGATGCCTAAAAAAGAAAAGAAAAGATAATACGAGCTGCAGAACTTAACCATACAGGAAGCATTCTATACCACAAGAGTGTACAACTGCTGGCGTACGCCGATGATATCGACATCATTGGCACTAACACTCGCGCCGTATGTTCTGCCTTCTCCAAGCTGGATAAAGAGGCTAAGAAAATGGGTTTGCCGGTTAACGAGGACAAGACGAAGTACCTCCTGTCATCACACAAAGAAACAGCACGCCACGTCAATGTTGATAGCTACAAATTCGAAACTGTTAAGGACTTCGTCTATTTGGGAACCAGCATTAACACCAAGAATGATGTCAGCACGGAGATCCAACGAAGAATCACGCTTGCCAATAAATGCTACTTCGGACTAAGTAGGCAACTGAAAAGTAAAGTCCTCTCTCGACAAACAAAAATCACACTCTACAGGACGCTCATCGTTCCAGTCCTCATGTACGGCGCAGAAGCATGGACAATTTCAAAATCGGATGAGATGGCACTTGGAGTATTCGAGAGAAAAGTTCTTCGTAAGATTTATGGACCTTTGCGCGTTGGCGTGGGCGAGTATCGACGGAGATTTAACGATGAGCTGTACGAGCTTTACACAGACATCGACATTGTTCAGCGAATAAAGATCCAGCGGCTGCGTTGGGCAGGTCATGTCGTGAGAATGGACGAAGGCGCTCCGGCCAAGAAAGCATTTCTATCGAAACCCGCTGAACGCAAAAGAAAAGGGAGACCTCCACTGCGTTGGGAAAATCAGGTGGACAGCGATGCTGCCTCCCTAGGTGTTCCCAAGTGGCGCCATGCTGCACGAAACAGAAGCAATTGGCGCGCGCTGTTGGACTCGGCCAGAATCGTCTAGACGGTTAAGCGCCAATCAAGAAGAGAAGAAGAAGAATGGTAGTTGATGCATTTGTATTTCAGGCAGTACTACTCAGTGTTAACGGCCCCGACATCAATACGAATCAGACTACTTCGGTCCTACAACAGTATTCGATATAAACTATGAGATACTCTTTACATCCAGGAGGACTGGGGAGATGGTAAAATAGCTCAGATATTCGATGTGTCAGTTTTCACGGATGGGTCAAAAGTCGCATGAGGAGTGGGAGCGGGTATCTTCGCAACTCATCGGAACGCTTCCATATCAATAAGGCTCCCGACCACGGCGAGCATTTTTCAATCAGAAGTTTTCGCCATACAGGAGGTCTGCAAGGCTCTACTTGCAACGGAATGTGCCGGTGTCAAAAAAGCATAGAACTTTTCTCGAATAGTCAGGCGGCTCAGAGTGGCTTCGTAGATACTTAAACTCAACAGGACGGATATAGGGCGTAGGATCTGCCCAGGTTTCCGAGTAGATATTCTCATTTACTCTATTATTCTGGCTTTAGTTCTTTAGATACAAGTCGTGGTAGCAAAATGACGCTTGGGCGCTAGTTGGAGTCTGTGGGACTCGCGACTCAAAGCAACCAACCCACGCCAAACCAAACAAGTCCAAACTGACGTGTTCCATTAAAAACATTATTAAGTAACCTTATCTAAGTAGGAAAATTCGTTACGAAGTCGAAATCTAACCCATTATCTTGGTGGAAATTATTAGAGAGAGAGAGAGTTGTTGTCTTAAAATTATATCTTGTTACTTCCCTCGAACTCATTTCAATGGTATATCCAAGTAGATATTTGGAGAAGGAATATTGGTTATAAGTGCAATATTAATATTGGATATCGAAGCTAGTTTTAAGCGTAAGATATTGGGAAAAGATTTGAAATTTTTAAATTAAATTTTAGGTATACCCTAATGCAAGTTAAAATAACTAGCTACATTAATACTCGTTGCTATATTTGTTCGGGTGAAAGGGTTGTAAAATGCAATACCCATGTATGCGCGCGATATCCTGCATATTTGTTATTATTTTTGTTCTATTATGTTATTTTATGCTGTGTTATATTATTCTATATAAAATAAACATGGCTTGCGGCGGCGGCAGCGTCATTCCGGCATCTAACGGTATTGTTGACACAAACTTTGACTTTCACCGCTGGCGCAAATCTGTGGCAAAATGGAAAATGTTTGAATTTGAATACTTTTGTACATGCGTTGGATTGTCAACAACAAACACATATGAAATGTGGCAAAGCTTCAACCAAAAATATTTATTTACAAATACCAGAAAATATGAATGTATGAATAGGAAATTTATAGCGTGGAGCAGACCGTCAACTGCGCGTCGCCAGCCACAAACCAACAACGTGAAAGCGAACCGGCAAGCGCACCCTTTGGCTTTCTACTTTCTGTGCTTTTTCACTGCGTCTCATGAAATATTCAAAGGGATTATTATATTGTAAGCCAAGTGGATAAGAACCCTCACCACTTTTTGTGGTTTGTGTGTGAGTAGGCGGAGATGGTGGTACGTTGCGGTGCCTAAGAATATTTCGCGTGTTGCATTCATAAATTTCACCCGCTCAATTTGTGGAGATACCCTCCATTTTTGGTGTGCGTGTGTTTTCATCATTACGTGCCGTGGCGGCGTATGTTTATTTACACAAAGTTAATAAAGTTGTCAAAATCGCAAACGCAAAGCTCTTCATATCAACTTGTTTTCCCTGCTTTCGTGTAGGTTGTGCTGATGACAAATTGGTGTGGCGCCAAGCAAGCAGATGAATGTTTTGAGTTGAGGATGCCGAAAGTTTGATGTATTTGCAGTATTACCAGCGGTGAAGCGTTGAATTCATACTAAAATACTTCAGTTTACTTTGGACTTGTAATTTGTAAAGGAATCTAGTATTGATATATTTACGCAAGCAAGTGTAACGTGAACTTTGTAACAGGAAATTATCCAGAAATTGTTGCTGGAAATTTCTGTTAAGTGTTCATTTATATTCATATATGATAGCAGTGGCGTAGTAAGAGAATTTTTCGGAGGGGTAACAGCCAATATAAAAAATTTACCAAAATTAAAATAAAAATTACCAAAGAACTACAATTTTTTTACAAATGATAAAAATGTAATTTTTTCAGACTATAATTTAACATTTTAGTACAAATACACGGAAAGAAATTTGTATTCTTGAATCAAGAAAAATGCTTTCTTGAACTCAATTTAGAAAATTTTTAGGGAAATAAGAAAAATCGACTTAATTATTACTGGAATTAAGAAATTGAGTTTTCCAAAAATGAGAATTATTTTCTTATTCAAGAACACTAACAAAATCTATAGAAAAAAAGTGTTGAAAAAAATTTTTAAATAAATAAGAACATCTTTTCTTAAATTTACTTAAATGAAGAAAATCTTTTTGCTAATATCAAGAAGAATTTAAGAAAATTGTGTTTCAATGAATTGGAACAACAAACTACAGCAAAAAAAAAAATTGAAAATAAATAAGAAAACGTTTTCTTGAACGAAGTAAAATACTTCTTGCTCAATTTGGACGCCAAACTTCTTTGAGCATATCAGCAAACTACAGCAAAAAAATAATTGAAAATAAATAAGAAAACGTTTTCTTCAGCGAAGTAAAATATTTCTTGCTGAATTTACATTTCCAAAGTTACATGTTTTTTTTTTTGCATTTCTGAATATTTCTACAATTCTCAGATTGTTAGTGAAGCATTTGGTATAAGAACTTCACTATTTGCATCTTCATTTATATTAAATGAAATGTTGTCATTTCAATGGACAAGTCCTAGGAAAATACTAGTTGACTAATTATGGTTTTCTAATCCCTCATGATTAGTTTTCATTTTCCTTATTTTTTACGTTTTTAATATTTTTAGAAAATATTTACTTAATTTAGTATTTAATATTTTCTCATTTACTTAAGCTGGTATAAGAAAAGTTTTACTAGCAACAAAAAAATTATTTCTTAATTATTTATTTCTAAAATCAAGAAAAAAACACTTACCGCAAGTAAATTATTTCTTATTTATTTAAAATCCAATTTTACTTGAAGCAAGAAAATGTTTTCTTATTTATTTAAAATCCCCTTTTTGCTTGAAGTGAGAAAACTTTTTCTTATTTATTTAAAATCTAATTTTCTTGGATTTTCTTGATATTAAGAAATTATTTTCTAAATTCAAGATCAAGTCTTTATGTAAAATACATAAGTGCATCTGATTTATATTTTTCATATCTATGAACATTAATTCTTTCATTTCATTCCCTCATTCATTAATTTGTCTAACCATTAGTATATATTCACCTACAATTTGCCCATACATTAGAATACCAAATTAGAATGGAAATCGCGCAGCAATAAAACAACTTGATTACACTAAACTTTGTTTTATTTTTCGTTATTTTTTTAGCGCCTAGACTTCCGCTATTGCATTACTAGCGCTAGAAGAAATTATTATATGCGCATTACATTGTTAAAAAAAAATAAATAAAAATAAAAATAAAAAAGAAAAAAGATAAGAGAATCCGCTACATACGAAGCGGCAGCGCACATATGCAATTTTTATTTACATTTTTTTTAATTAAAAAAGGAAAATTAATGAAATTGTTCAGCAACTTTAAAAACATAGTAACCATTCCGGAATGTTAAGTAATGATAATTTGTAGATGCACTTCCATATTTTATTTCTCACTTGTTTCTATTATGTAATTTGTCTTGCTTATGTAGCTAAAATAATATATAACATACCTACATATGTACCTACATATGTATGTATGTAAATACTATGTCTTCGCAACTGTTTGAACAATTGAAATCAACGCAGACTCTGAGGTGCCAGTGACTTGCATTGCTGCCTTAGAAGCTCGAAATTTGTGCTTGCAACGAAGCAATTGCGCTGGCTGCTAACCAACAATATAAAGACAGTCGAAAGGTTGAAGTTAAATGAATGAATGAGAAGTGAATTGGTATACATACATACATACATGCAGCAAATGGCGCTAGTTCCAGACTAGTGCAGAACTAATTCAAAACGAGACAGAGTTGGTTCTTATTCAATTCCAACGCAATGCTTTCAACTGTCTTTTTTAACACGACGAAAACGAAGTGAAAATTATCTCCCTGCGCAGAATTTTGGAAAGCGTTCTGAGCAGTCTAAAGTCTAGAGTGTAGAGTCTAGACTGCCGTCTTATTGAGACTGTCCCTTATTTTATATGTAGGGTAGATGAGCGAAAGCAAGTTCGTCGTAGGGGGCCTCATATTTGAAATTGTTTCCTAAAAAAAATTAATGCCGCTAGATGTCGTTAAAATAGGCACATTTTTCTTCATATCTTTAGTATTTGTCGGATCATAAAGTTCACAGGATCTTGAATTTTACACCAATGTCTTTGTTTTGTGAGGACGATTACTATGAAATCGTGTTAACCCTATGTGCACTATTGGGGTCATCACCACCCAGTACTTAGTTTATACCCTTTTTAATGTACTTTTTTTGCCTGCATATTAAATTTCGTCAAAAATTATTAATATTTCGTAAAAGAAGTGGCCGCTGTAGTGCTGTGGGTAGAGTGCTCGCCTGCTATGCCAGAGGCCTCGGGTTCAAACCACGGTCCGAGCAAAACACCAAAACAATTTTTCTAATTAGTAAAAATCCAATTATTGGGTTTTTTAAGAACAGCGGTCACCTCTCGGCAGTGGGCGGCATACCCTCCGAGATTATTTCTGCCATGAAAAAGCTTCTCACAAAAAATGCATTCGCCGTTCGGAGCCGGCATAAAACTGTAGGTACACCCAATTAGTATGAAAAACAAAAAGGAGCAAACCTCGAATTGGGAGAGAAGCTCGGCCATAAAACTCGTCAGAGTTATAATAGCGCCATTGAATTATATTATATTATAAAAGAAGTAGGACTTCCATCGCTTCAGTAGAATCCGAAATAAAAGACGTTCAACATTCCGACTAATACTCATTTTCGCTTCCTTTGGTATTTTAGGTTCATTTTACAAAGGTTTTCTCTGAGCAATCCCCTACTGAAATTTTATTTTCTAGAACATTTTAACCCTCTAGCGGACGCACGAAAGCGTTATTTTAAGTCAAGGAAAAATGGTATTTTTAAGGTCGCTAGAAGGTAGCTGAAACCCCCGAAATAAAAGTGGCTGATTTGAATTTCGTGCTTAAAAAATATATGTACCTATACATATGTATTGTATATATGTATATATGTATGTAACATTAACATCTACATATATATATATATATAAAATGGTATTTACATACAATTACAAATAGCCTACGGATGTTTTATTAGCAATTTTTCCATTGCATTTCCATGCATTTCCAGGTTTTTGTTATTGTAGCAAAATTGCAGCCACACCGCCAGCGCTAACGGTAATAAATACATATATAAAAATTAAAAATTACATTAGCACAAAGAAAAATGTGTGTATGCAAATATGTATATATGTATGTGTAAATGTTTTAATACCGTTGTAGATGCAAGTTGATTTCAAGATATGCCAACAATTTGTTTTATTTGCTCATTCAATGCACATTTAACACCAAAACACAACGTCAGCGCATTAGCGCAGACAATAAACAGAAATATAAAAATAAATTAAAAGAAACAAAAAAGCCAACAACAAATGTAAAAATAAAAAATAAAATGTTTTTTTTTTTAAGCAGTTATATAATTTCATTGTATTTATGCGCATGCGCATGCGCATTCACATCACCGCTTCACATTCACTTTAACCCTAACAGTTGCTCTTAATAAAATGAAAAATTGCGTTTGCACTAAACACGTACAAATTGTATCTACGTACATACATAAATATGTATATATGTATATACTTATACTTATATGTAAATATGTATGTTTGTACATAAAATATCATTCCATTGCAATTTGACTTGAATTTATTTGTTATTTATGCCAAAAGTGTTACGCCTGCGCAAATGACTCAGTCAGTTGAATAAAACTAAAAAAAAAAAAAAAACTTAAATACAAAACATAAATTTGCTACTTACACCGGAAAGATGATTTCAATGAATTCCGCTGGCCTGGGGTGATGAGAGCTGGCAGTAACAAACAGTATGTTAGTGCTGATAAACTCCAATAAGCAGATGGGAATTTGCTTACGCGCGTAGGAAATTAATACCTAAAATATTAACGTTTAACTTTTTCAGAAAAAATATGCAAGTGAAAACCCGAGGGCATGAATGCACTGAGAACGTGCGCTGAATGTTTTATTGGCATAAGGCTTTCAGGGACACTGAAAATTTATAACGTGCAACAATTCCCTACAACAATTATAAACAATAATTCCATAGAATGAGCATGCCTCCTTAAAATACTTGCCTACAAGAGTAAATTAGTCCCATATGCTCCTTTATGTACTTAAATGGCATGATGCATTCGAAACAGAAGTAGAATAGGCCCTTTTACCCAGCCAAAACTAATGGCTCTAAAATCTTTAGAACAACTCTTGTCTTGCATATTTCAATGTCAACCAGAACTAAAGTTTCAATAGTTTATGTTTCCGTATTAAACTGTACAACTAAATAATAGACAAATTTGTATTAAAATAAAACACATTTCTTAAGTTTAAATTTTTAATTTTCTTTTGCTGTAGTTAACATTATTATGTGACTCATTTTCTTCTTCCAAACGCGCATATCTACCATACTACGGAATAAAAACTTAGTTATCTTGAATCGGTCGTATTCTCATATAAATTCTCTTCTTAATTAAAAATTTTTTTATAAAAATCTCCTTATAAATAAAATAGGAAACAACTTGGCAGAAATAAAACAATCAGAAATAAATCCAAATTGTAGTAATAAATCTCAGCTTCATTGCGCATTCCATATTAGAAAATATATATATTTACACACCGACATAACAGGCGATATGGTTATGAACAAACATTGATTATTGAACATACATACATAAATTCCACCTGAACATTATTCATTTTGAATTTATTTCATAAACAACGACAACCAATAAAATTGTCAACTTGCATAGATAACCGTCATAAGTTAACTAGTAACATACATGTACATTAAGGTGGTCCAAAAAAATAAAACCCAATAAATCGTGGCGGAACAAGAATATTTTTATGCTATTATTCCTAAAACAATATGAACGTGCTCCCTATATTAATGATCAAAAAACGTTTTTCTTGCTCATTAAGGACTTTCCAAACAAGTATGTATGTATCATCACTGATGTAAAAGGAGAAGGACATTTGGAGGCATTTTCGCCACCTCTAAACTTTAATTATTAAAGTTTAATATATTAAGACAAAATTTGAGGCATAGTTTTCCATAGTACATTCGCATGATTGTTCCGTGAATTTCGGGATAACTCTATTTTCTTTATACAATTTTGGACCAGCCTAATATGTAATACATTCATATATGCACTCGCTATATATGTATATGTACATATATGTATGTATGTATAACAAAAATTGGTGGAACCGGTGAATGCAAAAAAACAACGATGAAACCGGTGAATTATCGTAATTGGTGGAAGTGCTCAAAATGGCTGGAAACAGAAAATGCAACAAAATAGATGAAACGGGTGAATTATCGTAATTGGTGGAAGTGCTCATAATTGGTGGAAGCGGTGAATGCAAAAAAATCGATGAAACCGATGAATTATCGCAATTGGTGGAAGTGCTCAATATTGTTGGAAACAGAAAATGCAACAAAAGAGGTGAAACGGGTGAATTATCGTAATTGGTGGAAGTGCTCATAATTGGTGGAAGCGGTGAATGCAAAAAAAAATCGATGAAACCGATGAATATCGCAATTGGTGGAAGTGCTCAAAATTGGTAGAAACAGTGAATGCAACAAAATCGATGAAACGGGTGAATTATCGTAATTGGTGGAAGTGCTCAAAATTGGAGGAAACAGTGAAAGCAAAAAAATCGATGAAACGGGTGAATTATCGCAATTGGTGGAAGTGCTCAAAATTGGAGGAAACAGTGAATGCAACAAAATCGATGAAACGGGTGAATTATCGCAATTGGTGGAAGTGTTGGTAATTGCTGGAACCGGTGAATGCAATAAAAACGATAAAGCCGGTGAATTATCGCAATTGGTGTAAGTGCTCATAATTGGTGGAATCAGTGAATGCTTCAAAAGCGATGAAACAGGTGAACGATGAAACCGGTGAATACAACGGAAATCGGTGAAATATTTCAATTGGTGGAACCGGTGTCCGCAAGAACAATGATGAAACCGGTGAATTATCGGAATTAATGTAATTGCTAACTATTGGTGGAACCGGTGAATGCAACAAAATCGATGAAACTGGTGAATTATCGCAATTGGTGGAAGTGCTCGTAATTGGTGGAACTGGTGGCTGAAAAAAAATCAGTGAAACCGGTAAATTATCGCAACTGGTAGATGTATTCTAAAACGGTGAAGTCGGTGAACAGGACTTAACCGCTCGACAAAGTAGATGAATTGGAGGTGAATTAGTGGGGCTGGTGAGGCGATGCATTTAGGCCACTTAAAACTTAATCGATGAAATAAAGGTCACCACTCGTAATGCATTTAACACTCGACTTTTCATCTTTTATTAAAAACGGTTTTCTTGCTAAAATTGCGATTATCTAATCAGTAGCATCATTCTCGAAATGTTGATCAAGTTATGCATGTGAAAATTATACGAAACCATTTTAATGTTGTCCAAGTTCTATCCACATGCCAAATGCTTACATGTGTATACCCCTATG